>VZRO01003773.1:415914-440508 GCA_013397915.1 Daphoenositta chrysoptera
CCTGGCCCCTGCCAATGTCCCGGGCCGCGCCCCCCTGGCCCTGCCAGTGTCCCGGGACTCGGCTCCCCTGGCCCTGCCAATGTCCCGGGACTCGGCTCCCTCTGGCACAGCCCAGGAGCAGGAGGGATGCCCAGGGATGCTGCTGCTGCTGCTGCTGCTGCTGCTCCCATTCCCGGCTCACCCTTCCCAAACAGCTCCAATCCCCCAGCCCCAGGCACGGCTGGGTCCCCTCTGCCCTCCCCTCCGTCCCCTCTAACCCCGATGGAGCCTTGGGTAAGGTTTTGCTCCGTTCCTGCTGCTGCAAGGTCAGGGCTGGCGCAGGGACGGGAATGACAATAACAAGGCGTATATTTAGCTCAGGAACCCTGACTCAGTTGGGGAATGAAACAAAAACAAGGATGTTGGAGTTGTACAATCCTTGCCTGTGCATTAACAGCTTAATTTGCCTATTCATGGGGATGAGACAACAAAACATTTCCAAGGTGGTGGGGGAGGAATTGAATTACCTCCACCAGCAAGTTCTGTCATGGGCAAATTTTCTGTGACTTCCGAGCCCATGACAAAGCTCCCAAAGAGGCAGCTACTCTGAGTTCTGTGCCTTGTCAGCCTCAGAAATTAATTGAATTATCCAGCAGCTTTCACTAAAGGAATGAGGTTAGAAAAAGCTTTGTTCTCTCCTAGCCCACTTGTTGATTCATCATTTTTAATAAGGGGCATAATTATTATAAACTGTTTGGGACAGAGATGTAGAACAGATGCCCCAGCAGCTGATTTGTAGGTTGTTCGTTTCCTACTATTGCTTTAATAGGAAAATTTAGAATTAGAAATTGGGATTTTTTTCCCACACGCATCACTTCAACTCCCCGAAGAACTGAAATAAAGATCCGGGACCTAAAACCATCTCAAAATTATTATCACTTTCCCCCAGGGCTCACAGCAGTGCCCTTCCTTGCCCTGCCCTCAGCTCCCTGCAGGGATTTGCAGAAAGTTTTTCACAGCAAGTTCCATTTAATGGCCCCCAGTCCCTGTGCTGCAGGTTTGGTGAGGATTAGCGAGGACTGGCCTGGCACAGTGTCACTGTCACTGCCCGAGCCTCGTGCTCAGCTCCCCAGGACAAAGCCTTAGGAGGATTGGGGGCTTTAGGCAGGTTATAAATACCTGCTCCTGCTGCTCAGGGCGAGCCCTGGCCAGGCAGGGACCAGACACTCGCTGTCACTTTGTCACTGAGGGGACACAGGCAGCAGCAGGAGAACAATCAGAGGCTGAATTGAAATACTGACTGAGGTTCTCCTGCTGTGCTGCATTTCAGACGTGCAGAATGTTGGGTGACACCAGCCCAAACTGCAGCTCCCCGGTGGGCTGTGCAGAATTCACATTTTCTCTACAGAAAAAGCTGTGGGGTTTTATTTACGTTGCATAACCTTGCCTTGAACAGCCCAAGTTTGGGGCTGCTGCAGGTACAGTTCCAGCTTTACAGTCAGCATCCACTCAGAGTTAGGTTCCCACCAGGTTGTTTTCCCTGGCTGTTTCCCCTCTCTGTCGGTCCCTCCCAGTTCCCAAAAGCAGCACTGAAATGCAGCTTCTCCCCCTCTCTGCAGAGGCGCCTTCTCAGAAGTTTTCCTGGTGAAGCAGAAGAGCACGGGCAAGCTCTTTGCTCTGAAATGCATCAAGAAGTCCCCTCTGAACAGGGACAGCAGCTTGGAGAATGAAATAGCCGTGCTGAAAAAGTGAGTGTACAGCCCAAGGAACGCTCCCGATGGACCGGGTACTTCACACGAAGGGTCTGGTCCCCCCCGCTGGTGGTGCCTGGTGCTCCCAAAGGACTTGGATGGGCACCAACGACCCTCTGCCACGCAGGGGGAGGGACATCAGCCCAGAACACCCCAGTGAACTTTCACTGGTGATTAAAGCGAGATGACACTCGGGTTTCCCCCCTCAGAAGCCCCTTCGGTCCTTGCCAGGTTTTGTTTCTGACCCATATTTCCCTTTGCAGAATAAAGCACGAAAACATCGTGACTTTAGAAGATATTTACGAGAGCACAACCCACTTCTACCTGGTCATGCAGCTGTGAGTACCGGCAGAGCCATTTCTTCGGGGCCACAGGGAAGGACAGGGGCAGGACCAGGGCGATTTCAGCACCCCAGAGCCCCTCAAGGGCAATTCAAACACCCTCCGTGCCGAGGCTGGAACCAACCCGGCCACTCCTTGTGTCCCATCCCCGTTTTAACAGCAACTTTCTAAACCACGATTTGGATCTATTTATGCAAATGAATTCCTCACAGTTTAGCAGGGCAGAGACAGAAGTATTTCTAATTAAAGCTGTGCCACGCAGGGTTTCTAGAAATGGAATGGGCACCATGTCAGCAGCAGAGAAAGAGCCCTGAGCACCCGGCTGCTGCTGCTGAACTGCAAATGTAGCCAAGAACAAAGCCCTGTAACCACTTGTGGAATGGAGCCTGAGGCAGGGCTGGATACCTGCAGCTCAGCCCCACCAGGATTTGCCTCACAGCCTCACCCAAGTTCCCCGGGTTTCCCAGCAATCCTCCCAGGCAGCCTGGACTCGCCCCAGGAGCACCCATCGGCCTCAGCCTCCCAAAAGCTGCTGCCCAAGGAAAGGTTCTGCTGTAAAAGGACCAGAAGCTCAGCCGACCTAGCACAAGAGCTTTGTTAACGTGTTTTCCAGTCCTTTTCTGTCTAAGCTGCCCTCTCCACAGGGTGTCTGGGGGAGAGCTGTTTGACAGGATCCTGGAACGGGGCGTTTACACGGAGAAAGACGCGAGCCTGGTGATCCACCAGGTCCTGACAGCTGTCAAGTACCTCCACGAGAACGGGATCGTGCACCGGGACCTGAAGGTGAGCCCTGCCCCTGTCCCGTGGGGAGCCGGCAGCGTCACCTGCTCTGCCCCACCCCCTTCTGCTCCTCTTTGCCATTTTCCTACCACAAATTTCACCCTCTGACCCCGCCGTGCCCACAGCCCGAGAACCTCCTTTACCTCACCCCCGAAGAGAACTCCAAAATCATGATCACGGATTTCGGCTTGTCGAAAATGGAGCAGAACGGGATCATGTCCACGGCCTGCGGGACTCCGGGATACGTGGGTGAGCCGAGGGGCAGCAGTGGGGTTGTGCTGGTGGATTTCCTGGCAAAAAGGTTGTGCACGTACAGGACATTGCCTGGGAGAAGGGAAAGAAATACATCAATGTGTTGATAACAACACGCTACTCACAGATGCACTGCAGAAAAACCTCCAAACTTTTAAATTGCAGAGAAAAGGGTAATTTTGAGAACAATATATTTGTTGAAAAAATTATAAAAATTATTTTAATGCAATGGGATTTTGTTTAATTCCCACCAGACTGCATTGGCGGGATGCAGCTCCCTAGTTAAGCTTCGGCACGCAGGCAGAGATTGTCTGTGGTCCTTTCTACTTAATGGCATAAAACAGATACAAAACCACAGACCGATTCAGCTGGGAAATGGGGCTGGTACTGGCTGAAACCGCTGCTTTTCCCGGTGTTGGACAACTCGTTATTGCTCAGAACTGCCCTTTGGTTTTGCCGCCCTGCAGCCCCCGAGGTGCTGGCCCAGAAGCCCTACAGCAAAGCCGTGGACTGCTGGTCCATCGGGGTCATCACCTACATCCTGTGAGTACCAGCAAGCAGCAGCATCCCACTTGTTTTTTCCATGAGTTCCCCGACTCCCCCGGGGCTCTGCAGAGAGGCAGCGGGGGCGATGCCAGATCTCCTATTTCGCTGTGGAGCACAGCACTGAATTCCTCCTAAACACAGGAATTAGAGGGAGGTGGGGAATCAAGTGCAGGAGCGGAGATGAAAGGAATCGCATTTGCTCTGTTCTGTGCCTCATCCTCTGCTTTGTTTTTCTCCAGTTCCCTACAAATACCGTTCCATCTTCCCGGGGACTCTTTGTTTCGTTTCCTCCCACACCGCTCAGCTCGGTACCAGCTGTGCCTTTGTCCTCTCGCTGCTGCAGTGGAGTTTGTAACTCTTTTGTGCAGCTTTGGAGACACTGAGCAGAGAGGGACGGAGGAGTGGGCAGAGCAGCTCCTCTGTCACTCCTGTCACTCCTCACTCCTGTGGCCGCCCTGGGCTGCAGAGGAGCCTGTGCCCACTCTGTGGCGGCACTGAAGGGCCCCTGGCTCTGTGCTCTGTTCCAGGCTCTGTGGGTACCCTCCTTTCTATGAAGAAACTGAATCCAAGCTCTTTGAAAAGATTAAGGAAGGCTACTACGAGTTTGAGTCTCCGTTTTGGGACGATATCTCCGAGTCAGGTAAAGCTCTGGTGCTGGGGAGCTCCACGCTCCCTCCCGCAGGCTCCGATCCCAAATCCCCGAACCAGCCAAGCCCTGAACGCCTGTGCTGCCCCAGCAGGGACGGGAGGGCAGGGGCTCTGCTCGGAGTCGCGCACACAGCAGCGAGCCCTGGGGTGGGGGACAGTGGGCACGGTCAGAGGCTCCGTCCCCTCGGTGCTGGGGGGATGATGCCAAAGCAAAGCTGCCCTGGCAGCCAGGGGGTGCTTGGAGCCTGCCTGGAATGCAGCACCCTCAGCTGAGGCCGTGGTTAATGCAAACCCGATTTTCACAAATGATTACTGAGCTCTGAGAGGGCTCAGATTCCCCTTGGAAATGTCCAGGGCCAGGCTGGACGGGGCTTGGAGCCTCCTGGGACAGTGGAAGGTGTCCCTGCCCAGGGCAGGGGTGGCACTGGATGGGCTTTAAGGCTCCTTACAGCCCAAACCCTTCTGTGATTCTGTAAGAAGGGAAACTCCAGGGTTTTTCGCCATTTTTTTCCTATGTCATGTCAGCCACCGCTTCACCAGCCCAACCTGCTCGTGGAGCTCCCCGTGCACAGCTCACTGCAGGCTGCATCCTCACAGCTCATTTGAACATCAGTCTTTTATACAAACAAACAAACCTAGCAGGGGGTGCGCTGGGGTTTAATAACAAACATCACAATCCCTCCTGCAAGAAGAAGGAAAAAAAGGGGGCAGGGATGTAAAAGCTCTTCAGGGCAACTTCTAAATCCACTCAGTTTGCACTTCATGGTTTTTAGAGTTATTTTTTAGGTGAATAATTAATCTCCAACTCACACAGTCTAAGAGTGAGGTTTGGTACATCAAGATTTGATATTTTTTCATCTGGAGCCTGTCACTATGAGAATCTTCCCTTATTGGAGTAATTACAGAATCATTAAGGTTGGAAAAGACCACCAAGATCACGTCCAGCCTTTGACTGAATCCCACCATGCCCACCAAACCACATCACCAAGTGCCCTGTACTCATTGTTTGAGCACTTCCAGGGATGGTGACTCCACCGCTGCCCTGGGCAGCCCCTTCCAGTGCCCGACCACTCTGTCAGTGAAGGAATTTTTCCCAATATCCAGCCCGCACCTCCCCTGGTGCAGGGATACAAACCCCTTCTCCCCAAGGCTGACCTCTGCGATGTTCATCCAGCAGCATTTCCCATGTTCTGTTAGGGTCAGGTCTGGCAAGAAGGAGAAAATAACCTTTTCTCTCTGTTCTTTTCCCCCTTTCCCAAACAGCCAAGGATTTCATCCGACATTTACTGGAGAAGAACCCAAGTGTGAGGTTCACCTGTGAGGAAGCCCTGCGGCACCCGTGGTGAGGGGACGGGGTGGCCGTGGGGATTCTCCAGCCCCCACGTCCCGCTCCGTGTGCTCCATGTGCTCCGTGGGAGCGGGGAGCAGGGGTGTCCCTGGGAACCGGGGTATTCCTGGGAACAGGAGTGTCCCTGGGAACCAGGGTGTCCCTGGGAACAGGAGTGTTCCTGGGAACCGGGGTGTCCCTGGGAGCAGGAGTGTCCCTGGGAACCGGGGTGTCCCTGGGAACCAGGGTGTTCCTGGGAACAGGGGTGTCCCTGGGAACCGGGGTGTCCCTGGGAACCAGGGTGTCCCTGGGAACCGGGGTGTCCCTGGGAGCAGGAGTGTCCCTGGGAACAGGAGTGTTCCTGGGAACCGGGGTGTCCCTGGGAACCGGGGTTTCCCTGGGAACAGGAGTGTTTCTGGGAGCAGGGGTGTTCCTGGGAACAGGGGTGTCCCTGGGAACCGGGGTGTCCCCACCCCGTCATTAACGTCACCGCCTCCCCCGCGCTGGCTCCTACTTGTGAGCAAAGAAAGCAAATGATGAATAATTAAAGATGCAATTTGTGCATATTTGCCTCCACAAACAGAGGCAGAGGAGAAGTCCCACCCTGAGCTTTCCCGGGCTTTGAAGTGTGTGTTTGTGTTACATTTTGTTGCTGTTTTTCCTTTGGGTTTAATTATTGCTGATTGAACGCACAGAGCAGTTCGGTGCTTCCAGAATGGGATGCCTTACAAATGCCATCTGCCTACGAGCCCATTTTCTTCTCTTCCCATCTGCAGGATTAATGGAAATACAGCCCTTCACCGTGACATCTACCCATCTGTCAGTGCTCAGATCCAGAAAAACTTTGCAAAGAGCAAATGGAGGGTAAGTGGCTGCTGCCGGGAGCCCAGAGCCATTCTGCCAACAAATACCGGTTGCTGTCAGCCAGCACAGAGCAGGGCTTCAGCTGGGTGGGGAAGCACCCGAAAGCGGGGATCCTCCAAGGCTGGATCCTCCAAACTGCCTGCAGCCAGTGCTTACAGGGTTTTTGGAGCAATATTCCCTGCTGCAGAGTGAGCTGGGAGATTCACCAAAAACATCGAGCTCCGGGGGCCTCCCCGGCAGAGCAGAGGGCCGGGGATCATTCCCAGCTGTTCCCCGTTTTCCTCGGGTGGAAGCAGCTGTGAACTCCAAACGCATCAGCAGCTTGCACTCGACAGAAAAGGCAGAGCTCATGGCAGGAATGTGCCCACCCCAAACAGTGCCAAAGCGCTGTGCCCAGTGTCACCCGGGGGGGACAGCGTGTCCTGGCAGCACCAGGCGCTCACCAGGGGTTCTGTCTCCTTCCCCAGCAAGCCTTCAACGCTGCGGCCGTCGTGCACCACATGAAGAAGCTGCACATGAGCGGCCACGGGGCCGCTGAGAGCTCTGTCCCTGTCACAGAGGCCTCGGAGCCCCCCAGACCCAGCAGCCCCACGGGGACCCCGCCACCAGCAGCGCCAAGCGGTGACGAGGACACAGCACAGGGCCCCTCACAGGGGCACCCAAACCCACCCACTCAGCCCGAGCAGGACCCGGGAATGAGCGAGGAAAAGCTGCCAAGCCCCCCGGGGAAGGGACCCCTGGCCAGGGACAGCAGCCTGGCCCTGCTGGACACCCACAGCCCCCCGGAGAAGGGACCCCTGGCCAGGGACAGCAGCCCAGCCCAGCTGCCGGACACCCACAGCCCCCCGGGCAGGAGCTCCTGTGGCTGCAGCCCCTCCTGTGTGGGCCACGAGAAGACAAAGGGGTCCTCCTGCTCCGAGACAGCGCTGCTCAAAAAGTCTTCAAAATCCCAGTAGGTATCCAGGTCCTTACCAGTAACTTCCATCCTTACCAGTAACTTCCAGCAAACGGTACGGGAACGACCGTCCCAGGAAGGAGATGCCTGGCACGGGAGCTGTTGCCAGGCGGAGGGAGAAGGGGAGGGATGAGCCCCTGCTCTGGCTGGGAGCTGTGCCCAGCTCTCCTGGGTGTGCCCCAGCACGGGGTGGGCAGGCTGCCCGGGCTGGGGGGCACAGCTCCCCATGGACTGGAGCACACTGGATTTCCAAAAGGGTTCCCAGTGGTTAAAGCTGCTGGTGCCAGTTACTCACCTGGTGCTGAGTGCCCAGGGACAGCACCCAGGCCTGCTTTGCTCTCACAGCTGATGTTCTGTAATTAACACCAAAATCCACCTGCAGAATGATTGTAAATAACTGCTATTTCTCTTCTTCCTGTTTCATTTCACTCATTCCCTACCAGTCATTTCAAGTCAGAGGTTCTTGTTCCAATGAAAACCAGTAAACACTCGTCTCACTGTGGCACTGGGCAAACTGGAGTTTGTTTGATCATGTGATGGAGGCAGCTACCTGGTCAGAGGTGAGTGCTCTGCAATCCAATCACCAGCTGCTTTTAATTAATCCAATTAGGGCAGGCAAAAGGGAAAGGCACAAATAGCACAGTGGTTGTACAGGAAATAAATGAACCCAGGTTTTTGCAGCAGACAAAGCCTTTTACCAAACCTCCTCTAAGCAATGACTCAGCTCCCAGCTTCCATCAGGGCCCGGCCAGTGACTCCGAACCCAACTTTTACATCACAACGAGGTTGCCCAGGAACGTGAGAGAGGAAGCCAAGCATGGGTTTGTCACACCAAACTCTACAATTATTTCAAGCTGTTCGCTGGGATAAACGCTGCTGCAAACCTCTCCCCTCAGCTGGGACTGGGGCTGTTCAGCCGGGTCTCAGCTGTGACCATGAGCAAAGGGCTGGCAAGAGCTGCAGGTGCAGGGCTCAGCACTGACAGGACGTCTCTTTCCCAGGTTTGGCCCAGGCAGGTTCAAACGTCTCTGTGAGCAGAGCACAGAGATGCTCATTTTGTAAAGCAGAGTAAAATAATGCGAAGTTTGATCCTGTCTGACCTCAGCTTGGCTCAGTCCTGGTGCCATCCACACCACTCTGTGTGAGAGCGGTGAGAAGCTCTGCTGTGAGGTCCTGCTCTGAGGAATGTCCCAAAGGCGAGCTCCTGCTGGCAGAGCTCTCCTCAAAAGCTACATCAAGGGAGCTCCCTCCTCTCACGGCTGATGAGGTCGTTTGAACGGGACTGGGACGCAGGAAGGATGAGCAGCAGACAAATGCGAGTTAGGGCCACTCCAGCCTCCAAAGAGGCGCATTCCACAACCAGCGCAGTGCCAGCCCTTTGTGACCGAGCCCTCAAAGGGACCCGAGCTGTGCCTCGCCCCAAGGCTGCTCATCAGCAGCTCGTTCTGCAGGCAGCACTGAGAGAAACAAAGCCCAGTCCTCACCTGGAATCCTCTCTCTTGCAGAACCAGAAGGGCTCTTTTACTCTTTTCTGCACTTCGGAGCCAGCGTGAGCAGGAAAGGAGGCTCTGCCCCGCCAGCGGCCCTCGGGAGCAGCGACCAGCTGGGGACAGGGGCACAGGAGTGCCAGGAACCCACCGCTGCAGTGGCCTCCGGGTGTTTCTGCATCACTGCGGCTGCGAGGAGGCACGGGAAGGTCTGAGGCTCCTGCTCCCACACCCAGTGTACATTATCCATAGGGCGTCATCAGCGCTGCCAGCTTTTGTTTTCTGCACCCTGTTTGGCTGTCAAGGCACAAACGCACTGCACAACACCAACCCCACCAGCCAAAGCCATGCAGAGCTTTGCTCCGCGGCAGCTCAGCCGTTTTCACAACCCTCACCCTCTCCACTCCTTGGGCTCGGTTAGTCCCAGGCTTTGGCGCTCTGGAGTTCAGCTGCCCAGGCTGCTCAGCCTCACTGCGGCTGCAACAGGAGAGAACCTGCTAGAAACCCCCTGTGTATGACAACAGCACAGCAAGGTCTGAGTTCCGCTTCCAAGGCTGTAATTGCACAATGAATACTTGCTTAATAAAGCTGTGTTTTGTTTTGTAAAGTGCCTCTCGGTTATTCATAGAAACCCGATGTGGAAATGGTCTGTTAAGTCCTCCTAAAGCTTTCCCTGTGCATCTCAGACCTGCTCCCGCTGGTGTTTTTCTGGCAAAATGTTCCGTGGTAAATAAGCAGATTGTGGCAGAAAATCAAACAAGACATCTGACTTCACCTTCGACTATGGGCCTGTGTTTCTCTAATTTGCATAAATATAGGTATGTTGTACAGACGGAGATGAAATTCTCCATTTCTCTGGTCTGCTTATTTGAAGGAAGGTCTCAGAGGGAAGTGCTGAAGCCATGGCATGTTTGAAGAATTTACTGCAGCACAGATAAAAAGCTTTAAAAGACCCCACAGGAGGGCTTTAATTTGAACAGTGAAATTCGGCTTAAAGAGCTTCAATTGGCTAAAAGAAGAAAAAAAATAATTTCCTGGTTTATAAAGCCCTCTGGAAAGAACAACCTGGGGATGTGTTTATTTGCCATGAGAGCCTGATGTCTCTCCCCTTTTCTCCTCCAACCACGGGGCAGCTTTGGCCAGTCCAACCCCCTCTGTGGGGCTGCTCCTTTGGTTCAGCGCAGCTATTTTCCAGAGGTATGGAAAATTAACTTGCTAAAAATAGAGATATTGGGCACAGGAGAACTCCAGCTGGAAAATGGGAATGAATGCACCAGCCCACGTGTGCAGAGGAGGCAGCGATGCCCTGGAGCACGGCAGCTCCTCAGGAGCAGCTCTCGTAGTAGGAGACTTTCTTCTTGATGGTGTCCCGGATCCTGCCCACCTGCTCCTCCAGCCCCGACAGCCGGGACAGCCTGGACATCAGAGCCTTGTTGCCTTCCTGAATTTCCGACTCTAACGCTGAGGAGAGAGGGCAGGGAAGGGGAGGAAGGGTTACATGGTGGGGTTGGGCTGAGCCTCCACCTCCCTCCTGCACAGCTCTGATGGGGCAAGAAAACCAACATCCTGCACTCCCTCTGCTCCCCCTCTAAAACAACCCCCAAACGACCACTCCCAACAAAGCCATCAGCTTTAAATGCTTTAAAATGGAAGTGAGTGCGTGGAGGAAAACGGGAGCACAGTGGCATTTGAGAACTCTCCGTTTTCTGGTGCAGCACCACCAGCTACAGCCCAAATCCCACCCTCTCACTGCCCAAAGCCCCTTTCCCTGGCACCGCAGCAGTCCAGGCGCTCTTCCCCAGGGCACAACCACACCGAGTTTGTGAGAGCCTTACTTTCCATCCTGAGCACGATGCCCATGGTCTCCTGGAAGAGAGCCTGCGCCTCCCGGCCGATGCTCTGCACCCTCCTGCCCTGCTCGCCCAGCGCCGGGCTCTGCCCCGTCCTGCGCTGCAGCTCCGCGAACAGCTCCTTCACTTGTGCGAAAGCCTGGGGAGAAGCAAACGAGCGCTGCGGGTAGGATCCGGCAGGCTGCGGAGAAGGGGTTTTCCCATGTTGAATCCTGTTTAGATATTGAATGGATACTGCACCAGAGCTTTGCTACCAAACGTGTGACAGATTGTGATGCGCTTAGACTGACAGACAGCTCCACAGGCCGCTCTGCCTCAGGCAGGACAGACCAGAAGTGAGTTCCCAGCAAAGGGGGTTGGGATTGGGAATGACTCTGGAGAAGCTCAGCAGTGGGACGATGCTGCGACGTGACAGCACAGGAGCCACGGCCTGGACAGGAAAGTCTCCTCTCCTCGTCCTGAGCCAGGACACAGCTGGCTGGGCTGTGCCGTGCCGGGCTGTGCCAGGCCGGGCTGGGCTGTGCTGTGCCATGCTGTGCCGTGCTGGGCTGTGCTCTCCTGCTGGCAGCGGGGACACCCGCAGCGGTACCTGCTGGGCGCTGCTGGCCTGCCGTGCCGCTGTCCCCGCCGTGTCCCGCGTGTCCCCGGCTTGCAGGCGGTTCTGGTCAGCGCCGCGCTGCAGCTGCGAGAGCCGCCCGGCCAGCCCGGCCAGCCCGGCCCCGATGGCCACCACGTTCTTCTCGGCCGGACCCAGGACTGCCTCGATCTGAGAGCAGAGGGATCCCCGTTAGGAGGGAGGTCACATCCGAGCCCCCTCCCCGTGCAGGGACCAGCTCTGCTGGCTGAGGGACGCAGGCGGGGGACGGGGACTCGGGATGGTTACGGGGAAGCCACCGGGCACCACTCACCTCCTCCACGCGCTCCTGGATGAAGCGCAGGGAGGAGCCCGAGCCCCTGAGGGCGCCCTGGGCCTCCAGCAGCACCGTGTTGGCTCGCTGCAGGGTCCCCACCACCTCTTCCACGCTGCCCTCCACAGCGTTGGCCCGGTTCCTGGGGAAAGGTGGGAAGCAGCCAGGAGTGAGAGTGGGTAAGGGCACAGACTGGAAGTCGAGGTCACAGAGGTAAACTCATGGACCTCCAGAAGCAAGACAGGATTGCTACTGAGAAAATTGTAATCTCCCACCCCCAAAACCCACAGGTCTGGACTCCAGCGGGTTTCCCTGTGAGAGAAACATTGGTTCCACTTCACAGCCTCAAGCAAAGGAGACAAACGAAGAAGGGGAGAGAAACACCTTTCTTCAAACTAGCCAGAAACATTTATTTCATCGTGCAGGACAAGGTATCACAGGGGAAGCAATAACCATGAACCAGTTCCAATGAACAGTTTTCTGCTCGCAGTGGGGCTGTTCAGGCCGGGTGACAGAGCCCTGCAGAAAGCCAGGCTCCCCTGCCTCATCACTTCCAGCAGGTTAAGCAGGTGTCAGACACTGCCAAGGAGTTTACAGACTTATCCCACTGACCTCTCTGGGGTATTGCTGCAAGTCAGCTTGTGACAAAGCAGATGCTCAAAACTGGCAAGGACACCCTGTAATGACTTTTTAAGGGACAGTGGAATAATCCTCCCAACTTTCACCCAGAAAACAAATAGCCCACTGAATCTCCTCATGCTCTCTTGTGCAATTGGGATGTAGGTCACCAATATCAACTAATGCCAGGGCAACGCTGCCATCCCCCAACACAGGCCCTCGAGATAAGAGAAAAGCCTCCACTGCTTTCGATAAAGCCCTTCTTGCTCTGTTATCTATAACAGGATCTATTCTTGGTAGATTTATTTCCACTGCGGCCCCAGGGAGGTGTCTGGAGATTGCAGACTCATTCTTTTAGGCACTGGATGGACACAGAAGGTCCTGGCCTAAAACCTCAGATTGTGCAAGTCAGGACAGCTCAGGCAGAGCGAGATTTGAACCCAGCTGAGAACCACCAGTTCCACCCCAGCCAGGGACCCTCAGCTGCCAAAGGCCTTGAACCCCCACCGACCTGGCCTGTTCTGCCTCCTGCTGCAGCCTCTTGGCCCTGGCGATGTCCTCGGCCGTCTGGGCAAGGATGTCCTCTGGGCACTGCAGCTCCGTCGCCAGCTTCTGGATCTCGGTCATTTTCCTCCGGACGGCGGCAGCGTCCGTGGGGAGCCGCAGGGACAGGACTGACTCACTGATTTCCTGGATGGAGGCAGGATCCACGTCCTTGTCTGCAGAGCCAGCAGACAGACAGCATCAGGAGAGGTGGGAGTGCAAATGCAAGGGAGGAGGAGGGCAGACACCCATGCACATCTCACACACATCTCACTCCAGACAGCTGCCAGCATCCCTGCCGAATTAATCTCTTTGAATTCCATGTACTTCTCATTCACACCAGCAAAACTTTCAGGAAACAGCTGACATGATACCTTGAATTTGGCAACAAGAACACCATGGCTGAGACCAGAGCAGTCAGGCAGCCCTCACTGGGCAGATGAGGGTGTGTTTCAAGGCAAGCCTTTTTTCATTTCACAAATAACAGTTAATAAATCAGAAGCAGGCAGAGCCCAAGGGACATTAGCCCAGCGATTATCTCAGAAATATCTTCACTCATCATTAACACCAGGCAGCACCAAATGACCTGATTTTCTTATTCAGCTAATGCTCGGGAGGCTCATTATGTTATTACAATCTGTCTGTGAACAATAAGTCATCCCATCAGTTTGTAGGACAACAAGGAACTCTCATCTGATTAGCAGCCTGCTCCAGAGAAGGGTCACCTGTCTGTCTGCATCACTGAGGGTGGCCAGAAAACCTCTGTGCACCGGGTCACTGCTGGCTGCACATCCCCATCCCTGGCGTGTCCAGGGAACGCCTGCACGTGGCACTCAGTGCCCCGGGCTGGTGACGAGGCAGGGATCAGGCACAGCTCAGACTCGATGACTGTGGAGGTCTTTTCCCACTGATTCTCTGCTCAGTGTAAGAACCAGCAGTGTCCCTGCTCAAAGCAGCGGCACCCCAGAGCCCGCGGTGCCGGGTACCTGCCAGGAGGCTCCGCACGCGCTGGACGAGCTGCCGGGCGCGCCGCACGTCCCCCTCGATCTGGGTCCTGGCCGCCCCCAGCTGCTCCGCCAGCCGCCGGGCGCTGCTCTGGGTCTGGCTCGCAGACAGCTCCGTGGTCTTAATCTGCAAACAGCAGCGACCTGCTGGTGCCTTCTGCTCGTCCCAGAGCCCACAGCCCTGCCTCAGCTCCGAGTGAGCTGGGCAAGGAAACGATGCTATTCCCTGTTCTCACTGTGCCAGAGCTTTAAAGGACTGTGAATGTTGAAGACTGGATCTGCAAAGGAAGCTCTCAAAGAGGGACAGCACCATTTAGCTTCTAAAAACACCTTTGAAATGGATTTTGAATGGCTTTGAAACCTCACTTTCTCTTTTCAAGGCACAGAAGGAAGCTGCAAGAGCCCTAACACGTGAACTCTCCCTGATTGCACCAAATGCTAGAGCAGACACACCTGCAGAATCCGAGTTTTCCGTATTCCCATTTCCATATTCCCCTCTACCATACTGATCCCAACCCAGGAGGGAGAGAGGCTTCCTTGTGGCGTGTCCAGAGCCACTCACGCGCCTTCAGCCGGGGAGGCAGGGCCCACGCACGCAGCAGGGAGCCTCCCACTCAGAAATTCCCAGATTTCTGAAGCTGCCCAAGGGATCAAGCCTCAAAGAGAGTTTGAGGTGGGTTTTCCTCACTCTCTGCCGTGGTAAGCAGGGGTCCGAGCAGGGGGACGGGCAGTGCCCACACTCACCAGCTGTGCCGTGTCCCGCAGCCGGGCACTCAGGCTGCCGAACTCCTTGGCCGCTTGCCCGGCCGAAGCCAGGGCGCCGCTGGCCAGCGGGAAGAGGCCGCGGCAGGGCCGGCCGGCACTGCAGGCAGAGCTGTTGTCCCGCGGGCACAGCGGCCCCTGGCAGCGGGCAGGGGTGCAGGGCTCCGCTCGGGCCCCGCCGCACACCTGGGCAGGGAGAGAAGAGCTGGGGTCGGGCAGCGCCCGGCTGGAGCCCCCTCGGTGCCCGGGGGCAGACACAGCACCACAGGGGCCGCAGAGCCGGCCAGGGCAGCCGGGAATGCTGAGCTCGAGCTGCAGGAGCTGCCTGGGCACGGGGAGGGAGCCCAGCGGGGCCGGCAGTGACACGGGTGGCACAGCCACAGCACTGCAGATGTGCCTCTGTCAGAGAAGGGCAGCCAGAGCTGGATGCCCACGCCTGAGCCAGGTCAGCATCGCCTCACCAGCCCGAGCTGGAGCAGAAACAGAGCCAAGCAGGAGCCAAAGCCCAGTGGCTGACAATGAGTAACAGCACATCCGTGTGGGGCAAACATCTCTGCAGGAGCACGCATCCCACCCGCACTGTTTGCTTTGGGGAGAACTGGGTGAGGAGCCCCCGGAGCCCAGCAGCAGCTTTACCTGCACAGCACCTGGCAGCCACCCCAAACTCGCGCTGCAGCGGGGCACGAGCACAGCCAGGGCCAGGCTGGCGGCTCGGAACGTGCTGCTGCCCCGAGCAGCAGAGAGGGGAGGCTGGTGGTCTCCACAGCAACCGACACCGAAATGGATCTCCATGGCAATAACAAAGCAGTGAAGGGAATAAGAGAAACCTCATCCAGAAATTAAGTGGTTCTTGGAGATACAAGAACTGACACGAGAGAGCCCCCGGAGGGAAATGCGCGTGGCTGGGAGGGGGTGGCGGGCAGTGCTTTGGGATCTGTGATCCCCGGGCAGGGGATGCTCAGCCAATTCTCCACCGGTGGCCACAGCAGCAGCCGAGTCTGTCTGGACAGAGACTTTGTCCTGCCGTGCCGGCCTGCCCGAGGAGATGCACGGCTGCAGGACGAGCCTCCTGCCTTTGAGCTCTACAGGGCCCCCTTGAAAACCAGACACACCCCGCGGGAAGTTAAAAACCCGCTCTGCATCTTCACCTGGTCGATGGCGGGGGTGAGGTCGGGGGCTGAGGCCAGCTCGCCCTTCAGGGCCAGCAGCTGGGCCGTGGCCGCAGCCAGGCCCCGCTGCAGCCCCGCGGCGCTCCGGCCGCTCTCCCGCGCCTGGGCCAGCAGCCCCCCGGCACCGGCGGCCAGGCTGCTGGCCCTGCTGGACGTCTGGTGGGCAGAGCGGATGGTCTGGAAGGCTCCTGTGGGAATAAAGCCGGTAAATGGCACAAATGACTCACAGATGCAGCACAGCCCCTCGGGGAGGCTCTGCCTCTGCCCTGCGGCGCTGCGCGCACGGCAGCGGGCTGCAGCCAGGGATTAGTCACCGAGGCATCACCAAAAACTCCTTTTAATTCCAAACACCTTTCAGCCATTCCCTCAGCGAGCTCGAGGTCTCCTGAAGGACTGAGCTTTGGGCTGGGGTTAAAAGGCTGAAACAAAACTGAAGGCAGCCAAGGCACACACGCTGATCCTGGGCTTTGGCAGGGCAGGATGGATTTCAGAGCCTTTTCCCAGCTCCTGAGCAGCCCCAAAATTCCTCTCCAGCACAGGCTGGAAGGAGGGTGGCCAGGACATGGAGCTCTGAGCCCTGCACGGACAGAGAGGTGCAGAGTGAACTGTCCTGGTGCAGCCACTGGGCACAGCTGGCACGTCCCCAAGCTGAGTGTGTGCTGTGGCAGGGAGGGGACAGCAGGGAGGCTCTGGGAGAGAAGGAGCTGGAGCAGGATCTCATGGCAGCAGCCACCAGCAGCATTGCAGGGCTTAATTAGCTCTTCTCCTCCCCAGTGCCTGACAGCCGCCTGGCTCTCGTCCCACCCTCCATCCCTTCCATCTGTGCACAGCCTCCACCCTCTCGGCCGCCACGTGGATTCAGTGACACTCTCCCAGCAGGGCTGTCCCCTTCCCACCCCTCCCCGGCAGCAGAGATTGTGCTGGTGGGGAACAGGAACATAGACTGAGCCCCCAGCCCCAAAACACCAGAGCAAATACCCAACAGTGTGAAAGCCCAGGACACGGAGCAGAGGCTGCATGGGAAGCATCCCTGTCACTGGGACAGGAGATCTGTGTGCTGTTCTGAGGCTGACAGCAGGTTAAAAACTCCTTCTCATCCACCCGGCTGGGGGGAAACCCCAGGCACAGTCACGCTGAGGTGAATTAATAACTGCAAATGAAGAGGTGTTGCAGCTGCAGAGCTGTACCTGACAGGTCCGTGCTGCGGCTGGCCTCAAACTGGGTCTTCTTGCTCTGGTACTGGGAGCTGGTGGCAAGCAAGCTGCTGTTGAGGGCTTCGAGCTCCCTCGAGAGGGAGGCGGTGTCATCCAGGAAACCAAAGTCGGGATTTATGCCTCGGACCTGCTCCCTGGGAGAGAAAAAGAACAAAATGTGAATTAAGTAGAGAGCAAAGCACCTGCAGACAGCAGGGCGGAGAGGGCCATCTGTGCTGGGGCACTGCCAGCACCTGGCAAAGGGGCACTTCTGAGCCCAGGGACAGCTGAGGACACGCCAGGGCCTCGCGGGTTTGCAGGGAGAGGGACTGGCCTGCAGCCCCCCACAGAAGGGCCGTGCCCACGCAGCGACCAGGAACGCTGGATGTGCCCTGAGAGTGCCACCAGGCAGCCCTGAGAGTGCCACCACCCTGAGAGTGCCCCCGCTGCTCCTGCCTCGGGGACGTTGTGCACGGGCCAGGCGCGCGGGGAGCGCTGCTCTCCTGCACCTCGTGAGCAGAGCGGGGCATCGCAGGGACAGAAGCAAAGCAGAACCCTGCAAGCAGCTCACCGAGAAACCCCAGCAGCTCCTCCCGGATCAGGGATGGGCCCCACGGGCAGCGCCCGTCCCTCACCTGATGGCAGCGAGCGCGCCGCCCGCCTGGGCCAGGCTCTGCGGCGTCACGGCCGAGCGGCCGAGGATGCCCCGCGCCTGCTGCAGGGTCCCCTGCGCCTGCGAGAGCCGGGGGCCGAGCCGGGAGCCCCCCGTGCCCGGGGGCAGCTGCCCCGTGGCGTTGGCCAGGCCGGCCTGGCGCAGGCGCAGGCGCTCGATGTCCCCGTCGTAGAGCAGGAAGCAGGGGTGGCACAGCTCGCAGCCGGGGTAGGAGCTGCAGTGGCCCCGCTGGCACTGGTCACAGCGGGGCCCGGTGACGCCGGCGCGGCAGAGGCACCGGCCCGTGGCCTGGTCACAGCCCACCTCCTCCGTGCCCTGGAAGTCGCAGTCACACTCTGGGACAGGAAAGGTGGAGGGAGAGAGAAGGTGGGGATGAATAACTTCATATCTGTATAAAACCAGCCCTTAATTAGGGTTAACGAGATCTTAGCCTGACGTCCATCCCCTCCCACCAGCTCCTGCAGCAGCTGGGACAAAGGTGGCACGGGCAGAGGAACGGGAAGAGCCCCCAGGCCCAGGAGCTGGCACAGCTCCTGACCCTGCAGGGCCAGCCCAGGGTGGCCCAGGGCTGCTGGGAGGGCACTGGTGGATACTGGAGATGAGCTGGGAGGCTGTTCCAGAGAGGAAATTTCTCTTGCAAAACAGCACGGGAACAGGGATGTCCGGACATGGGCCAGCCGCTCCTTTTCCCAGATAATCTGTGATTTCACTCAGGAAACACCCGGCCGAACCAAAGGGGAAGCTCCCTACCTGTGCAGCCTCCCCGTGCATCTCTGTAGTGCCTGGGTGGGCACAGCTGCTGCCCCGCGGCCGAGCACGTCTGTCCCGTGAAGCCGTCCCTGCACGGGCACTGTCCTGTGAACTGAGCGGGGACACGTCAGGGACACGTCAGGGACACGTCAGGGACACCCGTCCCTGGGCACTTCTCTGGCAGAGCTCTCCTCCCGCCGCTCCTGACCACCAAAACCAGCACGTGGGCCACTTCCCCTGCTCAGTCTGTGCCCAGGGCGTGCCCGAGGTGCCTGTGCCAGGCTGCAGCTCAGGCACGGGATGCAAACAGGCTCCAGAGAGCCCCAGCACCACAGGGAGGGTGTTCAGCCTTGTTTCAAAAACAAAGCAATCGCCCACGAGCAGCTGCTTTGCCGTCTCAGGTCTCCTCCCCACGCTGAGCTCGTTTGGAACCTATCTTAGGCTCTTAGAATTTGTCACGGTTTGGGATTTTTTTTACATTTAACTTTAATTTTCCCAGTTGCCTCTTAAGCCTGAAGTGGCACACATGCTTTTCATTGACAAATGAGCATAATTAACTTCCCTCGCCTGTATGAAGAAGTCTTATTAGGGCTTCCTTGATAAATATCAGGCTTGTTAAAGTGACTTAATCTCGCCTCAATAATTACCACCTTCTTTCATTTTCCTGAATAATCTGTCGTGGTGTTTTCTAGGAATTAGGAGAAGCAAAGTAAGAGTGGGATGCGCTGGGGAACACACGGCTCTCTTTGTGGAGGTTCCCGTGGATGGGACAGGACAAAGGAGCCACCAGCAGGTGGGTTTGATGCTCTGGGGGGTCCCCAGTGAGGGCACACGCAGCATCGGCCGTGGCACCCTGGTCCGTGCAGCCCAACCCCCAGAGCCCCTCAGAGCAGCAATGTGGAGCCAGGAAAGGAAAAAACAGAGCAAGCACAGGGAAACAAAAGGGAAAGGCTGCTGCAGGAGGAGGAGCCAGCCCGAGCTGGCCAGCGCGGGCGGGGGGTACCTGGTTGCACTGGGGGCCGCGGGAGCCGCGGGGGTGGCAGGCACAGGGCCGGCAGCCCTGCCCGCTGGCCAGCCCCCAGTGCCCGGCCGCGCACTGCCCGCAGTCGCTGCCCACCACGTTGGGCAGGCAGGAGCAGCTCCCGCTCTCGTCGTCACAGGGCTCGTCCTGCCGCGTGCCCAGGGCGTTGCAGCTGCATCCTGCAACACGGAGGGCTTGGCTGTGGCACGGGGGAGCCCCAGGGCAGCTCCCGAAGGACCCGGCAGCCACCCAAAGGGGCTCTCCCGTCTCTCCCTTCCCACCCCAGCTCAAGAGACCTGCACCTTGCTCTGACAGCCCCCCAAATGCCGCAGCAGGAATCGGAGCCCGAGGGGCCTCAGCATCCTCCAGCCCAGGGGCACACTGCCCTGCCCTGCCCTGCTATGCCCCACAGCTGCCCCACTCTCCGCACGGCATCACCTCCTGCCTGCCCTGAGCCCCAGGGCCCTCGGACACAGCTGCACCCCCAAACCCCACCTGCCCTGTGCTTTCTGCTAAACTTACACCTGAAACCACCCCCAGACTGAACAAGGAGCTTTTATAAACCTTTACAAAACGGGCCTTGGCTTGAAAACCCCAAACCAAAGCTGAGCAGGAGAGCCGGGTCCCTGTCGGGGCCACGGAGCGGGCAGGGGGACTGTCCCGGAGTACTCACTGCGGCACCCAGCGGGGTTGGCACCGGCCAGCTGGGCAAAGCCCGGCTTGCAGAGGTGGCAGCGGTCCCCCTGCACGTTGTCCTTGCAGATGCAGCGCCCTGTCACCGGGTCACAGGCAGAGCCGGGCACGGTGCCATCCGGGTCACACTCACAGGCTGCAGATGGGCAAGAAATGTCCCAGCTCAGGGGGCAGGGGCTGGGGAAGGTGCTGCGGGGTTCGGGGGTGTCACTCACGCAGACAGGCCTCGGGGTGGCTCAGCTCCTGCTGCTGGTTGCGGAAATAGTTGGTTTTGCAGCGCTCGCAGTTGTTGCCCTCGGTGTTGTGCTGGCAGTTGTCACACACGCCCCCGCTGGCCCCGCCGCTGGCCCGGTACAGCTCGGGGTCGAAGTGGCACGAGGACGAGTGGCCATTGCAGTCGCATCCTAAAACAATCCCGAACACGGCTCGGTTGGAGCCGGCACCGTGCAAACCCCTCCGGCAGCGGCAGCAGAGGCACTAGAGGGTGCCCAAGGCTCCTGAGTGACACGGGGACAGCGGTAACAGCCCCGCGGTGGCACCGGGGCCGAGCACTGCTGCAGCCCGCGGGTGCCACAGGTGCCGAGACACCCGGGTCACCGCCCAGCCCGCAGAGGGTCCCGGGAAAGGGGCTGGGAGCTCAGGGCCGGGCAGGCGTTGGGGCGGGGGGCACCGGCCGTACTCTGGCACTCGTGGGGGTCGCTGTCCTCGGCGGGTGCCCAGGCCCGGGCGTTGAACAGGGCAGCGCAGCGCTCGCAGTGGGGCCCGGCCGTGTTGTGCTGGCACACGCAGACACCGGCGACCTGCTGCCGAGACAAGGTGTGACCCGTCCTGGTGGCAGCAGCGGCTCAGGACACGGACACAGCCTCGTCCTCCCGATGCCCCTCCAGCTCCTGCCTCTCCAGCTCATGCCCATTGAAGAGCCTCCCACTGCCCGTTTCCGGGCACCGTGGCCAAGGCACCCCTAGGAGCACTCCAGGCAGGCAGCAGAGCCATCCCACTGGTGTCCAGGTCCCTGGCAGCCCCAGCAGAGCCATCCCACTGGTGTCCAGACCCCTGGCAGGCAGCAGAGCCATCCCACTGGTCCCCCTGGCACCCTGAGCTCACCGTGCCATGCTGGTCCCCTGCAGGGGCGCAGCGCTCGGCGTGGCCGTGGCAGAAGCAGCTCCCCAGCACCTGCAGCTCTGTCACGGCGTAGAAGGTGCTGGGCGAGTGGTACCCCTGGCGTGGGACGTGCGGCAGCTCCGTGAAGTTGATCCGCAGGTTGGTGAAGGGCCCCAGCTCTGTTGGGGACAGGGACAGCAGGTGACATGAGGGGCAGCAGGTGCCCAGCAGAAGCTCTTTGCAGTTGTTGGGGAGGGCTTGGAGCAAGGGAAGGAGGAACTGGCAGGAAGAGCCATCAGCAAAGACCAAACGCTGCTCCCTGACACCCCGGACAGGCAGCTCAGGGTCCCCCAGGGGTTGCCCCAGCTCAGGGCTTCCCATCGCTGCGGGGAGCAGCACAAGGAGCCTCATTCCCCTCTCCCGTTCCCAGCTCTGAAGGAGGCCCATCACTCACTCTCGATGGCTTGGCTGTAAGAGGAGGTGATTGTAGACCCCAGGTCTTGGACACTGAATTTCACCTTAGAGAGAAAAAAAACAGGTTAAAAAGCAGGAAACTCGAGCTGCTCTCTGCTCCTGCTCGGGGCACTGTGTGCTCCAGACCTGCCTCTGCACAGCATCACTGAACACAGGGAAAGCCTTCGGAGCTGCAGAGGATTTTGCAGGAAAAGCAAGACAACACCTCATGTATCACAGAGCAGCAAAGGCTTTGCTGGGAGAGGAGCAGGAATCCCAAGGACTGCCCTCAGCAGTGCTGGGTGGCCACAGGCCCCATCCCTCACCAGCTGTACAAGACTCCCAGGCCACCCCATGTTCCTGCAGCACTGCCCAGGCCACCCACCCCGACCCCAGGGCCACAACGGGGGTCCCTGCCACCATCCCCAAATCCCTACCGTGCCCCCGTGCGCAGGGTGCCCCCGCAGCTCCTGGCACCGGGGGTCCTGCCAGCCCTCGGGGGGGCCGCGGGGCACGCGGGGAAAGGCGGCGGCGCAGTCGGAGGCCAGGAACTGCAGCACCTGCCACGTCCTGCCGGCGTCCAGGGAGCGCTCCAGCAGCATCGCTGCGGGCGGCGACTGCGGGCAGGGACAGAGAGCCGGGGCTGGCACCACGGGCTGGCACCACATGGTGACACCAGGGGCTGGCACCACGGGCTGGCGCCACAGCCCCGGCCAGGCCCTGCCCTGGCACTGCCTGTCCCTCCTCCTCCTCCCTGCAGGCTGCTGCAGCAATCCCCCTCCCCTGCAGGGTCCCTCACACCCGGGCCAGCCCTGCTGCAGCCACCACACACAGCCTGCACCACGGAGGCTTTTCAGCAGACATTCCTGGGATGGGGACCCACCACCCTGCCCCACCACTCCCAAAGGGATGGAATTCCCAGTTCTCACGGGAACAGCCATTAAAAAACAGGGGAAAAGGACAGAGACCCTGGTGTGCTTGCTGTCAGGAGCCTGAAGGGAGCTGTGCCCACGCCCACGGAGCCAGCAGGGCCCCTCCAGTGCCACCCTCGGCCTCCTCAGGAGCAGAGGAGCTGCCCGCAGACACCAACCCTGAAGTGCAGCACGACGCTGCCCAGCTGGAACGTCTGCTCCAGGTCCAGCTGCAGGGACACGCGCTCGACGCCTGCGGGCACAGAGAGGCACCGTCACGGGGACACACCGGGGCGTGGGGGGAATACACAGCCAGGCCAGTCATTTCCTTCTTTCCTCCCCATCCACAGAACCCAGCCCCGTTCCCTCTTCCCCTCGGGCGGGTTACTGCCAGCAGTCTGTGTCCGGGTGGCCCCGGTGGCCCTCACCGTTCTGGGACTGCCACCAGCGCGCGCGGCCGGCCGAGGACAGGACGTTCTCCACGCGGTGCCCGTTGTAGCTGTGGGGCAGCCTCGAGTCACACCTGCAGCACTTCATGCTCCACTGCAAAAGCAAGGACAGCGGGAGTGACCATCCCAGCACCCCGGAGGGATGAGCAGGAAGGGCAGGGCGGGCTCGTGAAGCACCAAAGAGCGTCAGCACCGCTCCTTCAGAGACAGCTGAGGGACCACGGCAGTCAGACCGACACACAGGCCTCAAGCGCTCCCCTCCACACCTTGTTAGAAACCACAACTCGAGGTTTTATGGACTAAAAACTAAACCCAAAATGCTTTTGACTAACACAAATTTTTGGCAAACCATCAAAATTGTGGTTTTTTAAGCAACCCCCCTGGTTTCCACAATGCCAACACTTGATAGAAAACCTTTTGCAGGACTGATTTGCCCTTTCCACACAGCTGAGGGCTGTCTGGTGAACAGAAGGGCCTTTCTCTCCTATCCCAGGGCTCCGGGTGATGCTCAGCCCCCGGGCTCTCCCCTGGGAGCAGAGCAGGAGCAAGCAGTGGGTGAGAAGCCAGGGGGTGGGAAGTCGAGTGGCTCAAAGTTCAGCCCTTCACTTGAGCAAGTAATCCAAGGAGTAAACAGAGATTTAGCTCGGGGAATGTGGGGACGGGAGAAAACCGTCCCCCGGGAGCAAACAAATACCCAAAATGTCACTAACCAGGCAACGCTGCCTGCAGCCAGCAGCAGCCACGCCGCGGGGCTCCGGAGCAGGCTCGGACACGGGCAGAGAGCGGCAGGAGATTGAGCAAGGGCTGGACAGCGGCCAAGGGGAGAGGCAGGCGCGGGGTGGGCGAGCAGGTTGGGCCAGGACCACCAGGAGACACCCAGGTGAGGCCCAGGTGGGGAAGGGCAGGGCCCAGGGGATGGGGAATTAGGAGATGGGGCCAGGGCCCACAGCAGCGTCCCAGGGGGGACCCGGGGAGGCCCCGGCTGGAGATTTGGAGTGGAGCAAACGCCAGGGACTGCAGAGGCCACTGGGAGGGGAAAGATGCTGCTCAGGGCATGAAACGAAGGGCTCAGCACTTCCAGCCTGGTGGAAACAGGTTATCCAGGGAAACTGTGGCTGCCCTGGATCCCTGGAAGTGTCCGAGCCCGGGCTGGACAGGGCTTGGAGCAACCTGGGACAGTGGAAGGTGTCCCATGACAAGGCTCTGGAACTACATCACATCCAACCCAAACCTTCTGGGATTCTGAGCTGTCCACGGCCTGAGCAGTGGAGGAGCCCCCCAAATGGAGCAGTGGGACACGTGTGTCCCCAGTGACACATCCCAGAGCCTGAGGGATTAGGGAAGATCAAGCAGAGTTTGCCAGAGATGGCAGGAGCTGGCCCTGAAAGGTCACCCTGGGTGCCGAGAGGGTCTGGGGGCAGGAGGGGAGTGGGTCTGGCAGGGGCACAGCTGGCACTGGGGAGGCAGTGAGATCCCTCGGGGCAGGCAGTGAGATCCCTCGGGGCAGGCAGTGAGATCCCTCTGGGCAGGCAGTGAGATTCCTCGGGGCAGGCAGTGAGATCCCTC
>VZRO01003773.1:440643-456187 GCA_013397915.1 Daphoenositta chrysoptera
TGCTCTGTCCCAGGCCCGGGAACCCTTCCCCAGCTGGGAGCACAGTGAGATCCTCACTTGTAACCAATCTGTTTCCATAATATTTCCCACAATCTTTATGTTCTCTGTCTATAAATACCCCAGCACAGGAGCCGGCAAAGTACAACATTTGTAACAGTACCACAAAGTAACCAAACAGAGCACTCAAAATATATACAAATGCAATTTCCCTGGCTCTACCAGTGAGAATCACGAATAATTTAATCAGGACTGGGCAGAACTCATTTCAGATAATGGCCACGAGCAGCAAATTGTCAGGGAGCTGCAGGAATTATCCACAGAAATAATCTACTGAACAATTGCCAGTGGTGATTAAACTTCCCACCAGTTCTGACCGTGCTTAGCAAAGGAGAAAGGAAGGCTTCCTGCAAGGGGAAAGGTTAATCTCGGCTAAATTATTCATTAGGAGTGACTCGTGCATACTTATGAGATCGTTCACACAGCCAGGGACACCGGTGCTCTCCAGCAGCACAACGGAGCTGCAGCCCCACTTCAAACGTGGTGCTAAATCAAAATGAAGCTTCAACTGTGTGAGACAAACCCTCCCCAGGCAGCCCAGGGCTGTGCTGGGTGCAAAAATCTCCTATATTTTTTTCTTTTCTCAGCTTTTTAATTAAGACTAAAATTAACACTGGAAGCCGAATATCATTTCACGTCCTCGGAGTAAATTGTGAAATCCCTGTATTGCACAACAGCAGGATTTGCTCTCACCACTGTGACTATGTGTCTCAAAGTTCCTTGGGACAGAGGGAATTACCAAAAATGACAGCCCAAAATGAGGAGCGATTTACCAGCACGTACCTTTTCCAGCTCTTTCCCATTTTTTTTTAACCAGGCTCAGTGGATCCCTGGGAGCTGGGCCAGGAACACGAGGGCTGCAGCTCTACATGACAAATGCAGCAAAGGTTTTGGGATCTTCTCTGGGTCATCCACCCCGGGGGCAGCCCTGGCTCTCCAGCACGTCCTCCCCTCCTGCCAGGCAGAGGAGAACTGGGAAGGGCTGGGGGCTGAAAAGGCCGTTTTAGGAAGGTAAAGAGGTTGTGGGTCTGCAAGGAAATCACTTCTTGCCCTCTGTGCCTCCAAGCTACTCCAGAGCCACCCAAAACATGGGTTATGGAGGTTCTGGGATTCAGGGAAATTCATTCTAGGCTTTTGAAAGATAATTCACAACACAGTTGTGCGAGAGGGAAAGCTACTGTGCTCAGAATAAATAAAGTCATGTCTCAGAAATAAATGGAAGGGGGGGAAAGTCCACAAAAAACAACTTGAAAATGCCCAGGCGTGACACTTCTGCAGGTTTGTGCTGCTCTCCTCCTGCCTTGACCTCATGACCCAGCTCCTGAGCAGCCTCTCTGCTCCACTGCTCGTGCAGGGGCAGCAAAGCTCCAAGATTTTAACCTGATGGCCCCTGACCAAAGTAATTTAAGGAGCTCCTGGTGCCATTTTAACATGAGCAGAGAGCCCTTGAAATCAAACCTCCTGGCACAGAGCACAACCCAAAATAAGCTGCCCTAATTCATCAGCAGAAAGGGAAGCTGAGCTGTGCGGCCGTGGAACAGAGACCTTTCAGAGCTGTGAGACCTCGGGGGTCCCAGCTCCGAGCCGGCTGCGGGCAGGGGGAGAGCGCGGTGTCAGCCAGGCCCTGGCAGCCAGCCTTCCTCTGGGGACAGCAGTTACCATTCCAGCTTCGTCTGGGAACAATCTGGAAGGCAGCGGGAATTAATAACCCTTAATCTCTGTGTTTGTATGAAACACTGGGGTGGGCAGCAGCCAGGAGTTACCTGGGGACAAAGGCACCCGCAAAGCCGAGTTATGGAATTCCCTATTCCAACCCATTTTCTGCAGGACAGTGCTCTGCTCCAGCGCTGTTATCTGCAGGACGTGACTGTGCCCGGCTCGTGGAGCAGGGCTGGCCATGCCTGTGAAGGAATCCATGCGTTTTCCATGGGAAAAGGCAGCAGAAGTTCCCATGGCTCTGCCATCATCGCTAAACTTCCCAGTGGGCAACTGGTACTCACTAAACTGGACTGGGATTCAGTTTTGGAAGATATACACAGATATACCACAGAATCCTGGAATTGAAAGGGAGCCACGGGGTTCACCGAGTCCAGCTCCCGGCCCTGCACAGGACACCCCAAAATCCCACCCTGGGCCTGAGATTCTCTTTGCCATGACACCAATGTCACTTCCTCGCCTGGCGGGTTGGAAATTACGCAGAAAATGAGCTCCAAGGTTACGCTCAAAACACAGAGAGAGCCCCCAGCTTGGTTTTACCCCAAATTCAGAGTGGGCAGCAGAGACAGGGTAAAGACATGAGTTGGACAAACCCATGGATGGGCTTTAAGGAAATAAAGTTCCTTTCCCTTGCTCAAAAGCAAGCATGTGGGTGCCTGTTTTCCTCACCCCATCTGTTCTCACATCAGCTAAACTTCATCTAAAATCTGCCAGGATGACAGGCTGCAAACCCCAAACTGCACCAGCTTATCCCACACCGCACACGGGTCCTGCTGCCTCTGCAGCTCGGCTGCAGGGCAGTGCCGAGATGTCTCCCAGCCTGCGTCAATCTGCAGCCCTGCGGCCAAAAGATGAGATCCAGACAAGGGAGGAGGGAAAAATAATGGGAAATAGGCTGTTTCTTCGGCAGGTAGGGGCACATGCCTGCAGCAAAGAGCAGGGCGTGCCTGAATGCCTGGGTGAGATAAGCACTGAGCAGCAGCCTCCGGTTGCTGCGTTACCTTCACCCAGTCAGGAACGCGAATTATTCAGAGCAAACCCCCGACCCGATGAAGAAAAGCCCAAAACTAGAAGCCCTGCTTTGGTCTCATCCAACCACGGTTATTTCATGATTCTGTGGATGCACTGTGCCTGGAAAAAGCTTGATGTGGGTGTGGAAGGAAAGTGAGCTGGGAGGCACAGCTTTCCCTGCTCCAGCGTGCTGGGGTGGGCTCCGAGCTCCCTGAGCGACTCAGGCAGGTGGCCCGGCAGATGAAAGCACCAGCACGGCTCCAGATCCGTCTGGCACGTCCCTCTTGGCAGACACTGGCCGGTATTTTTGGAAGCAGCCAAAGAGGAGTCGGTGCTGAGGCTCCAGAGATGCTGCAGAGCAGCCCTGCCAGGCAGCTGCCACCTTCCATCAGCAGCAGGGACCCCTGTGCTGTGCCAGGAGCTCACACGGGCTCACATCCCCTCCCTGACTCCCGCAGGGATCGGGATCCTCTGGCCTGTCCTCTCAATCCCCTGTGGATGGCTCCGTGTCACCACGACACAAGAGCTGACAGAGGTGACTTCCCTCCCCTCACATCCACCAAGTGCCCACGAAGATCAGGTGAGAGAAGGCAGAAAATCTTATGCAAACTACATTTTAAATATCAGAAGTCTCCCAGGGCTGGAGGGTGCGCGCTCACAGTCACAGACCCCAGAGGGTGCAGGGAACAGCAGCACCACCAGCACAGGGACACAGCTCTGCTCCTGTCCTGCCTCCTGGCCTGTTCTCTGGCACAAGACCCCACAGGGGTGCTCAAGGTGTCCCTGAAAGCCCCTCCGTGCCTCCCCCGGGCTGGAGGTACCAGTGGGAGCTGCTCCGTGCTCCTCATCGCATCTCCGTGCATTCATTTATATTTACATATCTATAACATACATATTTACATATATTATAGATCTATATTTAAAGAAAGAGAAGTGCTAGCTGAGGCTTGAATCACACCTCAGTCCATCACAGTCTTTCACACCGAGCCTTTCCTCAGCACCTCCCAGACTCCAAACCCAGCCTCGCTTATTTCCCTGTTCTATTTTCAGTCTCCCTCCCCAAGCACTGAGCGGTCCCCAGGCCGGACCATTGGCCTGCCCGGTTCCACCTCCCGTCCTGCTCTGGCCACTGCCCTGAGCTATAAATGGCAGTGCTGGGCGTCCTCCTCGGATTTCACCGGGCTGAGCCCCCAGCCAGGGATGGAGCAATCAGGAGTGCAAAGTATAAAGGTTAGAGGGATCCGGAGCCGGGCAGACAATGGAGCAGAGGCTGAAGTTGATGAGTGACCACCAGGGTTGCAAAAGAGGGCCCTGGGGCCAGCAGGGAGCAGACGGGCAGTGCTGGCAGCCCCGGGCACCGCGGCAGGGACACAACCCCTCGTCCTGTGCCCTCTGCCGAGCTTGCAAAACCACCTCCAGATTTGCACCTATTTGGCAACTAAACAAGAGCGAGGCTTGTAACCAAAAAAGGAGTCCTAAGAGTCTATAAATTAAACGAGCTTGCTTTTTATGGGATGGGAATAGCGAAATCGAGTTCAGTTTTGCTTAAATTAGGGAAGTAGAGAAAGGGAGGGAAAAATTAGGAAATGCTGAACCCGTGGGGATTTCTCCCAAGTTAAGAGTTGGTATAATCAGACCTCCATCAGCAATTACAGCTGCAGAACAGAAACCAGGGGATTTGCTATCAGTAACTCTGAATCTTTCATTTCAGTAAAGGAAAGGAAGCAAAGACTCCATTCCCAGAGCTGGAACTGGAGAATCCAACTCAACAGAATGTTAATTGTTCCATATCCCCTTTAACCCTGGTACTTGTAAGGGACGAGGAACATGAAAACTGAATAGTTTGGGGATTTGCAGCCTTGCTCCCTGCCTTCCTCCACAGCACATCCATGAGCCCACACTCCCTAATCCTGCACCCTGCAGGTCGTTCCTGCTCCAGGTGTAGCTCAGCCAGCAGAGATGTCCAGGCTCCACTTCAAAGATTACAAACGATGCAGAGGATGACAATGACGCCCCTCAGGGAGAGATCCCAAGGTCAGGCAAAGGGGGCAACCAGCCCCTTCCAGCTGCTGTTAGGATGAGCAGCTTAATCAAGGTTTTCTCCACACTCACTTCCCAAGCACAAGGCCCCCAAGGCCCCTTTTCAAATAAAAGTCACTGCCAAAAGTAAGTGTTAAATGAAGATTTCAGAGGCACGTTTATGTGCAATTTTCCTCATCTACAAGCAGAAATTGGGAAGGAACAACTAATTAAGTCAGAGCAGAAATCATTGCTTCCACTTCCCCTGTCCATAGGCCACAGCAGCCACGGGAAGCAGCAGGGGTTTATTTGTGTGGTGAGCAAAAATCCTGATCCCTGGGAGCAGCAAAAGAGCTCCAAAAAAAGGGAGTGGAGGAAATGCCTGACTGTGACTGTCAGCCCAGCAAAGAACCTGAGGGAGGAGAGGTGCTGCAGCCAGCCCAGCACCCGGGAGGATTTGATGCTCTCACCCCTCTGGGCCAGGAGCTGCCCCCTCCCTGAGCTCAGGGATGAGTGGAAATCTCTCCAGCCCAGCCAGAACACCACTGGCTCCACAACAAATCCACTCACAGGCACATCTTGGCCTTCAGTTTGCAGGGGAATTCAGACCAGGGGAAGGCTGACTCACCGGAGCTGGCTTTCAGAAAACACTGCCCCACGGGAGGGCTGCCACTTCCTTTCCTCTGGAGCATCTCTTCCAAGTGCCTGTCCTGCACTGAACCCTTGGGGCTCCTCCCCAGGCACTCACGGGGTTAACAGCAGCTACAGAAAGGCTGTAGGAAGTGCTCACACCAGGGACACATCACCCCTGCAGCTCTCAGCTCTGTGCTCGGCAGATTTATCCTTAAACTTTCCCTCTGATTCCATGGCAGCTCCGGGAATCTGCAGCTGGATGCAGCATTATCCCCCCAGCAGGATCTCCTGCCCCCGCACCACCAGTGATTGAAAACAGTTGTGCCGTTCAGCAGCTTTTCCAAGCCTTTGTGAAAGACCCAAAACGTTCCCATTTACGACAAGTAAAATACGAGTTTAGTTTGGAACTAAAATGTCCAGGGATAGGAGGGTTTGGGATATTTTGCCCACGGTGCTTCATGCCAGAATTTTGCTGCCCTTTCCCTGTCACTGCCTTCGTGCTCAGCTCCTCATCCATGGGGATGGCAGAGAAGGGCTCCGGGGGACTCTGCAGGTGGTGCAATGACCCACATGGCTGGGAGGGGGACAAACCCCAGGATCCTGGAATGGTTTGGGTTGGAAAGGACCTTAAAGCTCATCCCATTCCACCCCCTGCCACGGGCAGGGACACCTCCCACTATCCCCGGTGAGAGCCCCGCGAAGCCCGGACACAGCCGTGCCAAAGGATGGGGATGGGACGGCTGAGGGGAGGGTTTGGGGTGCGGGGTGAGCAGTGGCCGTACCTCTCCGTGGGGTGTGCAGTAGGTCTCGGGCCTGCTGAGGCCGCAGGTGGAGGAGGCTCTCAGGTGAGCGGCCCGTCCCAGCAGCAGGTCCCCGGGGGCAGGGTAGCAGGCTCCCCGGGAACAGGCTCCCTGCGCTCCCAGGAGCCGCGGGGCAGCTGCAACAGGGAAAAGGGACCGGGGCTGGCGTCAGGGAGGCGCAGACACCAACCAGCATCGCAGACAGGGAGCTGTTCGCTGCCCCAAACCGGCCCCGAGGCCATGCCTGGGACATGGTGCCGACAGAGAGAAGGGTGTTCCGCCCCGAGTTACTTTTATTTTTAATAACGGTGCTTTGTGCTAAGAGTTACTTCCAAAACCCTTCTTTGCCCTGGCCCCAGGCTTTGGGCTGCAGGGATGCTCAGTGCCCTGCCCATCGAACTGACCAGGCCTGGTGGTGTCCCCTGCTCCCAGAGCCAGCCCTGCTCAGTGTCCCCTGTTCCTGCCCGCCCTGCGGCTCAGGACAGAGAGCAGCAGCCCCTGCCAGCCCCCAGCACTGTAACCAAACCCAGGCTCTGCTGCTGGCCGCACAAAGCTCCCGTCAGCAGCATTGCTAATTAATCAGCAGACCCCTGTTCTTTCGGAGCACTGCATGTGAGCCTTACCCAGCAGGACGAGCACAGCCCACGGCCACAGCTGGCAGCGAGGCTCCATTCGGCCACGGACACACCTAGGGAAGAGTTTGCAGCATGAAAAGGAGCAGAAAATGTCAGTTCAAAAGCTCAGTCCAGGTCCTTCACCTTCCTTCTCACTTACAGGGAGATACTTTTAATTGATCTACATAGAGTAACATAGGGGAAAATCAAGAATAATGAAGAGGAAAATCAGCTGCTCAAACTGAATTTGCCTATGATGCCTCTAAAGCAATGAGCCCCGCGATCGCAGCGTGGCGGGAGCAGCGCTGGTGCCAGGCGGGAATGCGGGGCTGGAAGGGATGGAGAGTGCACACACGCCCCCGAACAGCCCCCACCACCCTTTCCAGGCACACCGCGCTCTCCGTGCTCCAGCCCCACCCTCGCCCTGCGCTTCCAGAGTCAATTCCAGATCCAAACTCGTCGCGCCATGGCCCAAAGTCTCATTCCAGGAAAAGGAGTAATCCATAAAAACCTCCTCTGAATGGCTCCTGCGGGGAAAGGAGCCCCGTGGGACAGCCCAGGGGAGGAAATGCTGCCAGCGCACTCCCCCAGCAGCCAGAAACCTCACCTGCCCTGTTCCCTGCGGGAGCACGGCCGCGGTCCCTGCGGTGTCCCCGTGTCCCCCCCGGCAGCCGCCAGAGCCCTCTGAGCGCCGGCTTCTCCTCGCAGGCTTTTAACGCGCAGCTGCCTCACCTGCAGAGAAGGTGCCTGTGGGTGCAGTGATGATAAAGGAGTGATTCAGGGATCCCCAGACATCCACACCCTGTTACCGCATAACTCATGACAGCTCCAGACGGGCACAGCGCAGGCACCAATCACCCGGGCAGGGTGAGGGCAGCGGCAGCTGCCCCGCGGGGAAAGCCCGGCTGGGGCTCGCTCGACCCTGCGGGGCTGCGGCGGAGCCGGGACCCGGCCCCTCGGAGCCGCTGCCGGGCTCAGCATCGGGCGCTGCGCCCCGGTGCTCGCCCACCCTCCCGGGCACGGTCTGCGCGCTGCGTTTGGCACGGGCTGACAGGGCAGTGCCACCCTCGGCTCGGCTCAAAGCCCGACCCGGGGTCCCCACCTGAGCCACAATCACTCCGCGTGTGCTCTCAGATCAGACTGCAGCCCCAGCGCGGGCACAGGCACATCCCCCCTCCCGCCCGCCGTGCTGGAATTCCTCAAGACAGAATTGCCCAGGATGAGCTCTGCAAAACGCACTCCTGTGAACCCAGCAGCTGTGAAAAGTCGGAGTCACGTTTCCTGAATCCCCCGGGGAGCAGGAGGGGCTGGGCTGCACAGCCTCCCCTCGTTTGGGTACCAGCCGCATGCCCGGCTGATGAGGAGCCCTAGCACGGAGCCTTTTCCTTTTACTTCACTGAAATAACCCCAAAGTCACGGCCTCTCCCACACTGGTGAGGGGCTCAGGGCCCATCGGATGACCCCAGCTCTCTCCTCCTGTGGCTTTGCTGTTGGTGTCACCCCCTGCCCATCCCCACGCTGAGCGACACAGGCACGTCAAGGACCAGCAGCTCCGAGCAGGGGTACACACAGAGCTGGAAAAACAAAATACTGTCCCTCCGGCTATAGCGTGTGAGAGCTGGGCTGGGCTTGCTGCGGCTGAGCGGTGCCACACCTGGGCGTGCCTGCCCGGCTCCTGCTCAGCAATGCGGTAACGCCGCATTCCTCCGCCCCAGCCCCGCCCCGGCCCGGCCGGCGGCAAAGGGGAAGCCAGAAGAAACCCTGGAATGTTTGAAGAGAGAGGCAGGGATGAGACGTGCCCCGAGCTGCCGACACGGCCTCTGCACGCTGGGGATGAGGGAGCCCCGCACAGTGAAACCCCTCGGTGCAACCTCGTGTGTGCAAAGCGCTCCCACCGACCCCAGGCTTGCCAGAGCAAGGTAAAACATCACCTGCAATTCCAGGCCCCACAGGTTCAAACAGGAACAAAGCCGAGGAAAAGGCTCATTTACAGAATATCAACTGCAGACCAATCAAAACGGGAAAGGGAAGTCTCAGCTGTGACCTCAGGGTAGGTGCTGGGGGCAGCTGGGGGACAGGGGGTCCCTGAAAGCCCTGGGGGGAGTCAGGAGGCTGAGGCTGGAACAGCTCCAGGCTGCCTTGCCCGGTGTTGTCCTGGGCAGCAGGGAGGGAACACACTGCAGATGGAGACAAGGGTAAAAATGCACCACAGCAAATACAACGCAAGCATTGGAGCAGTCAGAGATCAGTGGGACAGACCAAGGGGATGCTCACAGGGCTCAAGTTCCGCTCCAGCTCAGCCTGTGCTGACCTGTGCCAGGCTGTGCCCACAGCCCTCCGAGGGCTGGGCGAGACATTCCCTGGAAAACAAATAATGTTAACTCCTGCAGGAAATCGTGCTCTGAGTCACGGGACATCCCCTGCCCCGGCGGGGCTGCCGGGGACATTGCTCTGCAGAAAGCGTCTTCTCCAGGAGCAGATCGGCAGCAGCTCCGGTTCCCGCCGCGGTCACGGAGCTGCGGCCCCCCCATGCCCGGGGACACCCCACGGACGGGACGGGCTGGTCCCTGTCCCGCAGGGCCCTGCTGTGCCAGGCAGGGCCTCTGTCCCAGCCCAGCGGCGCTGGCAGGGCAGGGAGACTCCACCCCGGGTGATCCTGTGCCACAGGAAGGGAGGCGCTGCAGACCCCCCTGCAGCTCCCAGGTGAACCCAGAGCTGGCCTGAGCTCACTCAGGCGTCAGCCAAAGGGGGAGAGGATGTGACTCCTGCATGAGTGGCTCTGTTTTACTTCCTCCAGGCTGACTTTCTGTGCAGATCAGAGGCACAGGAGTACTTTACTCCCTTGGGAGCTTTCCAAGGACACTGTCCGAGCTCAGCAGCTTTGGATTCAGCTGCTGCGACAGCGCTGGCCAGGCGGGAGTGTTCCTGTTCAGTTCGTCTTTAGCTTCTCTCTCTGGAGCTCAGAGAAACACAAAAGGAGCTGGAAATCAGGGACAGAGCATTGCATAAAGAACATTTAATCCCTTTAAATGCAAAACCTCCATTAAGGTAAAGGATGCTGCTTGAGGATGGTTTTATAGTTCAAGCATACGAACAATTCTGAATGCTGCCGCTACATTTTTCATTGAAGGATTACCAAATGTCTGAAGCACAATTCTTGAAAGCACATTTGCTGCACGAGCAGCTGCTTTACAGCAGAAAAAAAACCAGGCAGAGGGATAATTTGCTTATGCTGAGCAGGATCTTGGCATAGGGGAGGGCAGACACCGGACTCGCAGCCCCCTCCAGCCCCTGACTTCCCAGAGCTGGGATGAAACCTCCCATCACTGGGCAGGCACAGCCTGTGTGAGTCCTGTCAGGTGCCTGCAACCTTCGTGGGAAAAACCTGGAAGAGTCAAGGGGCAGCTGGAAGCCCTGAAGCTGCTTGAGAAGAGGAAAACTTGGGAGGGTTTTCTCAGGGGTAAGAAATTATGTTTCATGTTGTAACTTTTTGTCAACTCTCTCAGTTGCAAGATGACTGACACCAGTAATAAAACAGGTTTTGCTCCACCTAATCTTTTCATTTCCCAGTTTAATTCAAACCTGACCAGCAAACCACCTCCTTATTCCAGCAGAGATGATTTAAATCACTGGCTCTGCTAATTACCATGATCTCCTTTAAAAGCATCTCAGGAATTCCTGATGAAACTCCAATCGGTGTTCTGAAAACCTGCTCTGAAAGCAAATAAAACTTTGAACCGAAATGCCACTGACCCACTTTAGGTTGAAATTCCAATAACTCTGGGAGCTGGCTCCAAAGTGCAGCCACCCTGTGATCCCGGCCTTGCTCTGCAGCCCCTGCCCGGTGCCAGCCGTGGGCACAGCTGGAACATGGCCCGAGCTGCCATGGAGGGGGCAGCTCTGCCCCGCACAGAGCTCAGCACCCGCTCCACCCCAGCCCGGGCCGGAGCAGAGCAGTTGTCCCAAACCCCTTCAGGAGCCACTCACCAGCTGTGCAGCCAAGCAAAGGCTCAGGATTTGCCCTTAAATTGGGTTTCCCTTTGCCCCCAGCTCCTCCTCCCAGCCCACGGAGTCCCCTGTGCCCTGACCCAGGACGGTGGGCACAGAATCCCCCGAGGAGCAGGAGGGGCTGGGCTGCACAGCCTCCCCAGGCACAGAGTGGAGCTGGCAGGGCACAGCCTGGGGCTGCGCCCGCTCTCCACCGGGACCTTGATAAAATTATCCTTGCAGGGGAGCAGCGTTATTTTTGTCATGTCCCCATTTTCTAAACAAGAAAATATTCCATTAGGAAAGCGTCCAGCTCCTCTCTGGAGGGTTTTGGCTTTTCCAGGAGGTGGAATGGAGGGGTCTCTGCACCCCTGGTGCCAGCCAGCAACCCCCCCCCCCAACCCACAGCAACCCTGCCTCCCCCTGCAACATCCAGGGCAGAAGTTTTTATGGGGTATTTTAAGACCCCCCCTTTAAGCCACAGACTCTCCTTGCGTGTGACTGACACGAAGGACACGCTGTTCGCTGCTCCTGCTGCCAGCTCCTGCCTCCCCCCGGTGCTGCAGCTGGAGCAAGGCCCTGGCTGTGCAGGGATTCGAGCTGCCCAGGTAAAACCCCGAGTCTGGGCCCAGCTTTGCTCCCTCCCCGGCTGTGGGGTGAGCACAGCCCAGGGAGCTCACACTCGTCACAGACAAAGTCCAGCAGTCCCGACCCTTGTCCACCCACGGCCGTGTGGGAGGTGAGGCAACACCTCTGCCCAGCTCTCCTGCTCCTGCCGAGCCCCTGAGGGGAGGCTGTGCCACACTCGAGGACACGGCACCAAGGGGCAGAGGCTGGCTCAGGGTTTTGTCTCGAGATCCCTTCCATGACCCTGCAAAGCCCAGAGCCACAGTCCGGGCTGGTGGGAAGGGGCTTCCAGTGGCCATCGAGGCCAAGGTGCCACTCAGGGTGGGACTGGACTGGTGACCAGGTCAGAGCGGGCCCCCAGACTCACAGTTCTTGCACAAAAGCACCGAGCTCATTCTGTTTGAAATGTCTTCTCCAATGTAAATAACATGAAGTGAAGAAAAAGAAAATTTGGATTCAGAATTTGGGTTGAGACAAGAGAACGTGGCCAGGCTGGCTGGAACGCGGGTGCAGAACGGCACAGAACAGGGCAATTTTGGGTACCAAGCAGCCAAGTCCCCGAGGCTGTGCCTGTGTGACCTGTCCGGGGCAGCAATCACTCCTCAGACACCGCAGCAGAGCAGGTCAGCACAGTGGCCAGGTCACCACGGCCCACACCACAGCCAGAGCTGTCCTCGCTCTGTGCCCGTCACAGCCCGGGGGAGGCTCCTCTGGGCCCAGCCAGGCCAATGGACCCAAACCTGCGTTGTTTTACTCATTTTCAGTAGGACAGATCTTTAACGTGGCTTGCTGGGCTTCAGGGTTTCCTTTCCTCTTTCACTTCTTATTCCCTCGAGTGTTTCAGGGTGACAGCACCTACAGCAGCTTGTGCCCGAGCAGAGCAGCTGTCCCGGGAATTTCTCGGAGCTTTTATGGAGGTGTTCTGGCAGCAGGGGCAGCTCCGTTTCCCTGCCAGCCCCTTTCAGGGCAGTTCTCCTCTCCCCCGAGCCTCCAGCACGCTCCCTCGGCGTGCCCGGCGCCTGCCGTGCCCAGCCCGGGCGGTGGTGCCAGCACGGAGCGTGCCAGCCCCGGGACAGCTGAAAGCGGAGCCGAGCCCCTGGAACCCTCCCGGGCTGGGAGCCAGAGCCCGGCCGAGGCCGTCCCCGCGCAGAGCCAGCCGTGCCGGGGGACCCAAACCCGGGAGAGACCCCGATGCGGCAGAGGATGCGGCTCAGCATCCCCCGCCGCCTCCTCCACAGCAACTCCAAGCACTTTTCCGTGAGCTGGCGGCTCCGGGCGGCTGCGCAGCACCATCCCCTGAGCTGTCCCACATCCCAGCCTCCCCTCCCTGCGAGATTTAGGTTAAGCCTCGGCTGCTGACATTGCTGGGGAAGTTCAGGCGGAGCTCTTCCGCCCGATGACGTTAAACTCGTGCGGTTCCCCCGGCCGCAAAGCCTGGGTTAATCAAAGTTGCAATTAAACCTGACAACATCCACGTGCAGACTCTCCTAAATAAGATTTAGAACAGCTAAAATTAGTCTAATTTAGTGTTAATCATTAATCGTTTTATCCACACTTAATTCAATTTAAATGTCCACACAACGAGCTTGCACAGACTTTGTTACTGAAATCTAAACCAAGATTGAATTAAATATTGTTAAATTGGATCAACACAATCTGAGTGCTGCTATGAGAAGTGTTTGCCAGAGATGATTATCAGATGATTGGTTAATGCTCAAAATTATCCTGAGCTCTGTATTATCCCAAAAGCTCCAGCTCCAGTACTTTGGGAATGCATGGACATCTCCATCAGTATTTAATGAACAAAAACACCCTTCCCAGCCCTCAGGAAAAGACTTGCAAACATAAGGCTCAGCAGGCAACAAAAACCCTGCCTGAAAAAACCCAAAAACAACCAAAAATCACTTTTTTAGGTGAAATGTCACAATTCCAACACCTCACAGCGACCTTTGTGTCAGGGCCCGGGTGCAGCTCGGACGCTGCTCAGGGGCAGCCCCCGCCTCCTCCTGGGGCAGGGGGGGTCAGCACAGTGACCCCCAAAGAGCCGGCGGGAGGAGCGCTGACCTTGAACTTCCCCTGTCTGGCCGCTGTCTCCTCCAGCTATCTTTTCTCCAGTGCTCGTTTTTCTGAGCGTTGCAGAAGAGAAAAAACACAGCTCGAACGCAGGAATCAGCTGCAACCTCAGCTGCCAAGTTGGCAGCGAAGATAAGGACCTTTTATTTAAAGCAAAAAACGCCAGACGCTGAGGAGGGATAGACAAGTCTTTAGCAACTTTTACAGCCAGTCTTGCAATACAATTTCCTAAGCAGACTCAAAACTTGCAAAAAACCCCAAGTTTTCACCAGAAGCATTTCCTTGGAGAGCTCTGCTGCTGCGGGGGCAGGGGGACGTGCGGGATGTGAGGAGCGGGGCTGAGTCACTGCCCCGCACAGCCCCCGGCACAGCGCAGCCGGGAGGGGAAAACCCCACAAATTCAAGGACCGCGTCCCTTTCTGGGGCGGGTCAGCAGTGCCCACACTCCGTGGGCAGGGAACCGAGTGCTGTGTGGGGCATCAAGGCCTGGGGAGGAGGAGGAGGAGGAGGAGGGGAGGCCACTCCTCACCTGGAGGAAGGCAGGGGCAGGAAGGGCAATCACAGCGCCCCCATTCCCGTTATTGACGTGACTGAGAGGCTTCCCCTGCGTGGGCTGAGACAAAAAAAACCCAGCTCAGGGGCGCCACAGCCGCGTTCCCTGTGCCTCAGGCCCTGTCTCCCACCTGCTGGCAGCAGGAACTAGGGGAACCCAACTTCTCCCCTCCCTGGTTTGAGGACGAGCCCCCTTCCTGTCCCGATGCTTTGGAGGCTGCCTGCCCACCCCTTGGGCTGCGCCTCGCCGGGGTTTATGAACACCACTGGACGCCTCACCAGGGGATTCCGCCTCCTCTGAAGGCTCCCTCTGAGCTTTACCTCTTTCTACATGCACCAGTATCTCTCTAAAATTGTTGCTATTGCATCAAGTTGTACTTTAATTTCTATACACTGCCCTGGCAGAGCAATTCCCATCATCTCAGCCATACAGATCAGACAAGAAATCTGTCCCAGAGTCCGTCATCTGCTAGAAATCAAAAGCTGTAAATCCCAGCACCTTCTTGTGGCTCAGCAGCTGCTGAGGTGGGTCTGGAATGTCCAGGATCCCTGCAGCCAGAGCAGTGTCTGTGCTCTGCTGGACCCTGCAGCGGGAGCAGAGGATGGGGGCCGATGATGCAATCTTTCTTGCATCATCAGTAGTGCCGGGGGTTATTGGTGCAACACTCCCTGGCTGCAATCCAGGCGAGCAGAGCGGCAGCACGGCCTCCTGCGGTCCCCGGGATGGAAACAGCAGCGTCCTGCAGGTGACACAGGAGTGACACAAGACGGGTGACAGAGATTCAGCACCAAGTGCAGCAAAAGTGAAGAGCGGGTCTTAACAAGTTGATGTAACTTCCTCCAGCTTTGGAGTTTCCAGCTCTTCTCTCACTCCAGGAAATCAGGGCCGTCACACACTGCGGAATCACCTGCTCACGATTCCCTGTGCCGAGAGCCACCTGTAGAAACCTTCCACAAACTCTGTCACACCTCGGCCTGGGTGACACCGGCCCTGTGCTTCCCTGCGTTTTCTCACCCACTTCACCGCCAGAACGGGCAGCAAGGCAGGGACGTTTTGCTGAATTGGGGCCCGCAGCCCCAAGCCCCGGATCCAAAGGCTGCCCTGTTTTGGGAGCTATGGTTACAGACCCTCTCCCTCCCTCCCAGGCACTCAGTAAAGCTTCTATTAACATACTAAATATTTATTGCAGAAGCAGGTACAGAGCTGCACAGCAAGTCAGACATCAGATCTCTGGTCCGAGAATTGGACTTTGAGACAATTTGGGGGGTTTTTTGGAGGGGTAAAAGAACAAGTTTTTGAAGAGAAAAGGGAGAAATTGAAGGAGGAAACACAAGGAAAAATGGAAGGAGAAAGAAATTGAATGAGGAGTGGAAGGAGAAATGGAAGGAGGTGATAAAAAAGAAGAAAAGAATTTTAAAGGGGAGGGGGAAGGGTTATAAAAAAAAAAAAAAAAA
>VZRO01003773.1:456525-466748 GCA_013397915.1 Daphoenositta chrysoptera
CCTCTCCCTCCCTCCCAGGCACTCAGTAAAGCTTCTATTAACATACTAAATATTTATTGCAGAAGCAGGTACAGAGCTGCACAGCAAGTCAGACATCAGATCTCTGGTCCGAGAATTGGACTTTGAGACAATTTGGGGGGTTTTTTGGAGGGGTAAAAGAACAAGTTTTTGAAGAGAAAAGGGAGAAATTGAAGGAGGAAACACAAGGAAAAATGGAAGGAGAAAGAAATTGAATGAGGANCGGGCCCCGCGCCCGGCCCGGTCCCCGCCCCGCCCCGCCAGCGATAAAAGGCGGCGGCCGCGGCTCCGGGCAGCAGCTGCAGCGGAGCGGCTGCGACAGCGACAGCACAGCCACAGCGACAGCACAGCCCGGCTCCGCAACGACACCGCAGCGCTCACTGCACAGCCCAGCACAGCCCGACACCGCAGCGACACCGCCGGTAAGGGAGCGAGGGCAGGGGGTGCCACGGGGCGTGGGGTGCGCTGGGGTGGGACGCGAAGGGACGGGGCTGTGCAGAACGCGTGGGACCAGCTGTGTCCCACCCTCACCGCAGCCCGGCTGGGGAGGGTCTGCTCCCCCCTGGGCACCGCGGGGACACGGTGGATGCGTTTTCCTGAAGCAAACCTTCAGCAAAAATCCCCGATCTCCGTTTAAAGCACAGCCGGGGGCCTGCGGGGAGCGCGGGCAGCCCGGAGAGCTCTGCCACCACAGCAGCTGGATTTAACTCACGTCCCTCTCTCTCCTCTTCCAGAACTGACACCTAAATCTGCTGCTGCAAGGCTAAAATGGAAACCATGCACGAGCTGATCCCCTTCGCCAAAGAAATGCTCAGCCAGAAGCCCAACAGGAAGATGGTCAAGCTGTACATGCTGGGCAGCGTGCTGGCCTTCTTTGGGGTGGTCATCGGGCTGGTGGAGACCGTGTGCAGCCCCTTCAGCTCCGAGGGCAGGACAGAGGAGGAGGAGGAGCGGAGCCAGCCCGCGGCGGCCCGGGAGCAGCGGGCGCCGCAGACTCGGGGGGCTTTGCTGCCGGACAAGGACAAGGACAAGGGCAAGGCGCGGCCGGCGCTGCAGCGGGCCCTGGTGACCCGGCACCACGCGTCCTAGGCGGCCCCGCCGCGCACAGACTCCGCCGCCCCGCCCGCCCGGGGGCTTCCAGCACGAAGAGAAGGCTCGGCTGAAGGAGACCGCACGTGTGAGACTCGCCAGAAGTGAAGGGTTATATTTGCTGCTGTGCAGCAGTGGGAAAAAATACCTTTTGTTGGTATGAACCTGTGCACGACGCACAGCATGGTTTCTTATTTTTCTTACGGACGCATTTTACACCATTTTGCAAGATCAATAAATATTTTATATGGTACCGGCGCTCTCTCTTGCTGCATTTATTTTCAAAGCCTTCTGGTGTTGATTTGCAAAGAGGTTTTGCTCACACCTCTGGCTCCTTTTGAGGGGCAATGGGGGGACCCAGGGGACGGTGGAGGAGGCGCTGCCCCCTCCTGCTCTGGGGCTCTGTTCTGTCTGTCCCTCTGGCTGCTGCTCCTTCCCAAAAGGGGCCAGCTGGGGAGGAGGTGGCATTTGTGTCACATGGGTGCCACATGCCCCGAGCTGGAGGTGGGGTAGTACTTCAGGGGTTATCTGGGTGCAATGACACACATTTGTGTCCCTGCCGTGGCCATGTGTGCACAGAACTGGTTTGAAATAAAAACCCAGTTCTTGCCCTGGCAATCCTCCAACAGGCTCCAGCTGCTGCACGGCTAAAAACCTGAAAAACAAAACAAAAACCCTTCTGCCTTTCCTGGGATCTTTCTCAAAGCCACCACAGACACCTGATCTTGCAGAGTAATGTTGGCTTCCAGTGTCACAGGGTGCCACTGATGGAAAAACCCGGAGATGGCGCAGTCAGGCTGGAGCGCTGCCAGAATCATTAGAGGACTTTCACCTATTGAAAATTTGTTCTTGGGCTTAGCAAGAATCTGTTGCATGTGGGACTATGTCATGTCAGTCAAATAAAATCTCCAGGGAGGAACAGCTGAGTGATCCCAACCACACTTGGGAGGGGAGGACAGGGAAACAGGCCCCGCCAGTCCTGACCAGGGCAGAAAATCCTCTTTATCTGCTCAAAGACACACCAGCAGGGCAGCGGGAGTAGCAGGATCCACACCTCGCACAGAAACTGGGAGATGCACGTGCCACAATTGAGCCAAACACATGGAAAATGAAAAACCCCTGCCAGACCCCGGTGCCCAATGCACAGCTCCTCCCAGAGCTGCACAAGGCAAGATCAGAACCTGAAAATATCAGAATATGGCTGAAGTTCACAATTTAATTTTCATAATACATAACCCACAATTCATTTTGTTGACAATTATTTCTGTTACCAAAACAAAGAAAGTGGAGAAGGAATCCTACCCAGTATCTGCACAAAAACCCTGCTCAAGCTTTCAATCAAACTTAAAGTACCTTTTCCTCGATTGAAAGTATAGTTTAATTTAAACGGCCTTTGAGAAGTACTTAATTTACTCTGTACTGTAATTTACTCTTTGGGCTCTGGTAAGGCTGAACAATCCAACCCCTCACTGGTACCAATGGAAGCTTCATGGGAAAACACCAGAGTTCAGGCCTGAAGGGAGCCATCAGCTGAGGAGTGTCCACTGTTCTCCCCCCTCCCTACCAATTCCAGCTTTTAAAGATGTTTTACCTCTCCAGCAGGGCCTCGGGCACAGGGAAGGCTGGCCTGGCATTCCCCTGGCGCCCCTGGACGGAGCGGGAGCCGGGTGCCTGCGGCTGTGTCGGGGTGGAAGCGCTCCCCGGGCGGGTCTGGGCTGCATCACCGCAGGCAGAGCCCAGCACGCTCCAGATGAAACCGAGGTGGGAGAGAGCGGCAGCCCTGCCAGGGAACCCCCCACCACCCCTCAGCCCCCCAGATCAGCTCCTCTGCAGCTGACAGGCGTCTCATCCCGCCCCGCGGGAAAGGGGGACTTGAAAAGGGATCAGAGGGAGCTCCTGGGTCCCGAGGTGACCGGGGGGCTCCGTGTGAGCCCGCCCGGACCGGCCCCCCAGCGCTCCTGGGCGTGGACCCCAGGTTTGCTGCCCACACCTCCTCTTCCCAGCGTTCCCGTCCCGGGTGATGAGCTTAAACAAAGAGGGTTGTGAGCAGTCAGAATAGCTGCTCCTAAGACACTAACGGGATTAGACAGCTAAAGCACAGCCCTGCTCCGGCAGCCACCGTGGGGAGCCGCGTCCTGCAGAGGACAAGCTCCCGCCCTGCCTCCCCAGTGCTGCAGGCTCCGGGTGGGTACCAGGCACACATCACCCCCGGCCGGGCTGCGAGGCCAGCCCTGGGCGCTGCCACTTCCCCGGGGACTGCAGGGACTCGAGGCAGCGCTGGCCCTCTGCAGAGGCGGGAATTAGAGGAGTATTAATCACTGATTTTACCACAACGACCACATAAAGTCTTATTTAAAGCACACAGTAAATTCAGTGTGCACGAGGCCTGGTGACCCCTTTGACACCACTCCAGCGCTGACCAGTGACCGACTGGCCCGATGGAGCAGAGTTAAAGGCTTCAGAGCAACCTCCTCCTCTTTAAACCCCGGCACAGCCTCCAGCCCCGCCAGGGCTGCACCCCAGCCCCAACCCACAGCACAGCCCGGCCAAAACAATGCCACAGACCCAGCAAACAGCACCCCCAGGCACACGGGACCATTCCCGCAGCCCCCGGGAGAGCCGCAAAGTTTAATTATAAACACCGGGACAGAGCAGAGAGAAACCAGATGGGATAAGGCGCACAGACGGGACCACCACAGGGAGGACACCTCGGGCGAGCTGCTGGGGAGGGGCAGACGGAGCATTTCAGGCTGAGTTAAACCCAGGTCCTGAGGGACAAACTCCCGGGGAGAGCCACACGTTGCCCCAGGGCTGAGTTACATTGCTGTAATCAACCTCATTGTATGCATGAGGTTGATTTCTGTTATTCTCAGACTTGTCTGAATCGGGTTTATTCCAACCTGTAAACGTGACACTTTGCAGGTACATTAAATCCTCAGGAAAAGTGCAGCTGGCACAAAATCTGGTGAGTCTTTGTGGGTGCCCATCTCCTCAAAGATCAGATTTCAGCCTGGAGCTGCCATCCAGCCCCTCATCCCATGGAGCTGAAGGCCACTCGGAGCAGCAGCCTCCCCTCCACAGCTCAACCACCTCAAAAGCAGGAGCTGAATGTCTCCAGAGAGTCCTCACTCGCTATTTGCAGCGTGGACACTGGATATTCCAGGAGCTGCCAGGCTAAATTTAGGGGTGCAGATAAACATATCAGCCTCAGCTCCAAGGGCACTGGGAACATGGACAGCGGCCAAGGCTCAGAGCAGCCACAGTTCCAACAATGAAATAGCAAGGCAGCAGTTCCCAATTTGGTCAGACAGGGAAAAAACACAAATTTAGGGCTTGGAAATGACTTAAACATCACAGCATTTTCTCTAAACCAGCGGCATGTAGAAATATGATGTCAAACCAAACCAAACCCATCCAACAATCCTCTCATCTCCCATGGGACTGGGAGTGCATTTTTCCAGTGGTGGAGCCGTGACAGTGATGGGATTTTGGAGGATGTGCAAGTAGAATAGCAGAACTGAGGACAGCCCTTTATATCGTGATGGCCCTGTCTGTAAAGAAAGGAATTAGAGCTGTGTTCATGGGAAAGGGCGCTGGGACAGCTGGGTAGGAAAAATAGTATTTTAATGTCTATGAGATAAAAGAAAGCAAGAGGGGAAGGAAAAAAAAGAAAAAGGAAAATCCTCTGCATACGACCAAGATTTGATAATGGTTTGAAAAAAAGCCAAATATCACTGAAAAAAGGAAAAAAAAAGAAGCGACATTCAAATCCCTGCCAAGTGTTTTTGAGTCTCTGAGCTGCCTGCACAAACCTGCCCGAGCCTCAGCCGTGCCCTGGAACGTGCTCCCTCCTGCAGGGGCTCTCCAAGCTCCCCTCTCCCCGTTTGTTGTCAGAACAAGTTTCCTTCCCGGGTTCGTTTCCTCCCCGCGAGCTCCCGGCAGCAGCGAGCGGAGAAAACCCGAGCGGAGCCGGAGCATCCCCTCGGCGAACACGGCTCCGACGGAGGGACACGGGGCACCTGCAGCAGGGGAATCCATCCCGACCGCTCGGGAGGTGTTTCGGGAGCAGCAGGGCCCCCTCGCACCGGCCCAGGGCTGGGCACGGCTCCGGGCTCTGCCCTGCCGAGGCTGGACCGGCTGCGATCACAAAACCCTTCCCCGTCAGCCTTTCCTGCCCCCCTCTCCCTGCCCTCGCTCCCCGCCCCCAGGAAAAAGTTAAAAACAAGTTCTTAAGTTGCACGGAGGAAAACAAGGCCAGAAAAAGCGGCGAGTGGGAGTGAGGAGCGGCAGCACCCCGGCAGGACGGGAGGCCGGGCACAAACCCCGCGGGCAGCGCAGCGGGGCCGGAGCCGGCGGCGCCCCCGCCGCCCGCGCTCCCTCCCACACAGCGAACAGCACTGAAACGCTGCTTATGCAGGAAATCTGGGGCCACTTTTGTCCCAAATATTCCGTATCTCAGCCCTTTATTATCAGCTACTTCGCTAAACCCCAGCCCAACCCCACAATTCTTGCCGCCGGCAAGGCAGGGGCAGCGCTGGCTCTGGGGTCCCCCGGTGCCTCCGTCCCCACATCCCCTGGTGCCACCACGGAGCAAAGAGCACAATCCCTTCCCGTCACGCTTGCAGACGGTGCACAAAGGTTGGTGGTTATTGCTTTACCGGTGCCAGTAATAAACTAAAATATCTTGAAAAGAGCCTCTCTCCCTGCCGCAGCAGACAAGATCCCAGCTGCGATATGGTTAATTACTTCATTTTCTTCCCTTTTCCATAGCCAAGGAATGGAATGGTTGCCCCATGATCACGACCCAAGTTCAAAGCAAAGGGAGGCAGGAAAAGCAGAGTGACTGCACTGGTGTTATCTGAGTGCGGGCTGAGTGCTTCTTATCAGAGGGAAAGTCGAGACCGGAGCAGAAAGGCAGAAAAAGCAAAAATCATCCATAAAGCAGCAGCAAGAGCAGAGAGCAGCACTGCCCTAGCAGGCACAGCACTGAATTAAAGCACCTCGATTTTAAAGACGTAATACGAGAGAAACAAAACATGAAACAATTCTGTCTGGTTCTGAGTCTGTTGGGCAGGGTGCTGTGCCCCCAGAAATCAGACCACGGGGCAGCTGCTGCCCTGCAGAGGAGGCTCCTGTCCCACAAACACAGCTTCTGTCCGAGCAGAGAAGGCCAAGGCTGAGTCCCTGTGGCAGCATCCCAGCGGCAGGAGCTGCCCTGGGGCACAGAGCAGCCACGCCCTGGGGAGCACAGGGCCGGCTCTGGGTGTCCCCAGTGCCAGAGCCGGTCACATCCACGTCCAGGGCCTGCAGGAATAAAGGACAATGTTTAACCACCTGCACTGGGCTCCCTCTGATGTTCTCCGAGTGAAACTTGATGCTGCTCAGCAAAGACACACCTCTTCCAGGGTGTTGTGCAAAATTCTGCATTTTAACGTAGGACAGGAAATATGAAAAGAGCCGGGCAGAACCCAAACAGCCCCGCTGGCCAGGCCAAGCAGCAGGGAGCAAACCAGAGGCTTTGCTTGGCTTATCCATCCACCCACCCGTGATTTTCCAGGGCTTTGGAAGCTGCAGCTCCTCCGCTAACAGGTTTTTAAAGGGTCACATTGCTGCTTCCCTCAGGAGCAGCTCTGCAGAGGGTTTTTTGTTCCTTCCTTCTCTCTCGTGTTTTATTTCCTGGCTCCACAGTGGGATGGGTCGGTTGCAAAAGATTCTCATTCCCTTTCTGGGACTGGTTTTGGCCTTGTGGTTCTATTCTGCGAGGGACACTTTCAAACCGGGTAAGTATCCAAAGTGAATCTGTCTTTAAGGAAAAAAACTACAAAAAGCCACATTTGGGTGTTTTGCATAGAAACCGGACAGAGCTCGGACCAAGCCACATCCGAGCCTTTGTGTGGTGGCGGATACTGGGAAGTTGCTTTCACAAAGACGTGAAACCAAACTGAGCAAGGACTATGCAGAAAAACCTCCTGAGGGGGCAGGTGAGGCAGGGGGCGAGAGGGACAGGGCAGCCAGCGCTCCGTTTTTCTGCGTGTAGGAAAGGAGTTAATAAAGGTGGCTTCTAAGTGCTAGAGTTTAAATTTGGAGCACGCACTTAGTGGATTGTTTTTATTACAGAATAGTTGGGGCGTTGATAAATTGTGCCCTGGCTTGTGGAAAAAGCTGCTGGAAGAGTCAAGAGCTGTCCCTGTGTCGCTGCATTCCACGGGGAGCTGCAGCGGCTCCGCAGCTTTTTCCATGAGATGGGAGAGCCCTGCTGGTGCCAAATGTTTTGCGCTCACAGGCTCATTTACCTTCCAATTAACTGCTGATTCTGAAGGGCACTCGGGCATTTTTTTTTTTTTTTTAAAGTTTTTTTCTAATAGCATTTGGATAACTTAAATGGCCGTGCCTCGGTCCACAGAGATGCTCCGGGGGAAGCGGGTGATCGTGACGGGAGCCAGCACCGGGATCGGGGAGCAGATCGCCTATCACCTGGCACGGATGGGATCCCACATCCTCGTCACGGCACGCACAGAGGCCAAGCTGCAGAACGTAAATGGCAACCGGGGCTCTCTCACGCGGTCATGGCAGGGCTCACACGGGCACGGGGAGGTGACCTCCCACCACCGCCACAGGAACGTCCACGGCACAGGTCCCAGCAGGGCATGGTGACAGCCACAGGTCCCACAGATCCCAGCAGGGCATGGTGACAGTCACAGGTCCCACAGGTCCCACCCGGGCACGCTGACAGTCACAGGTCCCACCTGGGCATGGTGACAGTTGCAGGTCCCACAGGTCCCAGCAGGGCATGGTGACAGTCACAGGTCCCACAGATCCCAGCAGGGCATGGTGACAGTCGCAGGTCCCACAGGTCCCACCCGGGCACGCTGACAGCCACCCCTGTGCTCTGGGAGCTCCTGCCCGCCCAGCAGTCCCTGCTGCAGACACAGCACCCCGCACTCCACGTTCCGGTGTCTGAACCGATGCGCACACATCCCGCACACCCTCATTCCCCCGCGGCGCTGGCGCTCCCCTGCACACGTGCGGCTCCGGCTCAGCCCGCACGGAGAAGGAGCCAGACTGCCGCGGGTAACGCGCTCGCACAAGGAGTCATTTTCCAGGCTCCCTTTGAAGCTCACAAGGCTCCAAACACACTCCCCAAACCCGAAACCGCTGGTTTAAGGTGGGACCCATCAGAGGGGGCTCAGACACCCACGCTGCAGAGCCCGGCGGCGCTGCTGACCCGCGCTGTCGCGCAGGTGGTGCGGCGGTGCCTGGAGCTGGGAGCAGCCTCGGCGCGGTTCGTCAGCGGCACCATGGAGGACACGGCCTTCGCCCAGCACGTGGTGAGGGAGGCCCAGACCTCGCTGGGTACGTCTGCAGCCTGCTCCGCGCAGAGCCGGCCTCTCCGCCTGGCCCTGCTTTTTGCCACACGCAGAAAAAATCGGGAGAGATGGGGCGAGACAGGAAAAATTCTCCCCTAATTCTGCCCTTTGCAGCCCCGCTCCTCTGCCCGCATTGCTGCCTCTCAGACTGAACTGCGCTCTCGATTTCAGCTCCGTGGCCCCCTGACATCCTCTTGCAGTGTCACAGCCCTGGATTTCATCAGCCCAGTGCCAGGGTCTGAAGGGTCCGGCAGCCCCGGCCATTGTGGCCAGGGGTCACGGCTGCGGAAATCCACCAGTTTAGCTCTGTGTGGAGCACTCCCTCTCCCTCCCCGGCCCACAGACAATTCAGGGGTGACCTCCCTTGGGCCATGGTATTTGTGTTTTGAACTAAAAAAATATATCACAACAAAATATTTACTGGCAGCCACCATCCGGGCTGTATACCCACTCTGGAGATAACAGGCCACAGCTCTGACCCAAAAACCTGATTTCCTTGGATTACACTTATTCTGCTCCCAGAAAATGTTGTTTTTCTGGTTGCAGCCCTCTCTCCCCCAGCACTAATGCCCATTTTTCTGCTTGCAGGAGGCCTTGACATGCTGATCCTTAACCACGTTGGTGCATCCTACTTTGGCTTTTTTGACGGGGACGTTGAGCACGTACGAAAGCTCCTGGAAATCAACTTCCTCAGCTACGTGGCCATGACCACGTCAGCCCTGCCCATGCTGAAGGAGAGCGAGGGCAGCATTGTGGTGGTTTCATCCATGGCAGGTGAGTGGGGAGTGTCACCAAGCTGGTGGCATGGGACTCACTCAAAAGGAGCACACAGGGACACCCGGCATCCTAAAGGAGCCACAACTGCCTAACACTCAGAAACCCCACCAAAACCAGCCCAACACCCAAATCCAGATCATTTTTGGATTTTCTTGACGGAATTTGTTTTCTGCTCAATCCAATTGCCCCATTTTGCTTTTTGATCAGCGCTGCAATAAAACCCCACAGCTGCTATGCTGGTCAGTGTTCTGGAGAGCAGCTCAGTGTCCAGGGACAAGAGTTCCAACTCTGTTCTGTCTCTCCCCACTGAGGGTTGTGGTTCCTTTGGGCTGCCCATGACCTGAGCAGAGATGTGAGCCATGGCTTTGGCCTCGAGAGCTGGAAGCCAACAAGGATATTTGTAATGCTGCTGTTCAGGTGCCAGGATGACACTTCACTGACTGTAAACTCCCTTTGGGTAAAATGCTTTCTCTGGCGAAGGGCAGAAGAGAGGCTCAGGCAGAGCAGCCTCCTGTGCTAACACAGAACTTTGCTCTGTGTCCAGGTAAAGTCGGGTTTCCCTTTACCGTCCCCTACTCTGCGACTAAGTTTGCCCTGGATGGATTTTTCAGCTCCCTGAGGCAGGAATTCACCATTCAGAGCATCAACGTTTCCATCACGCTCTGCATCCTCGGCTTCATCGATACCGGTAAGAGCAGAGCTGTTCTACCCCAGCTCCGGGGCCGGGCCCCCCCAGCCCGGCTCCTCCTCCTGCCCCTCGCCCGCCTCAGCCGCGGTGTCGCTGGGGGATCCCACCTCCGGCACCAAAAAGCCGCCTCGAAAGTCATTCATTTCCCCACGCCGCATGAAAGCGGGCGCTGCTGGCAGAGCCCAACATCCCCTCGGGTGCCCACCTCCCCTCGCCCCTCGGGGGTCCCCGCTCGCCCCCCACGCCCCGGTGCGCCCCCGGGGGTCCCGTCCCCCCGCACCCCG
>VZRO01003773.1:466917-483993 GCA_013397915.1 Daphoenositta chrysoptera
CGGCGGCTCCGCGCCCTGCTCGCCCCGCCCGGCTGCGGAAAACTAATTATTAAGCTAGTTGTTAAATAAAGTGTACTAACCAGACAGCTTTGCGTGCGCTTGGGGGATTTATCGCCTTTCTCAGCTGTTCATGGGCACAGCTCCACTGGGCACTGCCAGGGATCCAGGGGCAGCCCCATCTGCTCTGGGTGCCCTGTGCCAGGGCCTCCCCACCCTCACAGGGAACAATTCCTTCCTCATTTCTCCTCTCCTTACCCCAGGATCACCTACACAAACCAGCACACACAGAGTGGGCTCTGCCCTTTAAACTTTCAGCAAATTACTCTCAAACCCATTTGCCATCTGCCCAGCAGATGCTGAGCAGTCACACAACACTGCAAAAGCTGAAGAATTTTCTTTCTTATTCATCCACTTGGCTCTTTTACTGCCTTTTGCAATCCATGGATTCTTCAACAGTGATTTTTTAGGGGTAAGAGCCACCCACCAAACTGTCAGTATTATCACCAATGGTGATATCCCAGAGGATAAACCGGAATCATCAGTAATGGTTGGAAAACGTAACCTTTGCCAGCCGTGTTCTCTGCAGGTACCGATAGGAACCTGTACAGCAGAGAAAGTGCTGATCAGTAAATGCTCGTGGCAGCCAGCGAGGAAGGGAAGGGTTGCTCCCGGTTTAGATGTGGAGTGGGGAGAGAGGGATGTCCACTCATCCCATGGATGTCTGTTCTGAGGGGACGCTGCTGTGCCAGCCCCCAGAGCAGCCGCCAAACCACACACCCGCCGCTCTGTGGAGCTGAAGCTGCTCACTGCCTTCCCTTCAGCACTCTCAAAAAGCACACCTGACACTCCTGGCAGGCCAAGGGTGCAAAGGGACAGCCTAAAGTCCAAAGCCACACTCTTCATTAGGTTAATGTTTGCTAAATCATTGGCAGGGCAAAGGAAAGGTCCAACAAATACCAGCAAACTTGTGTGAGATAAGAACCAGCTCAAAACTTCCCAGCCCCATTTGCAAGCTCAGGCCACCTTCACCTCCCCGTGGGCTCACCTCGTCCCTGCCTGTACCTCTGCAGAGGGATGGGATTGCTCCTGAAGATTTTCATCCCTTTGTTGGGAGCAGCACTGGCCTTTTATTTTTATTCAGCATCTGAGAACTTCAATGAAGGTAAGTCCTGGGAAAAACTGGCTTTACAAGCACAGCAAGGCTGCTGCCAGAGGGGCAGCGTGTGCCATGCACAGGCATCTGGAAGGGCCCATCAGAGTCAGAGTGGGAGGGCAGACAGCCCCCAGGCAAGGGGTCAGAGCACAGGGAAAACCCATGGAATTACACTGGCTCTGCTGGGACACCGTGTCTGACCTCTGTAAATGACTTATTCGGGAAACGAGCGGTTTTCCCACTTTAAACATTTAATCCTTTTATTGGTCAACTCTTGCTGCTCCCAGGCCAGGCTGGGTACAGAGCTCGAGCCTCACACGTGCTCCCCACCACGCTGGGATTAGGGATCAGACTCCAGTGGGGTCTGACGAGGGTGGCAGGGGCAGAGGGGAGCCGCAGGGACAGGGAAGAGCCGTGGTGCCCACGTGCAGAGGGACCGCGGGGGCCGTGCCAGCTCTGAGCTCCGCACCCTCCTCTGCAGAGATGCTCCGGGGGAAGCGCGTGATCGTGACGGGGGCCAGCAGCGGCATCGGGGAGCAGATGGCCTATCACCTGGCACGGATGGAGGCCCACCTGCTGCTCACGGCACGGACAGAGGCCAAGCTGCAGAAAGTAAATGGCAAGCAGGGCGTGCCGGGCTGGATGCGGACATTCACCCCAGCCCAGGCACAGGGGAACACCTGGTACCCTACAAATCCAGCCCAGGGCTCCCCCAGCACGAGCCCTATCTGGCCCAAGACAGGAGCAGCCTGGGACGGGGGGGTTCCACGCAGAGGAGTCCATCCAAGCCCCTCTGTCCCCCCAGGTCGTGGAGCGATGCCTGGAGCTCGGCGCTGCCTCCGCCCGCTACGTCAGCGGCTCCATGGACAGCCCCAGCCTGCCCGAGGAGCTGCTGAGGGAGGCTGAGAACACCTGGGGTAGGTGCTCTGGAGCTGCCCCTCCTCGCCCCACAGCACATCCCGGCCCCCAAGAGGCTGCCTGGCCTGGAGATGACGGTCGCTAGTGGCAAACCTGCTCTGCCCCCAGGTGGCCTGGACATGCTCATCCTCAACCACATCGGCCAGAGCGGCTTCACCTACTTCAACGGGGACGTGGGGCAACTCCGAAAGCTCATGGAGATCAACTTTGTGAGCTACGTGGCCTTGGCCACGGCTGCCCTGCCCATGCTGAAGGAGAGCGAGGGCAGCATCGTCGTGGTTTCATCCATAGCAGGTGAGCTCACAGGGGCCAAGGTGCCCCCGGCCACAGCCCCTCCTCTGCCTGCCAGGGATCCCTGCTGAGACTTCTTCAAAAGGCAGAATAACACCCACAAGGCAGAGAGCTGGGACTCAGGGTCAGCACATGATTTAGATCTTGGGTGCACAATTCAAGTCCTCTGGGAAATTTATATTTTGTCTGTGTAGCCTGGTGCCTGCCCAGTACCTGAACCCCAATGCTGTGCCTCTGCTCCAGGTAGAATTGGCGGCCCATTTACTGCTCCTTATTCTGCAACCAAGTTCGCCTTAGATGGATTTTTCAGCTCCTTGAGACAGGAACTCATCATAGACAAGGTCAATGTTTCCATCACACTCTGCATCCTGGGCTACATCAACACAGGTAAGCTCAGCCCCACCGGGACCCTGGGGCTCCGCCCATTCCGGGCACAGCCAAGCTGAGCCCACCACCCATTCCCTGCTCCCAGCCTGCCCTGCCACTGCTGCTGGAGCCTCCACCTGCAGTGCCTGTGCCGCTGTGGAAGCAGGACTGCAAATCTTTAAAAAGCGTGGCCTGAGACCTTTGACTCTGCCACCCTTGCAGTGAACCCAGAGAGGTCCTGTGGCCGCTCAAGAGGTGGAAAGGAAAGGGACGGATATCCCATAATTGTTATTTTCACTGTTCTAAGCCTTGTTAAATAGGTCTGCCCCCCAGAGTTTGTTGGTTTGAGGGTGCCCCTGACACCCTGAGTGAGCTGAGGGTGCCTGTGGCAGTGCCCCCACCTGACCCGGCCCCCCTTGCAGAGAGCGCCGTGCGCGCCGTCTCGCACGTCATCCCGGACACGCCGGCCCCCAAGGAGGAGTGCGCCCTGGAGATCATCCGAGGGGGAGCCCTGCGCCAGCGGGAGGTGCGCTACCCGCCCCGGGCAGTGGGCAGCATGCTCCTCATCCGCAGCTTGGCCCCTGAGCTCCTCGACTCCATCATCCGGAGCAGCTACCGCGTGGAAAACGTCAGGAGAACATAACGCAGTCCCCGGAGCTGTGCTGGGACAGCCGGGACCAAGCACGGGGGATCGGGGTGTTAACCCGGCTGCCTGGGTGCCCCTTTCCACACCACCGGGGCAGCCCTGTGCTGACGCCCTGGCAGCCTGGGACGGGACACTCCAGGAGTCTAACGCAGCACAAAAATGCCCTTTCTAGTAATGGACTCTTGTAAAGGGATTTTTCCAACCAGGAGGCCCTTCAGAGGAGTCCTGCAGCAGCATCTGCTGCCAGTGTCCTGCTCACCAGCAGAAACTGTTCCCTCTGGAAAGCCACCAAGGCAGCTGAGCTGAGCCCTGGCCCAGAACCAGGGTTGGGGCAAGCAGCACAAACCACCCAAAGCCACGAAAGAGTCTCTGAATCTGGAGATTTTTTGTCACACATCCCTTCCATGCCGGTCTTTGTAAAAATAAATCCAATGTCACTTTGAGATCTCTGCTTTTCCGGGTGTTCCTTCTCCACGTGCCCAAGCAGGGAGCCCTTATCAGGGCATGGAGCCCTTATCAGTGCCCAGCTGGCTAAACCGACCTGCTCTCGATCTGCATTAACGAAGCTTTCACTTCTCTAAAGACCTTAACGAATTTCTGCCATTCCTGACCTCTCCTCTGCTGCCAAAACACACTTTTTTTCCCTCTTTCCAATCTGCAAGAAGCCTTAAAATAATAGCATTACTGTACTTCCCTAAGTCTGGATTTCTCTGCCCCAAAGCCGGTCGGGGAAACTCTGTCACCGAGTGCCACAAGCAGTTCCATGAGCCAGCGCTCAACCTCTGTGTGTCAGAGCAGCAAGGGGAGATGGCCCAGGAGATAACTGCTGGCTCTGCTTGGAGCCAGGCTGGGCGCTCTGGGCTCCCAAGATAAGCCCAGTCCCGCAGCCGGGACAGAGAGGAGCACAGCGAGCACAGACAGGAACCGGGGCTCGGCCGCAGCTGCAACGTTTCCTGTTTGACAGAGAGAAAAGGAGCGAGAGCACAGGATGAGGTGGCTGGCATGAAGAGGGCAGCTGAGGTGCGTTCCTGCCTGATAACAGCCGGCTCCTGCACGGCTCTCGAGGGGTCGGACGGGACCCCTGGGACCAGGTAAGTGCCAGAGCACCCACAGCACCGGGGCTGGTGGGACGGGAGGGGAGAGGAGGCTGAAGGCAGCACCGGGCATCTTCTCCCTCTTTTTTCACCCCACTTTCAGCCTGCACAACTTGCACGGGGAAACTGCAACATGAACCAGCAAGAAGCGGAGTTTTTTTCTGGTTTCCCTTGAAGCAAGAAGTGTAACAGCTTGGAGAGCAAAGATAAAGGACATGTTTAATTAGAGATGGTAATTTGGGGTAACAGAAGGAGAAAATAGAGCATTAGCTTGTCAAGAAGGCCTCAACGGTTTGCTCAGCTTGGGGTGAGTAATGGGCTGTGTTTCTTTAAGCTTTACCCTGCTTTTAAGTGCATTTTTGGTAAACTGAGGCTTTTAGAGCCCCGGGACAGGCTGGGCAACCCCAGGGGCAGCACAGGTGGGAGGGTGGCTGAGCTTTTCCTGATGGGAAGAGATGGATGAGTGGACACTGAGCAGGACATGCAACTGGACCTTTTCTAAAAGACAGCAAAACGAGTTGAAACACGCTCAGCATTTGGAGCAGTGTCCTGGCTGGGGCTTGTGGGCACCCAGGGCAACAGCTGACCACCCCAAAAACGCTGCTCTCCTTCAAAGGAGGCCCCTACAGTAAAAGATGGCACCAGGAATGAGCTTTGAGCACCCCACACCTACCACAAGGACAGTAAAAAGAATTACAGAGCAGATTTTAACACAAACTAAAAAGTATGGAAGTATTATCCATGTAAACGGGACCCCAGAACCACTGGATGCCCCATAACCATTAAAGCCTAGAAAGGACTGTTTTTCACGCAGAGCCTGTGTTTTGCCCGGGTTTCGCAGGGCAGAGGCCCCGAGGGGACGAGCCCGGCATGCCCAGGCGGGCACGGCCGCAGCGGCGGCGCCCGGGCGAGAGCTACGAGGAGAGGAGCGAGCGGCGGCAGGAGGCGCGGGAGGGGCTGCGCAGGAGGGACGGCCTCACCCCCGGCCGCCGCCCGGCCCGGGGCCCCGCGCACAGCCCCCGGCAACGGGAGTTCCTCCGGAGGAGGAACCTGGCGAGCGAGGCCGGGGGGACCCTGCCGGGACAGGAGCCCGAGGCGCGGACCCCTCCGGACCCCTCCTCACGGGCGGAGCCCAGAGCGAGCATCCCGGTCCAGGTAACGCCTGCCCTGCAGCACAGCTCGGGGTCACCCTGCTCCAGCCACCACTAAAGCATCGGGATCCGAGTCAAAACACAGCCAAAATGGAGATTGTACAGACAAAAATGTGCATTTCCCGACAAACTGCCGAGTCAGGCCTGGGGACGCAGTCACCTCCCTCCCTGCTCATCCCGTTTGCCAAGCCCTGAACCACCTGGAGATTTTTCTGCCATTTCTCCAAGTACAGCCCCACATTTTTGCTACCAGGCTGCAGTTGTGCACTTACACAAATTATTTTTACCCTTGATAAGTGAGCTCCAACCACCCGGCTTCCCTCCAGCACCTTTGCTGTGAGCAGGAAGGGTGGAGCAGTCAGGAGACTCCCCGGTACTCATTACCCACCCTGTGCTGCACAGGAACCCAGGGGGCTCCCTGCCTTCAAGAACACCTTTGGAAAGGTGCAAAACGCCCCAGGCAGAGCCAAACAGATCTCCTGGTAAATGCGTATCCATGTAAAATTCCCTGGTCCACCGAGTTCATCCTTGGGGGTTCACAAATGTGCGGGAGCAGAGACAGCTGAGCAGGAGGTGATTGACACAGACACAGCCTGGATCTCCCTGTGCAGCAGCAGAGGGTGCAGAGCAATCCCCCACCTCCTGCTGCCTCTCGGTTCAGCAGCTCCAGTCCCAGGAATCTGGAACAAGCATTGGCGTGCCCGGGGCTGTGAGCTGTGCAGAGGCCCCAGCCCGGGGAGCCGGTGCAGAACCGGCACCTCTGCTCCGAGGTGGCAGCAGGGACCCACCCCGGGCCCGGCTCCCGGCCGCCTCGTCCCGTTCTGGGGCTGTCATTCCCCATCCCAACAGTCAGCAGGCTTTCCCCCCACTTTCCCAGAGGTTTCCCCAAAGCTCTGGAGCTGCTGCAGCCGAAGCAGCAGCTCCCTGTGGATTTGCCACAGTTCCTTGGCATGTCCTTGCTGCTCCTCACCCGGTCCCTCCCTGCAGGTGCAGCCCCTCCCCTCAGCCTGTTTTGGGGACACACTGCCTGCGGCTGCCCTCTCGGCCCAGCACCCGAGGAGCTGCCCCCCGTTCCCCCCTGCACAGCCCCTGCCGCGCCTCAGCGTCCCCCGGGCACCAGGGGACTCTGTCAACACCCAAGGTACGTGAGGGATGCTCAGAGCTCCCAGCATAGCATTCCCTCCCCACCTTCATGTCTCCATGGAGCTGTTTGGGATGAGCTGCCAGCTCCCCAGCCAGCATCCCCACCCCTGTGCTGCTTTACCATCCCAGTCTGAGTTTTCCCTGCAGAAATTAGGAGTATTTTTCCTGAGGAAGGATAATCCAGCCCACAGCCTGACCATCAGTGCTGCCGAGCAGCTGCTCTGCCCCCGGGCTGCCCTGCTGCTGCCCCAAGATCATCCAGGAGTGACTGAGGAGTGACTGCAGTGCAGGATAACTTCCATTCTGCTTCTCTGTCCATCAGAGCAGGGCATTTATTTGCTTCTTGTGCCCACCGAGCTGTCACTGGACACTGTGAAAACTGGGAGCAATGGGAGAGCAGAGAGGTGGATGCCCTCATGGAAAACATCCGCGGCCCCTCGGACAGGGGGATCATTCACATCCTCTCACTTTGCTCCCGCAGGAACCCAGACCCTCCCAAGCCCCAGCCCAGGAGTGAAAGACTCGAGCCAGCAGACAGAGTAAGCAGCTCCTGCCCTCCCTCCCTCCCTGGGAATTCCCACGGGGCAGCAGCTCCCCGGCCCCAGAGCTCTCCCCCTCACAAAGGGACAAGGTTTGCTGCTGACACTCCCAGCTCAGCTTGGGAGGGGGTGTCCCGGGCAGGGATGGCTGCAGACCCCCCCGGCACCTCAGTAACACACTTTGTTTTTCATTTCAGCTGGGGAATAGCAGTTTTAAATAAGGTAAGCAAAGCACAGGTAATGGCCAGCCTGGAACTCCTGAAAGTTAAACTGCTGTGGAAATATTTCCACTTCCCTGGAAAAACTAACCCAACGGACCACAGCAGGCTTTCCTTCTCCACCCAAATATAGGCTGTTAATACAATGTTAAACTTTTGTTTCAAAATATTTAGATTTTTGTAGCAAGTTCATGTAATGTTTATCAACAAACAATCCTATTTTTAAACATTTGCCCTTTCCCTTTCAGGAAATGGTGCAGCTCTCCAACTACCTGAAGGTAGGTACCAAATAGTCTCAGCACCCACTGGGACAGCTGGTTTTCATCAAGAATACTTTTGCAATTAGTATTGATATTGCTAAACGAAAGGGTGTTAAAACCCCAATTTTAATGTGGCCAAAAAGCCAACAGACCTCAAAGACCTGGAGCCCCCCAGGTAGGGCAAGCCCAGCCCTGGGCTAGGGGGGCTCTGGGCTGTGCCCGCCAGCCCTGGGTCCCCCTGACCGTGCCCCCCTTGCCCACAGGAGGCCCTGCACCGCGAGCTGCTGCTCAAGCAGAAGATGGTGATTCTGCAGGGGCTTTTCTCCACGCTGCTCCAGGCGTCAGAGAAGTCCTGGCAGGTACCAGAGAGCTGCAGGCCCCTCATCCCCTCCCGGCGCCTCGCTGCCACCTCTGCTTAGGGAGGGTGGGACAAACTCAGCAGTTAAGGGGGCACTTGGCCTGAATTTTCTCCTTTTGTGCCCCAAGAGATTCTTGCAAAATGCACTTTGCTTTCAGATCAACAGCAAGTCTAAAAATCAGTATTCTTCCATAAGGTTTGGGGTGTTTTTATTCTTGCCACTTTTTCTTAAATAGAAGCAAATAGCAGTGAGTGGGGAAAAAATAACAGGGTTATCCTCCCTGTTCCTTTCAGGAATGTATTCTGGGCTCCAAACACAGGCCAGAGCCCCAGCTCCAAGGCTGTTGGTGCTGAATCATGGCCCGAAATCAAACAATCTCCCCTCAGCTCAAGAAAAAATCCTCTGGGCACCCTGAACCAGGGCCCTTTTTTCTTCTGTGAGGACACAAAATTAGGGTGATGCATTTTATGAAATACATGAAGGTTTTCTAAAGGATTATTAAATCAAATATTAATTTGTGCTATTTAAAAAAAAAGTGGTTAGAAAGTTCTGTCTTGGCAGAAAAGCGAGTGATTGGGTGAGGGGGTGCAAAAACTTGTGTTAGACATCCTGTGGTCAGAAACTTCCGCCTTCGCTCACTCCTTGAATATAATGTGAGCAGGAAAAAACACCCAGCCACACTTGCAGGAAGTGGCCCCCAAACCTCAGATACGAACAGGTGGGTGCTCCTTGCTGCTCCCTGCCCCTGCTGCAGGAGAGACTTTGCTGCTGCCTCTTGCACTCCGCTTTTCATCATCCTAAAAGTCAGCTTTTCATCAGCCTAAAACTCCCCTCGGTGCTGGAGCTGACGGGGTGAACAGGGAGATGCTGCTGCTGGAGGGGACTCCAGGAGACAGGTGGGGCTGGGGGCTTCTCCAGAGGGTGCTGGCAAAGGGAGGGGTGGATGGAGCCTTCCCCATAACGCTGTGCCATGGAAAGTGAGGGTTGGCTGCCCCTTCCCAGCCTCGGGTGAGATGCCAAATGTCGGTTGTAGCAGGTTTTTAACCCTTTCTAGTAGTTTGGGTTTCAAAGATGAGCTGTTGAATACATGTGAGTGATGTGGCTGTAGCTCTTGGAATGGCCAGAGTCATTTCTGAGGTGTGTTCGTGTGTGCTTGTGGCTCGATGGGGCAAGTGAAAGCTCTGCAGGGGAATGGGGGTGTCAGACCGAAGGGACAAAGCATTTGGGTCCTTCCCCCTCCCACAATTTCACTTTGAGGTTAGAGAGACCTTCCCACCCTGAGTCTGTGCCTTCAGTCTCCCACCAGTTGTAAAACTGCTTAGTTGATTCAGAAATGCTGCCAGGGGAAGGACGATGCTAAGTGAGTCTCCCTTATTAAAGTCCCTTCCAACCCAAACCCTTCCATGATTTCTGCTCCAAAGCACAGGAGGGGCCTGATCGCCTTGTCCATGGCCCAGCCACATCTGTGCACAGCAGCTGGAACCCGTGCAGATCACAGAGGAGGAGAAATGAGGAAAACCAGGCAGAATATTGCACATCTAAAATTGCTGTTCAAAATTCCACCCACTTACTAAGAGCTTTTACTTCTTTGCACCAACAACTGAGCTGGGAAGATTTAGTCTCTGGGACTGTAAACATGCTTCTGTGCAAATTTAAACAGTGCTGAGACACCAGGGAACCTGCTTCTGCTTGGGTCTGTCAGCTATTCCTGTAACATCAAGGAGTTTCTCTTCAGAGTCGTGACTTCAAGCAGCAGTGGGCAGAGAGGATATTGGTGTTCTCAGTATTGGTGGTGGAAAAACAGCCCACGTGAACTCTTTGCTAGAAGCGTTATCTGAATTTGCACTCAGCCTGCTTTCACAAAGCCTGAGCAGCCTGACTAACACCGAGAGGAGATGATGACAATGAGCAAAATGAATCATCACCGGTGCCCTCCATCCCCCTGCCCAACTGCAGATGTTGCAATGCAGACCCAACCTATTTTCCAAGGAAAACAGCGAGACAAGACCATTCCAGCAGCTGGAGCTTGAGGCAGGGAGGGAGCACAAGCAGAGAACAGGGGTATCCGTGGGGACAGGCAGCAGCTGCACTTCTGCCAAACCCAGCCAGAAAAACCCAAAATCCCCTCGCTCTTAACTTGTCGTGTCACTGCCAGCACCTGCACTCAGTAACCAGAAACTGCCTCAGGACAGGTTTTCAATCCATAAAAGTTTTACTTCCCCCATACCCCATTTCTTCTGAGGTCAGGAAGGTTTACTTGAGCTCTCAGCACTGAAGAGACTTTGATCTGATTACAGATGAAGGGAGAAAACGAATCAAAACACAACCTAACAAAACATTGGGGGCACTTTGTGCAGTTCATGCTTTCACATCTCACTTCCATGGCTTTTTCCCCAGGATCAGCTGAACGAAGACAAACTGAGGTGTAAACTACGGGTGCTGGAAAATCAGCTGCAGGCCTGCACCCAGGTAATATCTGATTCACTGACAAACACAGGTGAGGAAAGGCAGGAAAACCAAAACCAAACCTTGTAATTGGGCTGGGTCTCAGTTTCTACATCAAGCTGATTAGATACCTATCCAAAAAGGACTTCAACTCTTTGCTGAAGCAATGCTTCACAGCACATTAGCAGTAGCATTTACACACTCTGGGTTTGCTAATATTCAGGTTTAGCAAGGTCAGGAATCTGACAGATAAGCATTTCAAGCTCTTTTTTTCTTTCTTTAAAGAGTTACTCAAAGGAGTGTGTGAAGAAGATCCTGATAGAGATGGAGGACCAGAAGCAGACCTATGAGCAGAAGGCAAAAGAGGCTCTTCAGAAGATGCTGGAGGACAAACTCCAAACAGAGCAGCAGCTGCAAAACTCTCAGGTGAACAACACATTTTACACCTGGCTTGGCTTTCATTTAGTCCAACTGTGACAAAGAAAACCCACACATCAGGGAAAGGCAATGACAGGCTTACCATTAGCAGCAAAGATTAAAAAATACTATGTTTTAGCTACTCAGCGAAGCCCAACGCAGCTTTAACGCGACCCGTGCTCAGTGGTGAGCTGCACATCAAGTTACAGACAGCTCTCAGCTGGGGAAATGTACTCGCGTTTGTCAGCTTGAATTGCAATCCCTTCCCCTCCACCTCCCCTCTGTGTCTTTCCCTGCTCCGCACACACAGACACCAGGGCACGAGGTCTCCACAGTTGCTCATTTATATGAAAATAGCTTTTCCCCAAGAGGCAGCAAAATGCTTTGACCCACAGGATAACTGGTATTTGCAGAAAAACAAGTGAGTTTTATCCCAAGTACCCCCAGGCTTCTCAAGGCTGCTGGCAGCACAGGAATGTTCCGGAGGGGACGCTGCCCGTGTGGGCTCTGTCCATCAGATGGCATCAGCCCCACGCAGGTTTTTGTGTCCTGGTGCTGGGGGAGCCAGCGCTGCCCAGCACAGCCCAGTGTCACCAGCCAGGCTGGCCCGATCCCACGGGGCCCGGCTCACACCCGGCCCGGCTCCCCGCTCTCCTCCCCAGAGAAGCCTGGCAGAGACACGGGAGGACCTGGCCCTCTGGAAAGAGCACGACACCGCCCTCAAAGCCGAACTGACCAAGGTGACCACAGCACACACCGAGCTCAGAAACAGCTTCCAGGCTTTACAGAGTGAGCTCCAGGTATGTCGGTTCCCTGCAGGAACAGCCTCCTCTGGAATTCGGGATTTTGCTGGTGCCAGCCTGCCCAGAGCAGCCGTGGCTGCCCCATCCCTGGAAGCGTCCAAGGCCGGGTTGGACGGGGCTTGGAGCACCCAGGGATGGTGGAAGCGGTCTGCGGGCAGGGCGAGATGAGCTGGAATGCCCTCGCAGCCCCGAGCAGCCGGTGTCCGTCTCTCCCCGGGCAGCGAGCGGACGCGCAGAACGAGCGGCTGAGCCGGGAGCTGCGGGCGCTGCGGGAGGAGCACACGGAGCTGCTGCGGAGAGCCAGCGCCCTGCGCGGCGACAACGACCGCCAGGCCGGCCACATCCGCCACATCCAAGGTACCGGGGCGGGAACCTGCGGGCTGTGCCCTCCAAACAGCGGAAGGGACAAGGAAAAGGCTCCTAAACCCACGGCGCCGAGAGCCGCACGCTCTCACACAAGACGCGCTTCCAACGTGCTGCGCATCTCAGCTCGCCACAAAAGCTTCTGAGTTCCAGAGTCCTCCTAAAGTTGTTTCCGGCTAGATTAGGTTCAGGGAAGTCAAGTGACTTCGCTGGAGGAAAGGATGGAATGGGAGGCATGAAAATAAAAATCTAAGATGTGTCCTCAGCTTCAATGAGGACTTCGCAGCCTTGCCAGAGCATCAAACCAGCACTGCAGCCCCCGGTGCTGGGGGTGATGGGTGATACAGAGGAGCTGGTGGTGCCCTAAAGCACCACTTCAGACAGAGGCAACGAAACGCACATGTTATTTTAAACTCACACGTGGCTATTTTAAAGCATAATTAAGGAAGAGAAAGTGGGGTGGGTTGCAGTTCTAATCTCATAACAGGTCTTGCATGAACAGCCTCAAAATAAACCATAAATGACTTGAACACAAGGCACACAAGACAAAGCTGCCAAAAAAGGGCAGTGAACAGCTAAAAATCACATCCCTTCACAGAAGAAAGTACAGTGCAGCCAACAATGTCTGCTCCACTCTACACATGGAGAACAGAAAAGTACCACCCAAAGATACACAGAGATTTACACCGACCTTGATATCCTTCTATCTTTGTTTCAGATAAATTGCAAAAAGAACAAGAGCAGAAGGTAACACTGGAGGCAACAATCAGCCATTTGCAGAGTAAGTAACACAGAGATCGTAAGTAACACAAAGTAAGTAACACAAAGTAAGAGACCATCTTTAGTGCTGTGGACAATAATGTGGCTTTTTGTGTTCTCAGACTTGATCCACAACCAGAAGAACCAAGGGAAGAGCCAGGAGGTGACGGTGCAAAGGAAAGGTCAGCAAACTTTGTAACCCCCACATAGCATTCCCTAGACACAGGAACACTAGTCCTGACTCTAGGAAAAGTCTACATTGGTTTAGAATAAACAATTATTTTAGAGCTATGCAGAATGTCTTGTTTTCTTAGCTAACATTAAAACATAAATGTATTTATGATGGCAAACGTTTTTAAAAATAAATGGATTTCACTGCAAATTCTACTTCAGTGGCTACGCCATATTTTTTCCAAACAAAACACATTCCAGCTTATAATTGCAATTACAGCTGTACTTGACAAAAAGAAAGTAATAAAAAAGGCATTTTAGCTCTCCCTCCCCTCCATTTCTGGCAACTATTTAGATATATTGCTCTAAAGATGATGAACTTGTAGCTACAGCAGAGGCACACCTGTGATAACAAACTCAGCTCCTGTGTCTTCTGCTTTGTGCATAGCACACAAATATTATCCTTAAACTGTGCTGAGTAAACAAGAGCTAAAGCCAACCCAGAGCCTGGAGCTGTTTCTCATCAGAAGCCTGTTTTCTAGACCAGGTTTTCACCACACAGACCCCACCTCTCACTCCCGCCAAGGAAAAACAAAACACTCTGTTAGAGCACCCCGAGGAGGAGGGAACAGAAAGTCTGAAGGATGAGACGCAGAAAAGGACATCCCAGCTTACAGCCAAGGAGAACGAGGTGAGGAAGTCACTCAGTGGTTGCTGGGGCGAGAGCTGCAGGAGAAACACCACAGCTCCTGCAGGTAACCCAGGCGTGGGGTCTCCTGTAAGGATTATCTCCCCTAAGTTTTTATCCTGGTACCACTCTGGCCTAACCCCGCACAAAGCACCTACGCACAAGGACAGGGCTCCAGCAGCCCAGGCTCAGGAGCAGAGCTCTCCCCACACAAACCCACTCCTGCTCTCAGACAGGAGAGCCTCGACAGCCTCCCAGGGAAAAGCCAAAGCCACACTTAAAGAACCAAACCCCTGAACACAAAGGAAGGAGAGGAGGAAAAGAAAAGGCTTGCAATACCTACAACAATAAAAATAACAGGAAGGGTCTGCTAACAGAAGCAAGGCCCTTACAACTGGGCTGCAAAAAAACCCAACCAACCAAAGCGATACAGCCTTTTACACACACTTTGCCATCAAACCAGGCTTCTACCAACCAACAGCCCCTCAATTCTTATAGCAGTGTTCAGCCAGCAAGGATTTATTAAAAAGGACTTATAAAAAATGATTCATACCTTACTGTAGCAGAGCTGAGAGCTACAGACGAGAAGAGCTTGTCACACTAATCTGCAGTGCTGAGGGCACCACCACCAGGTAGCACCCAGCAGCTCCCAGGAAGGGTTAATAAAGCACAACCACAGCAGGAGGGAACAGCTGGGGAGGACAGGACACCCAGCTGCCCCCGCTTTGGTTCCCGAAGCCTCTGGGCACAGGCAGTTCCTTCCACAGCTGCTGCCAATGTCTGCGCATCAGAACGTCAGGGAGAACTGCCTTTGTCTGGCTGTTCAGGAAAGGGGGCCATCCCTGAGTTTTGGGGTTGTGCAGCACCTGTCCCATGTGCCCCGTGTCTCAGATGGTTTAAAGAACTCTCAGGAATTACTGTCAGTATGAGTGAAAGGAGAAGGAATTTCAGATAGAGGGGCAAACCCAGACAGGAGTCTGCATTCCACATCTTCCTGACCCGCACACTCCCGCGGTCACAAAAATCACTATTCCCCCGCGATGCGAAGGGCAGAGCCAGGCAGGCGGGGGTGGTGGCAGCCGGGGATGGCGGCGGCGCGGGCACTGCCGCAGCCCCGCGCTGCCGGTGACGCTGAGCTCTGCTCTGTCCCGCAGGTCCCCGCGGACGCCCGGGCGGCAGAGCCGGGCCGTGCCCGTGCCCGGGGGCAGGTGAAGCGCTGCGGCCGCTGCGGCAGCCCGGCCGCTCTGGGGGCGCGCAGAGCCGGGGGGGTCCCTCCTGCTAAGAGCCCCTTGCTGTGCTTGCAGTGCTCGGAGCTGCGCTCGGAGCTGGAGGCGCTGAGCGAGGAGTACCAGTCCTGCCTGAGCCGGCTGCGCCAGTGCCGGGACGAGCTCAACCGCTCCCACAGCAGCCAGGCACAGGTGGGAGCGCCCGTCCCGACCCCCAGCGCTGCACAGCGGCCCGGGGAAGATCCCCCATCCTTTGTTCAGTGCAGAGATGAGTAACATCTTTGCTAGGGCTGAGATTATCCCCCAGCACATTCCCAGTAACACATGCTTCTCCTGGCAGAGACAGCGCGGTCACTGGATCCCTCTCCTGGTGGCAGTGGCAGCAGTGGCCATCGCCACCTTCCTCGTGAGTTACAGGCTGTGAAGGAGCTCCTTGATGACCGACTTCACTGCAGGAACTGACCTCTGCTTCACCAAGAGCAACTCGACCTCACTGCACCTTCTGCCGTTTTGTACGTGCACGTTTGGTTCATGCCCTGAGCTGGTCTCACTCCACAACTCCCAATAAACACGGGGACATCACCCCTTCCCTTGGCTGCTGTGGTCGCTCTGTTGCTGCTGAAGATTGCACTGCCCAGCCCCCGGGGCAGTGGGGGACAAAGCCCCTCCGGCCACTGCTGGGTGGCTCACGCAGGGCGAGAGGGACAGGGCACCCCATGCCCTTGGGATCCAGCCTGCCTGGGTTTTATGCCCCCCAAATTCTCTTTCCCGTGTTTATTGCCTCCCTAAATGGAAGGTGCTCGATCCTGGGCCATNCAGGGCGAGAGGGACAGGGCACCCCATGCCCTTGGGATCCAGCCTGCCTGGGTTTTATGCCCCCCAAATTCTCTTCCCGTGTTTATTGCCTCCCTAAATGGGAGGTGCTCGATCCTGGGCCATCTCTGCTCTTACCTGATGAAGAAACCCAGCTCAGGGGGGCTCTTTAGCACAGTCCTCTCGTGTCCTGAGCAATTTTCCCACCTCACACCCACCAGGCCCTGCTTATCCCACTGCTCCAGCATCTCTTGTGGCCGAGCATCCCCACAGCCACACCTGCTTTCCTTTCCATGCCAGCACCACATGAATTCACCGGAGACAGGGGTTTAAACTCCCTTTTGAAGCTGCACCGTGCAGGTTTTACAGCAGCACTTGCCCCTCATTCATGTGCAGGCTCGGATACAACACAGGCCATGACACCGCCTTGTATGGGAAGGAAATATACATGAAATATACACACAACATACACATAACGTGCACGTAGTAAATACACATGGAGCCTACAATAAACTTCACTAATTCACTGTGGTGTTCAAATCTTTTATTAATCTTCAGCTGCCCATTGCAAACAAATACACGCTGACTTTGCAGGGTGCGATGTGCAGGCAGCACCGAGGCAGCAGAGCAGCTGGGAGCACACTCATCCACACACTCATCTGTGAAGTACGTGTATTTGGTTTTGCCACCGGCCTGCAGTGACTGTCACAATTCAGCCTTCAGTGCTCAAGGACCAGGAGAGATGCAGGGGACGACACACAGGGAACTGGATCTCCTGCCTTGGTCCCTGATGCAGTGAGGAAGGCCAGGAAGTCTGAGTATGCTCGTGCTTCACAAGGCAAGAGCTGGAAGAGACACGACCTCGCTCGAAATGCAGAGATCTACAAAATCACTCTGTGCACTGAAAGCCTCCTTGAGCTCCTCGCACCAGGCATCCAGCACGTCCCTGAGCTCGGCGCAGAGGCTCTCCGGGACGCTGAAGGAGTAGATCTGGACCCTGAGCCCGTCCTTTATGCGGGGGCAGGAGGCCTGGGCCGTGAACACCCTCAGCGGGGTCAGCGCCAGGCAGTGCTCGGCGCCGGCGAAGGTGTACACGGCGGGGTAGCCCAGCAGCACCCCGGCCACGGTGCACAGGTTCCAGTCGCCGGGGACAACCTCGCTGGCGGTCACCGGCTCGGCGCTGGCGGCCTCGGCGCCCCGCAGGTGGCCCAGGAGGTCGGCGAGGTGGCCGAGGACGGTCCGGGCCTCGGCCG
>VZRO01003773.1:491897-516834 GCA_013397915.1 Daphoenositta chrysoptera
ATCCCCCAAACCCCGCAGATCCCCCAAACCCCGCACGGGGACCGAGGACGAGCGGAGCGTCCGCACCCCCAGCCTTTTGCCGTGGCCCTTTTCCTGTCAGTATTTAGGAAACTTCCAAACGGGATTTTTTTTTCCCCTTGTAAATGGAGTATTTAGGAAAGGAAGTTTGCTTTTAGATGGGATATCTGTGCCTTTTAAATGGAATATTTTGTGAAGAAAACATAAAGTTCCTGGGCTTTTTCGCGGTTCAAAGTATATTCAGCTGAGTCATAGAATCACAGCATAATTAAGGCTGGAAAAGACCTCTAAGATCATCGAGTCCAAACATTAACCCAGCACTGCCAGGCCCACCACTAAACCGTGTCCCTTGGCACCACATCCACACGGTTTTGAACACTTCCAGGGACGGTGACTCTGCCACTTCCCTGGGCAGCCTGTTCCAGTGTTTGTCCATCCCTCCAGTGAAGAAATTCTCCCAAATATCCAATCTAAACCTCCCCTAGAATAATTTAAGTACATTTCCTCTTGTCCTAAATCCATCCATATAGATCCATATCCAGTCGATGATAGCACGGGATGAAGACAAACCCTGCAGTCAGCTCTAATTAAAGCCACAGACACAGTTTTTTCTATGAAAAGCATAAAAATGTCCCTCTTCCCTGCCTCCATCCCCGCTCTGGGGTCACACCTACCCCTGGGAAGGGGCTCAGCAGCTTCTCCCTGGTCCCTCCACAGTCTCCTGCCCTCCAGCCTTGCGTCTTATTTATTTTCCCCGTAGGTGGAGAGCCGTGACTCACTGGTGAATCTTGGTTTCACGGATCATACAATACTTCACCATTCAGTTTCAATGAACCAGAAAAAAAATGGGAATTTCCCTTCTCCTTCTCATCATGAGCACTATGGAAAATGCTGAACCCTGACTTTGGGAAGGCTGACATACACCCACAGCTCAGTCCTGAGCCAAGAGTTTTGAACCAGACAAAATTTTGGAGATCTTCACACGCAGACAAAACAATTCAACATTTTTCTGGGGAAGTTTGGCTTGCTGGATGACAAGTGCAAGGTGGATATTTCAGGCTTCATTCAGCATGGAATTCCACTCAGAGGAGACATTCAGCAGGAGTTTGTCAGCACATAATAAATCTTTCTGGTAATAAACAGAAGATACCCCAGGGTCAGTGCTCTCTGCGTTGGGTGACACTGCAGTGGATGGGTTTCGTTAGTGGTACCTGACCATTTCTGATGTGTAAATCAAGGCACAGCTGCTCCTGCAATAAAACACCCTTGTTGTTATTCCTGCTGTATAAAAACATGCAGTGGTAGGACAATTTCGGGAGCAACTGGGAAGAGACACAGGGCGATATTGGGCTGAACTCCAGGCCACGCTCTGAAGGATCTTTGATCTCTCCTCAGATGGGTCAGCACAAAAGCTGCCGTTCATCCTCTCTGCATTCCTGCTGTCCACGCCTCCGTCCCACCTGGCGACGACAGGGAAGTTTAAGGATGCTTTGGGCTGGCTTTCTTTGCGGTGGGTGCTGTGGAAGGAGCCCCCGGCAGTGCTGCTGCTCTCGCTGCTGCTGCCGTGGCTGTGGCAGTGCTGGGAGCTGCCCGCGTGGAGTTTTGCCCTTCCTGGGCCCACTCGAGATGCCCAACCCGCAGGTCAGGGCTGGGGGATTTTAAAAATGGAGCAATGTGACAAAACAGCCGGGTGAGGACTGCTCCAGCTCGGGAGCTCCAGGCTGGGAGCAGGGTCCGGTCCTGCCGGCAGTCCCCTCAGCTGGTCCCGTCCGGCAGGCAGCTGTGCCTGCCAGCACCCTGCTGCCTCTGCCACTGCCTTCCCAGCACCGGCACAGATGCCAAACAAATGAGTCTTCCCGGCCCTCTGCAGGGTTCGGTGGTTTTTTTTCCTCTGGAGTTTCTACCAGCCTGTGCTGAAGCGTGTGGCAGCACGTTGGGGTAGGCAGCTGACGGGAAATAAGCTGTCTTTTTCCATGCTCTTGGCTGGGAAACTCCGCAGCTTTGGAGCTGTAGAGGTGATAATCCAGCATAACTCATTAGGCAGGACGTGCAATCAGATGTTACCTGTTTGTAACTGATCATCAAAGCCTTCGCTCTGACACAACACACAGAGCACTGATCCCGCTCCTTCAGGCAGACAAACAGCACCAACCTCTTCACTGCAGTGTTTTCTAGAAATTATTCTTTTTATTTGTACTTCTCTCAGCTTATATTTACCTCTATCTGCATCTTTTTTTTTTTTTTTTTGAATCAAAGTAAGAAATAATTTGGCAGATAAACTGTGCCTTATAAAGTGTCATCCTGCTGGCTGAGAGACAGCAGTTCTTTCAGTGCAGCCTGCAGAGCACACAGAGGATATGCAGAGGAATTTTCAAACCAGGAGCTATGGGATTTACTTTCTTTCAGTGCCAAGTTAATATCACTATTTTATCAACACGATTGTGTATCATGATACCTGCAACAGCAGCAGCTGGGCTTTGTACTCCAGGTCTCTCGCAGCCCTTTGCTCCTGGCTGGAGAAGGTTGCAGTCATCAAAACAAAGAGGAACCATCTTCCCTCCTGGGAACAGAGCACCAAGTTCCCATAAGGCAAAACAAAATTATGCAATGAGTCGAGACAATGTGCTGGGCATGTGGAGTCTTGCTGTGTGCTCTCAGCACTCACATTCCAGCAGGCAGCTCCGTGCAGGAGAGCAGCACGAAATGGTGGAGAGGCTTCACCCCAGCACATCCCAAACTCTCCAGCTGTGCTGCAGGAAAAAAGAATGGATCCTCCCCGGCCCTGTCCTGGCAGCACCTCTGGCCTGGGGCTGTTTGTGACCCCGGGAGAACTCCTGGCCTCACCAGGCAAGATAATTCCAAAATTATATAAAGTAGTTTATAAACATGACTGTGGCTACCAAAGTCTTTTTCCCAGTAGCTCTGTGAAGAGGAAAACAGGGGGATGGATTTACTGTTGTTTTTCTGATGAGCCAGCCCTCGAGCTGCTCTGCTGTGGACGAGGCATCTCCGAGTTAGGGGCTGAAGTTCAGCTGAAGCATTTCCAAAAGGAAGGGTTGAGTTCATTAACTGTGTTGCATTCTTCTAGGCACGAGGATAGGCAAGAATATTATTAGATAAAAACGCTTTAATTGAAATAGAACAGTCTTAAATTTTCTGGCAACTTCTCTGGCCCTTCCCATCCATCTCCAGGCTCTGTTGTCTCTATCCTCGCTTTGCTCTTCTTTTAAGTGGAACCAAACCTTGCCTGGGTATCCTTACATGTAAAAGTGTAAGGTTGTATTTGACTCCTGCAAATCTCTGCGTATATATACATTTTTTAAAAAAATATATACACTCAGTACCACTGCTGGGTTACTTGCAGGTGTGAGTGGATTCAGAGCAAATCCCACTCTTACAGAGCAGCATGAATTACTCTACTGTTCTGCAATATCAAATTCAAATTTCAGCCTGGTTCTTAGCCAGTATTCTTCCATGAGAGAGGCTCTTCTTAGCGAACCACCACCAAAAAAAGTTCCAAAACAGTGAGCAGCTTAAATCCATCTGGGCCTTGGCTTTAGGATAAGAGAATCTATTGTTTCCTATTAGTGCTGCTCCAATCCTCTTAATGAAGAAATTGGGCTGGCTTGGGCACATTTATAGTTCAGGTCACTCTTGGCAGCTGACACAGGTTGGGTTCAGAGCGGCTGGTTTGGTGTGGGGACAAGCTGGTGGCCCCTGCAGGAGCAGCAAAGGGCTCTGTGTGCCTGGGGAGGGGGGGAATGGTGCTGGGCAGGAGGAGGCCAGGGAGGAGCCACTCTGGGTGTCTGAAATCACAGCAGCAAACCAGGCCCAGGGGACGGGTAAGCAGGAGGAGAATTCCCATGGACACAAAGAGGGGAAGGGAATAAGAGGAATATGCTCTAAAAAATACGGAAATAAACAATTCCTGTTCTTTTTAGCTAAAAGCTTTAAGATGGAGATGTGACAATAAGAGGAATATGTGTGTTTGTATCTAGGTGCCTTCACTAATTCTCTCAACCATTTTGTAAAGCACAGCCTACAGCAGGCATTCAGTTAATTTAATGCATTAGCAGATTTTTTAATGGAAGTGTTTGTTTTCTCAGGATTTCCTCTCTGTAATTTTTGTTTTTTCCTATGCCCTATCTCACTGAAGCACTGAGCAACCCCCACAGGCAGGTAATAGAAGCCAGCATTGCAAAGATTAATGTTCCTTCCCCTATAATCCCTTTTTCCCCCAGAAGACTCTATAGGACAGAGTGGGGCTGTGTGTTATGTGCAAAGGGAACCTCTGCTCCCAAATTCTTTGACGTGGAGGTATTAATGTGCAGAAAGACGCTGAGCCCCTGGAGTTTGCTTCTAAATAGGGCACAGCTCAGAACATCTGAAGGTCTCTGGGGCTCATGGGTGGGAATCTTCTAATGATCTTTAGTTATTTTTATCCGTGCCCAGTGCTCCGTGCTCGGGGGCAGAGGAGCCATTCTCAGATCTCCCAGGAGCACACAGAGCTGCAGCACCAGGAGCTGGGCAGGGGAGGAGGAACAAGAAAATAAAACACAAAAAAGAGAAGGTGACATCGCAAGACACAGCATTAACATCAGATAGAGGCACAAGACAGCGAGAAGAAAAAGAACAAACGACTTTGGCAGGGTTTTTCTTCTTTTCCTTCTGTTTTTAATCCTGCTTTCCGGGGAAAATGGGACAGCAGTTCACCAATGCTGAAGAGGAGCAAGGAGAGATTGATGTTGCAGAGCTGCAGGAATGGTACAAGAAGTTTGTGGTGGAATGTCCCAGTGGGACCCTCTTCATGCACGAGTTCAAGCGGTTCTTCGGGGTCCAGGACAACCAGGAAGCAGCAGAGTATGTGGAGAACATGTTCAGGGCTTTTGACAAGAATGGGGTAAGTGCTGAGAAGGTTTTACAGGTATTTGTGTAAGAATTTCCATATCTGCTGCAGTGGGGAGGTGTTTGGGTTGTGCCCACCCTTCATGGGACTGAGGCGGGGGCGAGGGACCCCCGAGGGCAGGAGAAGGAGCACAGGCTGGTCTGGATTTATCTCCTCAAATCTCTGCCTAAATTAAGGTCAGGATGTCCCCGGAAGGGACCAAGGTTGAATTAAAAGGTTGAAGCTTAGGCAGTCACACTTTGAGGCTGTTGTTGCAAGACCCTCAAACAGCCAAGGCTCCCACGTGGCAAAGACATTTCTCTGTTGAGACAGAGGGGAAATTACAGTGCAGGAAAGTCCTACTCAGGCTTGTTCTGTGTAGGAGGAAGCGTCTGTATCAAGTATGAACAGGTGGTTTGTAATAAAATATCGATTTTAGCTTTGCTTTCCAAAAGCAAAGGAATGCTGAACAATTCTGGTTTTGATTCCCTTTGCCGTATTTGTCATGAGACACCTGGGAAAAGTGGGTTTTCTGGTTCAGTCAGTTCCTGCCTGCCCTCACTGCTGCCACGGGCAGCCTGGGATGCTTTGGGCTCTCAGACGAGTGGAACTCAGCTGCCTTGGCTGAGCAGCGCTTGCCAAATGGTTCGATTATTTTTTTCCTGAAGCTCTCGATCGCATTCCAAGTGTGGGGATGTTTGTTCCTTGTATCAATGCAGGAAAAGGGGACACAGGTCGTTCATCTCTGATCTAGTTATCTCCCTTAAGCTCCCTTTGAAAACAGCAGCAAAATCATGTTGAAGTGGCAGCAAAGGTCAGTTTGTGAGAAAGGATTAAAAAAGGCCGTGGAAGATGTGGGCAGGTCAGGCTTGTCTCAGAATTCCAAGTTGTAAAAACCCAAATTTCTGCAAAAAATGAAAGTTTCAGGTCTCAAATTCCATTATGAAAGCCATGCAGAAAAGGTAGTAGAGCAAACTATGCATAAAAGATGAAGCCCCGTTCCTAATTTATGGGAGTTTTCCTAAGAGGACAGAGAATCTGGTTCGAAGGGATGCTGTGCGTGGCAGGATGGGGGAGGAGGAGCTCGGCCGGGGAGCACAGGGTGTGGCTGCTGCTGCTGCTCCCGAACTGCTCCAAACCTCCTTTGGGGTGCCAAACAAAGACCTGCCCCATGTGTTATCCCTTTGGCAGTTTTAACCCAGGTTTTCTGGAACCTGTAAAGCAGTTTTCTATCAACTTTCCACCCAGCTAATGTCATCCAGCTGCTGCTTTTCTGTTGCCACAGGACAACACCATTGATTTTCTGGAATACGTAGCTGCCTTGAATCTTGTTTTACGAGGAAAACTGGAACACAAGCTGAGGTGGACGTTCAAAGTGTATGACAAGGATGGGAATGGCTGCATAGATAAACCTGAGCTGCTGGAAATTGTTGAGGTGAGTGGGCATTGCCCAATCACTTTTTTAAGCAATCCCTGCTCTTTGGCAATGTTATGATGTGTATGGGGTTTGTGATAATCAGGTTTCAAGGCAGCTGTGGATGGTGATGAAGTGAAAATGCCTGACCTTTGTGAAAGGGTTTGGAGTCTGCTGGGGTGTCTGAGGGCTCTGCTGTGCCCACGGGGGGCAGCCTGGCCCTGCTGCTGCCCAGAAATGCAACCTCTGGGCTCTGCAATCCTGGAGCTCTGCTCTGCCTTTCCTTTCAACCTCTCATCACCAAGGTTCCCTGTGCTGGCCTGGGGAGGAGGGTTTCACCCCCTGCCCGTGCTGGGGCTGTGTCCTGGCTGGGTGGTTGGTGAGAATACCCTGAGAGGCACCAATTAGTACCGAAATTCCTTTGTACTGGTGCCTTTCTGGGTTTCTGCCGTGTCCTGCACTTGGATTTGACCAGTGAGGGTGTGGAGGTGTGAGAAGAGGCCTCTCAGTGATTCCATGGTTTGATTGGCAAGGTGGGAGCTGGTGTCTTCTGCCAAGTGATGGAACAAGGGGAAATCACCTCAAGTTGTACCAGGGGAGGTTTAGATGATTATTAGGAAAAATTTCTTCACTGAAAGTGTTGTCCAGCCCTGACACAGGAGTCACCATCCCTGCAGGGATATAAAAGCTGTGTAGATGTGACACGTGGGGACAGGGGTTAGGGGTGGCCCTGGCAGTGCTGGGGGAACAGCTGGGCTGGATGATCCCAAAGGTCTTTTCCAACCTGAAGGATGCTGCGGGGCTGAGCAGAGAGCCAGGCAGAGGCACCTGTGCTCTTCCCTGAGGTGAAACATCTCGGTGGCCGTGCTGCAGCACCACAGGGGCTGTGCCCCCGCACAGCAGTGCCTGGCAGGGTGATCACCACCATTATAACCCGTCTGAGCATCTCGGGAGTGCAGTGCCAGGAACGGCCCCTGTGGACAGCAGGGCCCCGGCGGGGCAGGGTGAGCAGCTGGGCACCTGCAGCAGCAGCTGTGGCAGCAGGGCAGCCTGTCTGGGCCACCATCCTCTATCGTTTTGAGGTCAGCCAAGAACTGGCCAGAACTGTGAGGCCACTGCTAATCCTCTCTCGGGGAAGACTTTAGACAAAACCCTTCAGCCTAAAGAGTAAAGGTAACAACAGACAGATGGTGCCACGGGAGGAGAAGATAAAATCTGACCCTTTCCCATGGAGAAGGGCAGCAGAAAGTGGGGGTCAAAATCTGTGCTGCCACAGGCTTGATCTGCAGCCTGGACACAGCTTCCCCGGAGAGAGGGCTGGGTTAGTGCAGATGTGCCTGGCTTTGGATGGTAGGAGAAAATCAGTCAAGGCTTGTGATTTTTCCCATCTGCGAAACTCTTGCTTTGTTCTTTGCAAAGGAACCCTGAGGTCTGACCAAAATGGATAAGGGCAACAGGAGGGCAGCAGCTTCACAGAGCAAATGAGGTAATTAATGTGCAGTGAGGGCAGGCATAAGGTCAGGGGTTCCGTTCCAGATCTGAGGCTGTTGAGGGGCAGAACTTTCCGGAAAGGTTAAATCCACAGCCTTTGAAAAAGACCTTCACAGTGTTGGGATGATAACGGAGTTCACTGCTTTTCGTTTTCCAGTCCCTTTCCTAATTTGTGAAGTCCTTTCAGTCCATCTACAGGCTGAAGAAGGTGTGCTGGTCGGACGCGGAGGAGAGGACCCCGCTGCTGACACCGGAGGAGGTGGTGGACAGGATATTTCAGCTGGTGGATGAGAACGGGGATGGTGAGTGATGGATGGCACAGCCTGCATTCCTGCCTGATGAGAGCTCACCCGCGCTGGGCTGGCTGCCTCTGGTCGTGGCTGCCCAGAGATCACCTGGCTCTGTTGTTACTCACATGGACACGCTGGGTTTGGTTCTGCTCTGTAAGTCCAAAGTGACTTGGTGGAGCAGGGTGAAATCATTGTTATTTTAATGTAAAATACTGAGCAGTCACTGCTCTGTCTGGATTTTTGACGTCACTCAGATCCCATCCTCTGACAGCCCCCAGCAGCCAGAGGGCAGGTCCCAGTGCCAGCACAAAGAGCTGAGTAAAGACACTGGTTCCAGTCAAATTGGGGCTTGCAGGACCTGCCTGGCACAGGTCCTGGAGGAGCCTGGGTGAGCCCCTGCAGCACTTGGAGTCTCCTGTTGGACAGGGCAGGTGGGAATGCGCTGGGTCACAGCCCCTGGTTTTTCTTTATCTGCCTGGCCTGGCAGGGGTGGGGAAATTAAGTAAGATCGTGTCTGATTAGCATTTTATCTGACACACGGATGGAATTGCTTCCTGCCTCCTCCTTCTCTCTTATCTCTGTGCTCTGACTGCCCATCTCGTGTCCCCCTCCTCACCCACAGGGCAGTTGTCTCTTGATGAGTTCATTGACGGAGCCAGGAAGGACAAGTGGGTGATGAAGATGTTGCAAATGGATGTGAACCCTGGGGGATGGATCGCTGAGCAGAGGAGGAAGAGTGCTTTGTTCTGAGAAAATTCGGGTTTGACGCAGCTGGAAACGTGATGCTGACTCCCAAGTGTGACCCTTCCTCTAGCCTGGTAGTGACTTTCCTTTTTAATTCGATCTCAGCATCCAGATGAAAACTTGAATGGTTTAAGGAGCCGTATCTCGATGTAAAACCCATGTGCTGAGCACTGCTGGTACCCAGGGACTATTTCTGGCCCATGAATAAGTCTTTCTCTGTACACAATACCGTGTTTGCCAGCTCCGGTTTTTGGTTACACCCCAAGGAACAAACTCTTTGTGGCTTCCTGCAGCAGGTCCTGAGCAGGGTTTGGGGCTGGTGAGGGACGGGGCCGGGAGGTGAGGAGTGGACCAGGGGTGCTGTCCCCAGGGCAGGCTGGTGCTGGCATCGCTCACCCCTGCAGGGTCACCAGAGCTCTCCCCAGCACAGCTGCTCTGGCAGGTGTTGGACACCCAGGGTGTCTCTGGTGTGTTTTGTGGCCTCTACTGCTGCTCACGTCAGATCCCTGAAGACCAACACACAACTCCCAAAAATGAGAATTGGATCAGAGCAGTGGCCAGGACAACACACAGCGCAGAGGGTTTAGAGCACAGAGAGTCGGCTGAGACTCGGCTCCTTTTGAGCCCCTCGTTCTTATGGAATCATCACTCTGGAACAGCTTTTCCTGCTCTGGGAACAGTGGATGAGCTCAAGGAGCTCCAGGATTTTCATTGCAGTGGGAAAAGTTTAGTATGGAAGCAGAGATGAGGGAAGAGCAGAGTTTTGTTTGGCAGTGTCTCTGCAATGAGAGGACTTGTGCACTCCATTGGCAGGACCACGGAATCATAAATCATGGGTGGTTTGGGTTGGAAGGAACCTTAAAACTCCTCCAGTTCCAACGCCCCTGCAATGAGCAGGGATGCCACATCAGGTTGCTCCAAGCCCTGTCCAAACTGGCCTTGAAAAGAATGGAAAAACTGACAAAAATTCCAGTACAGTGGTTTTACACTGGACTTAATTTAGCCCCAGACTACAGATACAAAATTTACACAGGTTGCAGGCTGAGCCCTGCTGTTCTAACCCATGTTTCTACATAGATGTATGTGGAAAATGAATTTGGGTTGAATCAATATTTTGGTTCAACTTTATTGGATGTATTGGTTCATTTACAAGACAAAAACTCTCCAGGAAAATAATATGAGTTTGACTGTTTCGTTTTAATTTTCCCATGGGATCAGTGGGCCAGGTCATACCAATGAAAAGATTTACAACCCCTTTTTTGTGGCCTTTAATTAGGACTGTGGGAACTCTGGTTAGTTGATTAGTTTGCTGGTTTGTGGTCTTGTGAGTTTAGCCAGTGTTTAAATTCCATGAGGAAGTGTTCAGGATAAGATGCAATCAGTGCTAGAGTTCAGATCGTGCACATTTCCACTCTGAAATAGCCTTTCTATGAGTTCTCTGTAAATACAGACCAGTTTGTGGTGTGCTGACTTATCAGAGCTGATTAGACTCATGCTTTATGCTGCTCTGAGGCAGTTGGTCAAAGCTCTCTCTAGTCAATAGTTTATCAGCCAAAGATCTGAAAGAAAAATCTAACTTCTGACTTGAGAGCCTGGATGAAAACATTCACTTTTATTGATTTTCCAGCTTGTGAAAAAATGTTTTAATTGGAGGATACAAATCTCTAATTCCTTACATTTCAGCATCTCACCCAAGGTAACACACTCTGCTTCTTGCACAGTTTTAGAGGCTCTTTAGTTCCTAGAGTTGCGTTTTGCTGTTTTACTGAAATGCTCCAAATTCTCCAATTCTGCTCACCTGGTCAGCCCAGGCTCTGCAGGGCCTGTCTGGGGACCCCCAGGCCAGCAGCCCTTCCCTGGTGAGCACTTGTACAGATGTTGGTAGAAATTTTGTAAAACAGGAACTGAATAAAGAAATATTTATTAAAAACCTTTGTTTTGTAGTACTTATTTGTTAATTAGGTGAAGATGTGTGTAAGCACCTATCTGACTGAAACTGTAGCCTGTGAGTCTGATATATTGAATTTAGGGGAGGAGCTGCTGGAACAGCTGGGTAAGACAGAGATAAGGCAGAGGTGACGATGCTGTTGCAGAGGCAGAGTAGGGAAGGAGCCTCTTTGTTTCACTTCCATGTGACCACAGCAAAAACCATCAGAGCATAATTTAAAAAAACAACTTTTCTCAATGGAACTTGAAATAGGTGCTTAAAATAAAGTGTGCTGATTGCTGCAATCAGATGCCCCTATTTTAACCCTTCCAGGACTGAAACAGGACCCTTGGGGGCTCAGGAGCTGGATGGCTCCATGTCCTGGGGCCTGGGCAGATGTGGGATGGAGGGGCAGGGGATGTGATTGTGTCAGAGCTGGCAAAACCCAATGGAAAATTGTTCCTCTTATCAATTATGTAATCTTTTGTCAAGAAATCAAAGGTGCTTTGGCCTTAGTGCTATTTTTAAACCCCTGGGTATAAACACCCTGATCTCCCCAACTCCATTCAGCATTCACATCAAGCACTGATGTCAGGCATTTTGCATAATCCGTTTTCCAGACTTAGGCCCAGCTCGAATTGGATTTGACTGATTGGATTTCTTTCTGCTCTAAACTGGGAAACAGGATGGCTTGGAAAAGGCCAATGCCATGTGACTTTTCGGGGCTACCATCTGCTCCCGGGTTTGATGGCCCTGCAGTTGGGCAGGAACGAAGGTGGAACCATCAGGCTGGAAAGCTGGAGCTGTTGTTGAGGGGAAGAGGGAGCAGGAGCCAAGGAGGCATCACATCCTAAAAGCCTCTGGGCGATGCATCCCCGGCAGGGCTGAGCCGCAGGGATGGGAGGCTGCGGGGAAGGAGGATGCTCGCACCAGCTCGCCGGGCTCGGTGTGCAGCCGGGGGCTGGGCAGGGGCGGCTGCCCCGGGCTCGGGGCTGCCCGGGGTGGGCTTTGTGCCCAGCTCGCTCCCGAAGCACCCGTGGCCAGGTTCCCTTCGAAAATGCCCTGTGGAAAGCCAGAGTGACCTCCTCAGCCCCGCGCTGGTCACTGCAGGGACTGGCTGCGGTCTCAGAGGTTTCTTACAGTGCCTGTGCTCAGCTGTGCCATGGCAAAATCCTTCTCTTCCTTTCCTTCCTTCTCTTCCTCCCTTTCCTCTTTCATTTTCCTTCCTTTCTTTCCTTCCTGCTTTCGTGGCTGTCTTTCCTTCCTTCCTGTCCTTCCTTTGGATTTCCTTCCTGTCCTTCCTGTCCTTCCTTCTCCTTCCCTTTCTCTTCTTGCTCTTCTTTCTTTTCTTCGAAGTTAAGTGCACCTCAGAAGCTCAGAAAGTGTCTCAGGTGCATCACCCTCAACGCCCCTGCATTTAGGGGGTGTTCTGGGATCTGAGGAGCGCTGTGGGAACGCCGGAGCTGCGGCAGAGCGGCCAAAACCCGCGGAAAAGGGGCTTGGGAAGCGCCCGGCCGAGAGCCGGGTTAGCGGCAGTTCTCTGCCTCTCGGGTCGCGGGATCCCCTCGGCCTTGGGGTCCGCGGGGGCGAGCCNCAGGACAGCGGGGATTGGGATGGGGTATCAGCAAGAATCACCCATCGGGGATCAGGCTGAGGGCGGCTCCCAAAAATCCCCCCCATGCTCAGCAGAGCCCGTGCTGCCTCCCAGCTCCGGGGTGTTGGCACAGGGGTGAGCAACGTGCCCAGGACACCTCAGCAGCCACCACGATTTTGAAATAAATTAATTATGCATGAGTTAAGGCTGAGAGACCCATAGTATTAGTTTTTAATTATTTCATAGTTGCTCTCTTAGAGGCTGGAAAAACATCCTTTGGAGAGAGAGGCTGAGGTTTGAGAGGTGCTTCTGGCCTGAGGGCAGTTCTGAGACAGCCCTTTTAGAACAGCTTTGGCTTTATAAATAGACACCTGCCTGGTCAAAGCTGCTTCTTGCTGCTCCCGGGGTGCAGAGGAGAGGCTCTGTCCAGGGACAGTGCTCAGAAAGCCCAGGCTGAGCTCAGCTCAGCTCCCTCCTCGTGCTGGTGCAAAGCCAAAGGGCTCTGAGTTTTGTGCTGGTCATTTGCGGGGGAGTGGTTTTGCTGCAAGAAGGAGAGTTACACTCTGAGTAAACAGCTCTGCCCGCCTCTAAGGAGGGGGTGCAGCTGCTCCCTCTTGCACTGCCCGGAGTGGACAGGTTGGGCCATCCAGAGCTCCTGTCCAGGATGATTTGTGGGCCTGAGAACAACCCCAGTGCAGCTGTTTCTGTTCTTGCGTGAGCCACCTAATCTGTCCTGCTGGACACAGAAGGATTGATTGCGAGAGAGAAGCAGCACGACCTGAAATAATATTGTAAAACATCTTTATTGGTTCACTGTAGGACTGGAAGTACAAAATCTTCCAGGTAAAAATGAAAAAGACGCACAGGAAAAATGGTCAGAAAGCTGCTTGCGAATTGCAAACACCCAGTGCTAAATAACAAAACTCAGCCGGGCAAGAAATCCTCCCGGGGGTCCTGTGCTGCCCCACCACGCCTGGGAGTGCTCCCGTCGGGTGAGAACCTCCCCTCAGCTCGGGGACGGTTTGGGGCGAGGCTGCCGCTCCCGCAGCCGCCCTTGTGCGTGCGGGGGTCCCGGGCAGCCCCGGCTCGGGGCACGGGCCCGCTCTGCCCGGGGCTGCGGGAGGGGTGGCTGGCGCTGGATTCTGTGGGGGCTGCCTGTGACCCCACCAGGGCCTGCTCAGGAATCCTCAGGTACCACAAGCTGAGCCTCATCCCTCTCCAGCAGCTCCCCCCCCCAAAACCCACACGGACACGGGAGTCAAAACCTCCTGGTGCTCGTTACCCAGGTGGTGAAACAGGCAGGAATTGTCCCACAGCGCTCCTCCCTCTCCGGTTACTGCGCTGCTGATCCTGCTTATCTGGAAGCACTTCTTCCTTCCAGATGCTTCAGGGAGAAACCTTCCCGTACAGTTCGGGGGGTTGTTTAGAAAAGGCACCATTCGATGTTTTTAATGCTTTTGAACAAAGAAAAGCCACTGCATTCACCCCTCCCCTTTTTCTAGCTCGTGAACATTTTAACTCACATTGTCACTAATCACGGCTGACCAAATAATAACAGATGAAGGGAGGACTGACCACAACCGGTGGTCGCTTGCTCTGGAAATACAAATGGAAGGAGAAGGTTTAGACCTGCTTTTCCAGGACCCCTCTCACTGGGGCTAAGCCCCGGGGTTGGACCCCGCTGAGGGGGTGTTGGCCACGGCCTCGGTGGGAATTTTGGGGTGCTCTCGGTGCGTTCTTGACCTGCGCAGCCTCGTGCTGCTCCCCTGCCCGGGGAGCCCCGGCTGTCCCCGCTCCGAGCTCGGCAGCAGCGTCCAGAGGCCCCGAGGCCATCCCGGACCCGTGCGGGACGAGCCCAGCTCTGCACCCTGTCCCTGCAGAGGCCTCTCCTCTGGCTGCCCGGGCAGAGCCCGTGTCTGTCCGTGGGAGCTCCCGGCCCCACAGCCCGGTCCCCGCTGGCGGCGCCGGGGGAGGAGAAGCTCCCGGGAGCTACTGGGCAGCCTGGGGGTCCTGCTCCCCCTCGTGCGGGTTCTTGCCGTCGTTCTGGATCATCCGCACGATGTGCGTCAGGTCCAGGCTGCGCGTGAGGATGTCCAGCAGCATCTCGTCCTTCTGCACGCCCTCCATGAACTCCTCCAGGGACAGCTCGCCTGCGGAGCGTCACGAAAGCTCTGTCACGCCCCGCAGCCTCGCTCCTCCCTGCGCCGCCTCGCAGCCACCCCCAGGATGGGCACAGACCCCGAAATTGGGGTCTCAGTGCTGTGTATTGTACCCCAAAGGATCCCCACCCAGGAGGGGCGGTGGGCAGTGTCCCCTCGGGCAGCCCAGAGGGGCCGGGGAGCTCAACCTTCACAGGGAGCCCCCTCTGCCAGCTCTCCCTGCCCTGGTGCTTTGGGACATCCAGCAGCAGGAATTGCTCTGGCAGCCTGGAGTGCAGGTAGGGGGGAAGGCAGGAGCAGTGGCACTGCCAGGGAAGGTCCTCACCATCTCCATTTATATCGATTTTGTTGAACACCATCTCTGTGAACTCCTCCGCCGTCATCTTCTCGTTGCAGCGGTTGATGGAGCGAATGGCCTGGAGGGAAGGAGGGGCACAGGCAGTTACTGAGTGCTCTGCAGGTTTGTGTGTCCTCAGAACAACTGGCCAAATGACCAGACATGAAAGGCCAAACTCCTTTTCAAGGCTAAAACTTGTTTTCAGGCAGTTAGGCTTTGAAAGGAATAAGTCCTGTCTAAAAAGCTGGAGATTAAAATCCCCTAAAAAGGCAATCAATGCTTTACAAGATTTAGTGGGCACGCTGGCACAAGCCAGGAGCGTTCACCTCTGAAAACCCTTAGATTAAATTCAAGTGCTTATCTCAGCCCCAGTTTCAGTGAACAGTTAAACAACCTGCCGGGAGAGGACGAGGGGCTGCTGGGTGTCCGAGGGGGTGTGGGAGGCAGGGCCAGCCGGCGAGGCGCCCGCTGGGAGCGCTGGCAGAGGACAGGCAGCAGGTCTGGGCAGTGTCTGCTAATCTACCTTGGAATTCACGGGGTTGGAAGTTCCTGTCACGGCCTCCCTGTCTCCCTGCACCCAGCGCCCGTCTGTGGCAGGAATGGGAAAGCTGAGCCCACTCACTTTGATGATGTTCAGCAGCTCGGCCCGGTCGATGCAGCCGTTCCCGTCCACATCGTAGAGCTTGAAATACCACCTCAGCTTCTGATCCACCTTCCCCTTCAGCACCAGGCTCAGAGCTGCCACATATTCCATAAAATCTATGTAGCCATCCTAAAAGCAGAAGGTTAGAAGCTCAGGTGAGATTAAAAGTGGAGAGTCAGGCAGTAAGTGATTTTCCTGGTCACTTTCGCAAGTCCCCTCTGGGACTGGTCCCTCCACCCTGAGCCCAGGAACTCATGGAGCGCAGTGGTTAAAGCCAAGGTTCCACCTTAATCTGTGCAGAGATGTTGTAGAATCACAGAATTATAGAATTATAGAATCATTAAGGCTGGGAAAGGCCTCCAAGATCATCAAGTCCACCTTGGACCGTTACATGTTGGGAAGGCAGGGACGGGGAGGGTGGACCTGGCTTGGGGGCTGAGAGCCGGCCTGTGCTCAGGGAATTAACACAAGCCAGGCATTAATTACCAGCCCAAAGCAGTGGTAATTCAGAGGTCAGAGAGGTTTATGCAGATGAACCCTGATACATTACCCAACCTCATCCTGCCTGCACACACCTACAGCTCCTTTCTCCCGCAAGGGGGGTCTCATTTCCAGGAGGGGGTAAAATCAGGAGTCACCCCAGCGCGCTGCTGACATTTTGGGCTGGGAAGGAGTTTCTCTGGCCCTGTGCCATTTCTGTAGCTGCTCCACGTTTGGTCATGTCCAAAGCACAAACACTTTTATCTGTGACTTTCCTGCCGGGTGTTTGCCCACCCAGCTCTCGCCACGGTGTTTGAGATGTCAGCTGGACCCAGGGTGGAAGCACCGCCGCAAAGCTGCTGGGATGAGCTCACAGGCCACCAAACTGCCCCCAGACACTGCCCATGGTGCTCACAGCTTCCAAAAGGCTGTTAAAATGCCTCCTGCCCACCAGAGAGCGTTCCCGTGGCACTTTGAAGGGAAATGGTTCTTGCTGTGGTTTGTGGCACTTCCCTGGAAGTGCTCAAAAGCCGTGTGGATGTGGCACTGGGGACACGGCTCAGTGGGGAACCCGGCAGAGCTGGGTTGGCAGCTGCATTCAATGATCTTAGAGGCCCTTTCCAACCTTAATGATTCCGTGATTCCCACTACAAACCAGGGCAGAGCATAAGCCAGGGTTTTGTCAGTGAACAAAGCCTGCAGGGCTGGGGCAGGTTCCAGAGATGATCTGCTTTATCCCACTGCTGCAGGAGCCAGATTAAGAATAAATAGCTACTAAGCCCCATTCCCAGCAGGATTTCCTGTGCATCAATTCCTTTTTCAGGAGTGCATTCAAACACGGGGCAGTGAGCAAGGTAAAGCCCAAGGCACAAACCAAACACCTGAAGGATTTAGGGCCTGATTTGCATTTTTGTCAATGGGATTAATGCCACTAAGCCCTTTGGGTTGCCATAAAATAGATTCCTCATCTCGCAGGAGGTGCAATTTCAGATCATTTGCAAGTAGAGGAGGATGCTGTTTCCTGTTGGAGACACAGCATCCATCTGCTTCCCTGGCACAGCTCCTGAGCTGGGGGAGCAGCATTCCCAAACACCTGCTCCAGGACTGCCCTGTCCCGGGGCACAGCCTCAGCCCGGGCTGCAAAGCCTCTCCACAGGGAGCCCCAGCTCCTTATCCCATGGCACGGGGCACATGGGATCAAACCAATCCCGCTGCAATCCTGTTACGGCTGCAGACAGCGCCGGCAGCCCCGCGCTGTCCGCGGACGGTGGCTCCTGCTGGGGACCCGCTGTCCCTGCGTGAATGCAGCCCTTGTCCTCACGCCACCGGGTCCTTACTGTCACAACATTCCATGTCTAAGGATCAAAGGGCACTTAATTTTAAAGGGATCAAAGACTGCCAGATAAAACCCCACTGTTTTAAAAGGAAAATATCAGTTCTGGGAGGTCTCTGTGTCCTCGCAGAGCAGGCAGTGGGTGAAGAGTTTTTGCTGGCATTTTTCACGTTCCAGAACTGATTCTACAATTTATGAGGCCGCAGTAAATCAGGCTGTACATACTCAGAACAGTTCCTCTCTCACACCCACCCAGCCCCAGCACACGGGGTCCCAGGGCGCAGAGCACGGCCGATCCCTGCACGGCCGAGTGGGAAGGACAATATTTACCTTATTAAAGTCAAACGTCTCAAACATTTGCTCAACGTATTTGTTCGCTGCTGGACTCAGGTTTTTCAAGCCAAAAAACTGTTTGAACTCATAGAGGGTGAGCTGGCCAGAAGGACACTCCGTCATGAACTTCTTGTACCACTGGTGGCACTCGGTGGTGCTCAGCTCCTCCACGGTTTTCCCGTCCATGTTCCCCATCTCCACACCAAGTGCTGGTCCCTTTTCAGTGAAAAAACGGAGGGTTTGTGAAATTTAGGAAAAAAAAAAATCTCACAATTCTGCTTCTTTCCTTCAAAGTCCAGACGTCCCCAGCACTGCAGGGGTCAGAGCATCGGGAAAACCTGAAGTGCCTGGTGCTGTACGGATTCCGTGGCGCTGATGGACACAGGAGACTCTTCTTCCCAGGAAAACCCAAAAGCACAAAACCCTCTTTGGGCAGGAAGGTGACATTTAAGTACCCAGCAAATCCCTCCGCAGCCAATGAGGCTCGGGGGGGTGGTGGGCTCCTGCCAGGCATTAAGAGTTCAGGGTTAAAATAGAAAAGAGGTAAAATGGGGAAGTCTTGCAGATTACAGGCCCAGCAGGAGATTAGGAGCGTGGAATTTTCTCTGTGATGAGCTAATCTCTTAATCCACTTCATCTATCGGTTTGGGGGGTGGCTGGTGTCACATGAGCAACAACTTCTGCACCAGAACCAGAGTAAGAAGAAAGAGAGAAAACCACTCTGAATCCTCTGTGCTGTTGCTGCGTTTTGCTCTCCCTTCACCTCACTCTGCCAGAGGATTCCAGAGGGGCTCTAGAGCCTGGAATTCAGGGAGGGGGAAGTGCCTTCAGCCCTGGAAGAGATGCACCAGGAAGGCAAATTTGGTGTGAGGAGACAAATATAGAAACGTAATTGCTTTGAATGGTAAAGGTTTAAGTGCTTTAATTGCAGACAGAAGGAAGGGGAAGGGCCCTCCCCCCCGGCTGCAGGGTCCTGTGTCCAGTCTTGGTCCTGCTCGTTGAGTGGCTTTTCCTCAAAATTGTCCCACACTCTGCTCATCCCAGGAGTGCGTCCTGGCTGCTGTGTTACAAACTCAGCTCACACCAGTGGAGTTAAATGCAGCTTCAATTTTCACTGAAGATGGGTTACCACGAAAAATTCTCCATGTAAATACAACCAAATCCAATGTTGTTTTCACTTTGACACACAGCATTCTGAGAAGGACTCAGGAATAAAATACCCTCAGAAAGCATCACGGGCCAGATCCTTGGCTAGAAATGAATGGATGTGACTCCTGGGTCTCTCCCACAGAGAGTTTATCCATAACACACAGTTCATATCTAACAACTGTAGTTATCTAACAAGTAAAAGAGCCCAGCATCGCTTCTGCACCGAAATAAATTAGGAATAACTCTACTAAAAAAAGCAGCATTACACAATCGTAAAACACTTATGGAAAAGGAATTAAGCTGAGGAACACTAATTGGATGTGCTAATTCTGTGCTCGCCACCAGGTCCCTGCTGTGCAAGGTGAACCTTCAGTGGTGCCCTGAGCTCCAGCTCAGCCTGTGCTGCGGCCAGAGGGGCTGGGCTGGGTGGCCCCTCACGCAGTGCCCTGTGCTGTGACACCCGGGGCAGCAGGCAAGGAATGGCAGGATGAGTTAGACAAGGTTTTTAGGGCAAAATCCACCCCGGGATTTTTCAGGGGAGCCGTGGCACAGCCTCCCCACCCATCCCTCGGCCCGGCGCTCGCTGCCGGCCGTAGCTCACACGCTGGTGGGGCACCGAAGCCACGCCAGCTGCTGTTTCAGGGCTTTATTGCCTGGGCTTGCTGCTCTCAGCTATGGTTTTCTGCCATGCATGGACCTCCACTTGAGGATGTTGGCGTTCTCCACGTCGATCTTCCTCCGGCAGTGGTCGGTGCCCTCCCGGAACCGGGCCCCGCAGAACGGCTTCTGCGCGGTGCAGAACGGGGCCAGCGCGTTGGAGCACTCGGGGCGGTAGAAGACGAAGTGGAAGGAGCTGAGGGGACGGCCCCCGGTGTGGGCAACGAACGGGACAAAGCGAGAGCCCAGAGGAGGAGCTGGGGGCGGTCGGTTCCTCGGCATGGGAGGTGTGTTGGTGATCTCTGGCATTGCTTTGGCCTTCTCCATTCCCTTGGGTCTTGCGTGGTCTTTGCCAGGGGCTTCTGGTGTTTTAGCCACCTGTGGAGCAAAAGATCCAGAAAAATGTGTGGCAATTGCCCCCACCCTTCACCACCCCCACCAGGAGGGCCTGGAAGCTCCTGCAAGGGCAGTCAGGGCAGTGCAAGTGCCGAGGAGTCAGGGGGTTACACAGCCTTAGCCAAAAATCTGAGCTGGTGCTGCTTAAAGAGAAAGGGAGTCTAAACTCAAATGATGTTCTGGAAATATCAAGTGACTGTAAACAAATGCTGAGAAATACAAATTGATGAGACACAAAGGACTTGCTTTTCTCTTGACCCTCAGTTACAACAGTGATAAATGCCAGCAACACGCGCTCCTGGTAAAGCTGTCACCAAAGCACGGCCAAGGCAAACCTGCCCTGAAAATGCTTCAACACAATCTGACCCAAGAGAAGGTAGCAGTGATGGCAGAGCCTGACACTGTCCTTTAGAGCATCAGCTTGGCAGCTCCGGGTGCCTCTGCAGGGACCCCACACCACCCTGAGCCCCCTCCTGCTCTGGGAATTGCTCTCAATGAATCTCCAAGTGGGTTTTCCCCCCAGAAATGAGGTGGCCCCCGCAGGGCACAAGGACCAGAGAAAGAGCCCGTTTGGCCTGAGCATTTGCAAGAACGCTTTGCAGAGGAGGGGGTGGACATGAGCCCCAAGACACGCAAGTGGTGACCTGTGACCCAGGGCTGCCGCAGGGCTGTGCTTGACTGCAGAGATATTTCTGCTGCTGTTACCTAAGCATGACTCAGTTATCTCGTTTCACTGACGACACCTCTGTGCGAATGGAAACTGGCTCTTCCCTCAGCAATTAGCCACTCTACTCCTGGCTGTCCTAAAAAAACGCTTTGCTGTTCGCTTATTTTTAACCTTGTAAAGAGGTTTCCTGCTTTCCGTGACGTGTTTGGTGCTATTTCTGTTCCCTGGCTCCTAAACCTATTAGGAGGGGAATGCCCACAAATTGTTTAGAAATCTCCTTAAAGCCTTTGAGGGGAATCACCAGATCCCTACAGGTTCACCACCTTTTTGTCACTCATTTCCCCAGGGCAGATGCCGAATGCCTGGAAGGCAGGACCTCAGCACACAGGGGTTGTCTCAGCAGTTGCTGCCACAAGGAAACCTCACTCCATTTTTCCCCAGGGGATAAAATAATGGGATTTTGACTCTTGAAAAGCAGATTTTAGACCACCACAGCCGTTTCAGTGAGGTTTGTGCACCCCTGCTCTGGACTTAGATTGTTCAGAAACTGCTGTTTTCACACACGTGTGCGCTGGTAGCTCCTGGCCATTCTCACTTTGGAAGAGACAAGTACACACAAGACTGTGCTGATGCCTCTGCACCCACCCAGCGGGAGCACGAAAGTCATTAATCCCCTGAATTTGGGGCGTGGAGGGGAGGCTGGAGCTGCCTTGGCAACCCAATTGCTAAGTCACGTAGATGCCTTCAAGGTGAGCAAGCCCCGCTGGGCGCTGGAGCCCTGACGGTCATTCCAGCGGTGGGCAGGGAGCGGCCAGGGCGTGCTGGGCTCTGGGCTCTGCTCCTGCCGTGGGGCTCGGCTGCCCCCGCTTCCTGCTCGTCCTCTGGGGCACCTGCAGGGTTGCAGGAACATCCTCCCTGCCCGGTGGATGCACCTGCTGGCGTGATCCCTGCCGTGGAGGGGAAGCACCAGCTTAAGGTCCCGGCGCTATTTATGGCACTGCCAGCGCTCCGTGCCTGAATGAAGAGCCCCACCTAATCCTATTGCACCCATCGCTGCGCAGAGAGATCCCTAATCCCTCCCAAACTGCTGTCTGTCAGAGCAAATCCCACAGGTGGGTCACCGGGAAAGGCTGGCTCGGTGCTCAGGGAAGCGGGAAGGGTTCAGAGGTGCTCCCCGGGCAGGAGCTCCCCGGGCAGCTGCCGGAGCCCGGCCACCAGCGCTGCCCATCCTGTCCCTGCCCAGGGACCGTCCCCACGCCGGCAGCTGCTCGCCTGTCCCCCAGGAGCCATGCCAGGAGCCATCCCTGGACTACCACGTGTGGTTTGCTCTGAGCTCTCGGCACCACGGGGGCAAAGCCGGCTGACGGCAGCAGCGGGATTTGCGCAGCAGGGACGGGATGAAGCATCGCACTGACATTACGGGGACCTTGTCATGCTGGTCACCCTCAGGGCAAGGATCTTCAGCGCACAGGAGGGGGACATGTCCCTCCTGCCAAGCTGTGAGCCTGGGACACCCACCTGTGAGGTCTCCGTGGTGATGGAGGCCCTGGAGTGCGGGTCTGTCGGGGGTGGAGGCAAGGGGAGCACTGCCGGCGTGGGCAGGGCCATGGTGACACAGGGGCCATTGTCACCCCGGGGGTGTCACAGGCTGCTGGATGTCACAGGGGTGGCCGGGCTGGGAGGGCAGAGGGTGCAGAGGAGTGCAGGAGCTCAGCCACGGGACCGGGATTTACCCTCCCCTGGACCCACCACTGCTGCCGGGAGCACGGCCGGGCTCTGCAGGACGCTCCGCTGGCCCTGCCACCCCCAGCTGCAGCGTGGGCGCCCTGTCCCCGCTGGCACGAGCTGGTTCTCTGTCCATGGGAGCCGCTGCTGCTCTGCAGCCACACCCGAGGGTTTCTCTTCCCTCCTCCAGGTACGGCCGGAGCTGCCCTCACTGCACAAGCCCCTCTCACACCTGCCAGTGCAGCAGGAACGATCCACATCTGAGGGTGCAGCTCCTCACCCTGATGCAGAAGCAGATTGTTCTGGGGTGTTTACCCGTGTTGGGATCAAAGGCAGCCTCACACTGCGGTGTGTTACATCACAGCAGCGCTCACATGGTGATTTCTGTGCCATAAAAGCTGCTGGAGATCTTCCAAGCGCTTTCCTGAGCTTTGTGCCCAGCCCAGCCCACCAGTCCCTTTAGCTGTGTGGCCTCAATCACTCAGGATTGACAGTTGTCCTTCCTTAAAATTACAGCCAAGCCACCAAACCTGGCAGCTTTCCTGAGTCTCTGGAGTTTGCACTTCACAGCAGTCACCGTGCCCAGCAGCACACCCAGCCTGCTCCTCGTGCTGCTCCTCAGCTTTTTCTGCCCTTCTGAGGGGAGGTCTGTGGTTTGCTGGGAGGTGGAAGGTAAAGAACAAACATCTTTCATCTGGAACAAACAAATGGGAGTGTGCACAGGAGCCCTGGCAGAATTGTTTAGCAGCTGGTGTTCAGTGGGATAATAAATTCACCTCAAAATCCCTTCATGTTGTGAGGGTGATGTTTTCCTGCGCTCACCACCCAGGGTGGGGCAGCAGCATCGTTGGTGGGGTGGCAGGGGCAGGGCTGTGGCACCCCCAGCCCCGGGGCTCGGGAACTCCTCGGAGCAGTGTCAGGGAGCTGAATCAGCCCTGCTGCTCCCGCAGAGCAGCGCTGCAGCCCCGCAGCTCCTTTGAAGTCTCCTTGCTGTAATGAGATTCTGTGGGACACCTTTGTGCAGGAGCCCAGGCTCTCTCATTCCATGGGATTTTATTGGCTTCGCTTCTTAAAATAGTTCCTCTTCTCCTTCCCTTTTCCGTGACTGTCTCTCTGTGTGTCCCGTTCCATTTGTTTACTCAAGGACTGTGGATATCAGCGAGCATTTTTGTCTTGCCTGTCTTCTAGAGATACTGTGTCCTTTGTCTTTCCAGCGGGGAGTGGGTCCTTCATTCCACCTGATTTCTGCTTGCGAGAGGTGCCAGGGAATTTTCTTTACATGCCACGGGTTGGACTCGGTGATCTCAGAGGTCTTTTCCAACCGAACTGATGCTGCGATCCCGTGATCCTGTGATGCTGTGATGCTGTGATCCCGCGATCCCGTGGTGCTGAGATCCTGTGATCCTGCCTGAAGCTCAGCAGCACGGTTTCCCACGCGGAGCCGGCTGCAGCTCCGCTGTTTCCCGGTTTCCATCCCACCACCGCTGCTCCCGGCGGGCAGGACGATCCCCGCTGCTGCCACCCCGCTGGAGCCGGTCCCTGCCGGTGCCAGGGCGGGTGTCTGTCTGCAGCGGCGTTTCCGTCTCACGAACAGCACTTAAGATAACTGTCAGCAGAGTCCCACTAATTGCAGGCCTCGCGCAGGGCACAGAGCCACCCCTTCGGCGGCGCCCGCTGCTCCGGGAGCGGATTCGGGAGCCGGGAGCGGGCAGCCCACTCCAGCCAGGGAAAGGCGTCCGACCCGGGATGGAGCTGCAGCCCAGGTTAAATCCCCTGGGAAATGCTTTAAATCGTTACAGATCCTCTGCCACAACCACGGGGTTGAATTTTAACATTTTAATTCTCCTTTTCCTTCGCCATTTTCCATTCTTAATTCACTTTATTCAAGTGCTGCAATCTGTGCCACGACTAGACCTCACTTTTGGAATATCATAACAGTGCTCATTTTTCATTCCCCACAGGGAATTTAATCTGTTGCTCTAATTTGTACTTTAAGACGAGGGGAAAAAAAAAATAAGAAGAAAAAAAAAAAGGTGCTTTTCACAAGAAAAGCATCATTTCAAAGTGATTAAATAAGTGATATTTATCACTGCAAAAATAAATCTATATTGTTTTCACTCTCAAAATGTGGTAGAGATAGAAAGAGATAAAAGACCTTAACCTGAAGCTGGGAGCTGTGTTTCAGAGTTAATGTTTTGACAGCTATTTGGGGTTTAAAGTTCTCCAGAATTCCCTGCTTTTATTAGTAGCCAATGTTACTCATTAACTCTCAATTTTTACTTGCATGGCACAAAAAATCATTAGCAGTGCTAGAAATTTGCTTTTGTACCTGAAACTAGAAATGGCTTGGGGTCAGGTCCTGCTGGCCTTAAGGTTTTGCACCAAAAGCACTCAGAGCCTCGGAGCAGCCCGGTCCCACCGGGTGTTTGTGGCCTTGCCAGGGAAGCCGGGGCTCCGCAGAGGTGAACGGACAGAAACAGAGGAGAGAGAGGGAAAGATCAGAGCCGTCGAGGGTTCGGACCGAGGGAACGGCCGGAGCTGGGTCAGGAGGTTTGGGGTGGGCGTTAGGAAAGGTTCCTCCCCCAGAGCGGGGCTGGGCACTGGACCAGGCTCTCCAGAGCGCGGGGAGCGCTTGGACCAAGGTCTCGGACACGGGGTGGGATTTGGGATTTGGGGGGTCTCAGCAGCCGCGCCG
>VZRO01003773.1:517238-537510 GCA_013397915.1 Daphoenositta chrysoptera
GCTCCGGGACCGCCCGGCTCGGGGGCTCCGGAGCGCCCGGGGGGAGCGGGACCGGCAGCGCGGGTCCCAAACCGTGCCCGAGCGGGCGCGGACGGTCCGCACCCCGGCTGGGGCCGGCTCGCCGCTCCCAGCAGGTTAAACTCGGCTGAAAGAGGCTGATAAGTGGCTGTGAATCTGTTTTATTGCTTCCCGTCGCGCTTTCCCACGCCATGTTTGATCTGCGCCTTCCCAGGTTTTAGTTATTTGCTCATAAACCTGTTTCTCGTAGGGCTGCGAGCGAGGAGGGAGCTGAGGGTTGCATATTCCTCGGGATTTATTTGTGTTTCTTTGTGGTTTTAATTGCAATACGGTGCCCTGGAGGCTCATGTAGGAGGGAGCCAAATTAATAGTAATGGAGTCAGGTAGATAGAAGATAGCAGTTTGTGGATGAAGTTTGGTGACTGTAAGAGCCCAACAAACTCTTCCAAGATTAAAAAAAATGGAAGTGCTGCCTGCTGAGCTGTGCAGGGTGAAGTATTGTCTGTGAAAGCGACTGCGAGGTGGTTACACCCCAAAGGCCAAGGTGCTGAAACCAAGATAAAATGAAAATGTGACAGGGAGTTTCATGCAACTCTGCAACCTAGAAAGAAAATTGCTGATTTCTAACTGTCGTAAATCTGAGGAGGATTCAAGCTTCTCTCTGATGTGGTTTGGATTAAAAAAAAGAAAAGAAGTTGCTGTGTCTGCTTATTACAAGCCTGATTTCCGTGGCTGCAGTCCTGCAATGGCAGTACAAAAGCGTTCTGCTCAGGTGTGGGTCAGATTGCAAAGGAAAAGCCAGGTGTCCTGAAATCTGAGCCTAAAGAACAGCTGTTGGATCAGTCCTTAGCATCCTCTTGGCATTCCTGCCCTGGATGTGGCTTGTGGAGGGTGCTGTGACAGTGACAGCGCGGCTTTAAACTTCAATTTTCCGCATTCAGAGCGGTGTGTGTGGGTCGGTGTGAGGAAGGGTCTGCTCATAGCCCAGCAGCCCCAGGGACAGTCCCCAGGGACAGTCCCCAGCCAGGGACAGTTCTCTTGCACCCGGGCCCCCACCCAGCGCGGGGGCAGCCCCGTCCCGGGCCTGTTTCTGGGACGTTTCCTGCAGAGCTTCTCAGCAGCGCTGCTGCCAGGAGGAGTCCCTGCTCCCGCTGATCCCCACCTTAGTTTCTCATACAAGGTAAACACAAGTTAAGCAATGTGGAATGGGTGTAGGTTTGCATGTCCCTGACTCAGAGATTCCTGAATATAGTGACTGATGCCACCTCCTCCTCCTCCTGGGAGCTGTGGATACCCCGGCTCAAACCTGCTGTGCCTCCTCCAGGTGATGCAAGCCCCGGGGAGGAAGAAGTTCCATTACATGCGTGGCAAACTGTTTATTTAATTTCGTATGGCTGAGCAAACGCAAATGTCTCCAGGACAGGCTGAACGTCAAAAAGTGGCCGAAGGAAGGCCAGTCCTCTGAGCCAGCTGCTTCCCACAGCTTCCAAGGGTGCATTTCCTGATCCCTCCTTCCAGGAAACGAAGCTGGCAGAGCTCAGGTCTTGCTGGTGATGGGCTCCCAGCAGGCAAGTCCTGTTTATCTAGCAAAGAAAACACAACTACAAGCACTTCATTTTACTTTAATTAAAGCATTCAGGGTAGCGATGCTTAGTAATCTAGGATCAAAGTCCTTGTGATCTTTAATCCAGTTTCTCACTGGGTTTACCTAGTGACTTGTTAAACATAAAACTCATCGTTTCAAGTCTCAGCACTACTCTGTCGCTGCTCAGGCTGTCTGAGTCCAAACTCTCCTGTTGCCTTGGCCTTAATTCCTGCTCCTTACTCACTGAAAGCGAGGTCACCCACAGAATTAATCATTACAGAATCGCAGAGCGGTTTGGGTGGAAAGGGACCTTAAAACTCATCTCATTCCACTCCCTGTCATGGGCAGGGATGCTTTTCACTAGGTCAGGTTGCTCTAAGTCCCATCCAACCTGGCCTTGAACACTTCCAGGCAATTCGCTGGCACCTCTGTCCTCTCTGGGACTCCAGCAGTTCCTCCTGTGTGCTCGGGCCCCTCCCAGGCAAGGAAGTGGTAAAGTCTTGGTAGGACCAGGCTGACTGAAGCCCAGGCTGATTGGTGATTTGAAAGCTGAGGAAAATGTCCTTAGCGTAAAGAAGCTCTTGTGGTGGGAGAAGTTTGGTGCCAGGGAGAGGAAGCTGTGACTGGCTGGAAGGGCAGTGATTGCACTGTGGGTACTCCTGGGGGTGTCCCAGGGTAACCTGTGGGGTGCTGGGTGGGAGAAGGGAGCAGCTGATGTGCTTCTGGACTCCGTGGTGTGTGGAATTCACCTGCCTCCACCCCTTCAGCAGAGGCTCTGCTGCCTCATGCCCAGCCCCTGGTGTGGTCAGGTTCTTCATTCCAGGTGTTCATGCAAGTGTTTTCCTTCTGTGGGATGCACACAGAAGCATTTGCCCTCCTCTTTTTTCACTGGACTTGCTGTAAAGCTGTTTCCTTGGGAGCTTCCTCCTGATTTCTGCCCATCCAAGGAGGGCAGAGGCTTGGTGACAGCCACAGCCAGTGCCAGGACAGTGCGTGATGGGGTGGGGACCCTGGCACCGGGGCAGGCAGTGTGGGGCGGGCACAGGATGAGCCCCGGGCCACCAAGGGGGAGCAGGGACACGCAGCAGGGAGGGGGACACTGGCTGGGGCTGTGGCAGTGGCAGTGGCTTGCACAGTCTCATCAGGGACTCTGGGGCACAGAGCTGCTTTGGAGAGCGCTGCCTTTGGGCTTGGAAGGCTTGGAAATGCAGCCCAGAGCTTGCAGAGCCCTCACCCTTCTGCTCCTCAGCGTCCCGTACTGGACAGGACCCGTTCCTGTGCCTCACACTTCAGCAGGGACGCAGCTTTCAGGTCTGTGCTGCCAGCCTTTTTAGGGAAGGGGGCAAAAGAAGAAAGCTGTTTACTTCTCAGTATCTGCATTTTGGGGTGGAGGTTGGTTGCTTCTTCCTTCTTCTTCTCCTCCCTTCCTCACTATCGAAATCTCTTGTTGGGAACTCTCCTGCAGTTTTCCCTTCAATCACAGCCATTTTGTTGCTTCCCCCTCCTTCCCCGAACCCTCAGATTTTCTTTAATGTCGGCCTCCTTGGCTATGAGTTATTTGTGTATTTCCTTCCAGCCAAGGTGGGGTTTACATGCTTCAGTATTTCTGCTTGTTAATTCATGCTGCTAATCAGACACAAAGAATGTAATTAAATTAATTTTATGAGCTTTATTCACTGTCAGAAATAAACCGGCCCAAGAGGTGTGGTCCAAGGGGAAAGCTCAAGGCTGGGAACCAGGAATCCCTGATGGCTTCTCCTGCTTGTCACACCAGGGCCCTGTGACTTCCTGCCCTGGTGTCTCCCTCCATCCACAGCAGTATTTTGTGGGAAGCCACCTAAAGCAGGCTGGAAGTGTTGAGAAGCACCTGGAATTTCCTCTGGGTTGGATGCCAGGGCTCTGCCCGCAGAGCGCTCGCAGGGGAGGAAGGGCAGGAGCTGTCCCTGCTCCTGGTCAGCTCTGCTGCTGCCTCTTCCTCCCTTCCAGCTGCTCAGAGCAGCCAGGGCTGGGTCCTTCTGAGCCCAGGGAAGGCTCTCTGTGCTCTGCAGGTGTCACAGGGCTGTGAGTGCCTGTCCTGCACACATGGGACCTCTCTCTCCCTGTCTTCCACTCTCCTCCAAGACACCCAGGTTTTCCTCGGAATCTGATGGGTTTTGCCCATTCCTGGGAGCTGATGCAGCAAATTCTCCACAGTGCTTTTTAAAATTCCGCGGTGTTCGGTGTTGTTTGCCCCAGTGCCCAAGCTCGGGCTGCTGTTAACAGTCTGCTCTCCCCTCAGGTGATGTGATCGAGGTGTATTACGGTGACAATCGCTTTGGGACAGTGACAGACTCTGGCACAGCAACACTTAAGCCCCGTCCGAGGGTCCGGCCGCTGCTGACGTTCCTGCCCCTGGTGAGTGCCCGAGTCACTGCTGGGGTGGAACTGGTGCCCAGACCCAGCCGGGCTGGCTGCTGCTCTCAGCCCCTACCTGCGGGAGAGCAGAAATGACGAGCAAAACTGCTCTGTAATGACGCTGGGTACGAGGGATTAGGAGGTGATCTGAGTTCAGGGCTGGTGTGGGACACGGACGAGGCACTCGGGGGAGAGGCGTGAGCACCGTCAGACTTGCATTTTCAATTAAAAAATAATTGCTGAGCACGGAGATGATAGATCAGGCTTGCACTGCAGTTTATCTCCCCGCTGCTGGCAGGATCTGTCCCGCGATCTGGCAGGTGCTGGAGCCAGCAGTGCTGAGCCGAGTCCTGCTGCAGCAGAGGAAGCAGGAGGTGATGCTGTGGGTGTGCAGGGGATGATTCTTTTCAACCTCTGTGTGAAAAAACCTTTCCCTGCAGAGCTACCAGTGCTCCAGCAGCAGCTGGGAGCAGGACCTGGAGCAGCAAGGGCCAGCACAGCCTGAGCAGAGGGCCTGGAGGTGGCTTTAACTCCAGAAGCCACACTTGCTTGTGGCTGGCTTGGAGGAACCCCGTGCAGCATTTTCCAGAGGTCTTATTCCCTAAAGAGCACAGTGAGGCACAGGATTCACAGAATCCCAGGGTGGTCTGGGCTGGAAGGGACCTCAAAGCTCATCTTGTTCCACCCCCTTCCACTGGAGCAGGGTGCTCAGAGAGGCTCCGGAGATGTCCGCAGCTAAATTGAATTGATACCTGCAGGTCACGAGGTCAGGGAAGACAGTAAAATGCTGAAATCCTTTGGTCTTGACAAGGAGTCGATCTCTGCTGATGGAAGTGTGTGTGGTAGAGGAATTAAGAGCAGGAATGCCCCCGGGACAAATCCTAAGGGCTGTCACCCAAGCCCTGGTGCTCTGCTGCTGCCCGCAGAGGCACAGCTGCCCTGGGGCTTTTTCCCTCCTGAGGGTCCCTCACAAACCTGGGCTTCTGCTCCGACAGTAACAGCTTTAACTGAAGGAATTGTTAGGAGAAAGCAGCATTTTGCAGGATCGTCTGTGTTGGATGTTCGCGCTGTGTTGGTGAGGTTTGATCATGATTTGGTCTGGCACGGACTCTTCTGCTGCCGCGCACATACCTGCGCCGGGTACACACCTGCGCGGGGCTGTTCTGCAGCTCCTGCCTTAACCCTTTCCCCCACCCACGGGGAGCAGCTCCGAGTGAGTCAGGAGGATGCACACGCCCTGCCCCGCAGCTCCTGTGCCTCTGCACTGGCAGCTCTTCCCACACGGCGCAGCTTCCTTTCCCCCGATGGCCCTGGGCTGTCCCACACGGAATCGCAGCAGGGATTGCAGGAGAGGGGTCCCCCCACGTCCCCCTGCCCACCTGCAGCTGCAGGCAGAGCTTTGGCATCCCGGGGGAATAAATTCCGTCAGCAAACCACCAAACTGCCCTAGCTAAAAACAAGGAGTCTGGGGGCAGCTCTTCATATTCAGAGAAATCCTTGGCCTCTCCAAGCCCCCGGTGTGCTCGGCAGTTGTATTTTGGGGTGGCTTTTGTAACGGGCAGCCTCAAACCTTGGTCATTTAATGGGTGGGAAGAGGGGGCTCCTGAGAGCCCGGGGAGCTGGGGACCATGAGGACAGGCAGGCTCCCTGCACTGGGGACGTCTGACTGTTCCAGGGATGAAAAGTGATTCCTGGTGGTTACAGTGAAAGCTTCCCCCCACGGGATCCTCAGCAGGCACAAATCTGATTCAGGTACCACAAACTGGAAATGCAGGTTCCTGGCACAGCACCCGAGCCTGCTCTGAATCAGCTGGAGGTTTTCTGGGCTGGCCACACCCCGAGCAAACACCGGGAACAATCTTCCCAGTCATCTCCGCAGACTGGCAGCGTGCTGGGGATGCTTTCCATTCTAGAAGCCAGCCCATGACGTGGGGATGGGTGGTTTTTGAGAGATGCTGAGCATGAGCAACTGCCACAGAAGGTTTTGGTGATGAACAGGCTTGCCCAGTTTGAAATGACACGTCCAAAATTACTGCTCCTTTATGAAGTGCAGACTGTGTCCTCCAGCTTTGCATAGCTCTCTTCTGACTGCCAGTCCCTTTCCAGCCCTGTCCAAGCAGGTGATGCATATGCTGCTTGTAATGCAGAGCTCAGACGTCTTTGTTTCCCTGTAAATGGGCAGGTACCCTCAGGGTGCTCTGGAAACCAGCAGCGATGGATTTCCATAGCAAATGGGAACTGCTGGGGGTTTTTCTTTGTGATTTTGGTATCTCATTGCTCTGGACAATTTAACTATCAGCTCTTGAAGTGCCTCTCTTGCCGTTTGTCTTCCCTCTGGCTTTCAGATCAAGTGAAAGATCTGCCCTCATGCCTTCGCAGACCTTGGCTTCTCCATCAGCACAGAATTTTCTGGTCCTTTGTGCAATCCCAGGAATATGAATTCCCACTCACTACTGGCTCATTCCTTTGTGGATCTAGAGGATCTTTGGTCATCTGCAGGGTGATGGACGTAGCAAGTGAAATATTTGTATTTTCCTATTATTTTGGCCAAAGCCGGGGCATTCCAGGTCTCTTCCGCAGGAGCCCAGGTGCTGCTGTTGGATCAGCTCTGCCCGGCAGCTCCTGAGCTCCTCAGCCAGGGCAGTGTGTAACCGTAATGTGCCTGGATGGGGCTGGATGAACAAATCCAGCCTGACCTTTGATCCAGGAGACTTTGGAATCCCGTAGCAATCTGATGTAAAAATGGTGATAATGGCACTGAAAGGCAAAGGGCAGGGGCTCAATCATTATCCAGGCTTTTGTGTGCAGGAAATGGCTTGGGGAGAGGCGCAGGCTGATGGCAGGATAACATTTCCTTTGTCAAGGGCTGTTAACAGCGCAAACAGCTGTGAGCTCACTCCCAGGGGCGAGCAGGAATGCAGCAGGGTGGATGTGGAGCCTGGGGATGGGGCAGTGTGTCCCTGCCCGCCGCCCGTGCCCTGTCCCTCGCTTTGTGTCGTTCCCTCGCTGTGTGCCCAAGCTGTCCCCAGGCCCTGGTCCCTCGGGCGCGGGTGTGTGGCAGCCCGTATTTGCTGGCACCGCCGTCTGTGCCCGGCTCAGCAGCACGGCGAGCTCTGCACGGGTGCCCGAGCGTGTCCCCGAGCCCTGCAGCCCGAGTGCCACCCCAGCCTGAGTCACGGGCACAGGAGAGGCTTTCTGCTGCTGGCACAGCCCCGTGGCGCTCGGGCGACTCAGCCTGCCTGGGTGTCTCACGCTGGGTGCTGTAATTACCCGGAGTGCCCTCGCTTTAGGCGTCCTCCCACATGTGTGGGCTGCTAAATTGCTGGTCCCGCACCAGCCAAAGGCACTGCTGAGTTCTCAGCTTGAATGTGAAGGGAGTAATTGAGAGCGAAACACAAACCACACAAGGAGCAGTTTTCCCCGGTGTTCAGATATGCTGGTGCCAGTTTCCCAGAAAGCTGGAGGTCTGTCTGTGACCTCAGCGCGGTGTGTACGTGACTGTGGCAGCACTTGCTGCAGAAAAATACCCCCCAAACCCAGGGGAGCTGCTCAGTTTGCTGGTACATGGACGGTGAGGAGCTGGTGCTGCTGCTGGTGGGCTGGGGAGCCCTGAGGGAAGATGTGAAATAGCCGAGCTCCTCTCCAGCCCTCACACCCAACCACAGGGGATTTGTGTCCATGGCCTGTGCAGCCTTGATCACTTCACTCATCCCCTCAAGCCCTGTCAACAGCAGCTTCCACAGGGACCTCCATATCACCGAAACTGCCCGGGATCCCATCAGGCTCCAGTTGGTGTGGACAAATTACCAGCTGCTTGTCAGCCCTTCGCTCTCATCCCTGGGTGTAAAACTGACAGCTCTGATCTCTCAACTCTTGCAGAACGCCCAAGAATCCCATGGGGTGGCTGTGCCAACACCGTCGGTGCCAGAAGACTTTGAGGAAAAGGCAGCTCTTGGTAAGGGATCTTCTCCGTGGAGTCCTGGCCAGCACAAAGCGCTCGCGTGCCCTCGGGGCAGGAAGTGTGTGTGTACCGAGCTCTGGAGCAGACAGTCTGCTCATATATTTCCATGCTAAAATAGAGTCTGCTTGCTATTAATTATTTTTTGAAGTCATTGAAAATTAATTAATTCCTAAGGGGTGAGGCAGAGTGGCTGTTGGAGTTCAGGAAGTTTTAGACAAGCCGAGCAAGGGGCTGGCTCCCCGGGAGGCCACTGGCACGGGTCAGGCTGGCTCAGTGCTGACGGAGAGGTGCTCACACGGCTGTGCTCTCGCTGCTTTCCAGGCGCTGGCTCCCAGGTCAATGGCAATCACCGCATGTACAGCTCGGCGGGGGACCTGCGCCCGCAGGCCCTCGACGGGGATGACCTGGATGAAGACATNGCTGCCACCTCCGCCGCCACCGCCACCCGAGATGGTGCCACCACCTCCTGCCATGGCAGCCCCGCCGCCTCCCACCTCTGCCCTGTCCTCCCCCAGCACTCCGGCTCCTCCAGACTTCATCCCGCCAGCCCCACCAGGCACCCGGGACCCCGCGCCCTTCTCCCCTGGCATCTCCAAGTGGAAGTCGGAGACGGTGCTGCACACGAGGCAGGCGGACGCCGAGGGGCCGCTCTGCCCGGCCGAGGCTGGGGCGCCCGCAGCCCCCAGCCCCAAGGAGAGCCTGCAGCCCAAGCCCGAGCCCCACCTCACCTTCCCCAGGTCGTTCAAGGTGCCGCCGCCGGCCCCGGCGCGCTCCTCGTCCATCCCGGTGCAGGAGGCCCAGCCCGGGCGGCAGGAGCCCGTCCCCAGGCAGCCGCACGCCCGGCCTCCCCTCCCGCCCTGCTTCACCATCAGACCCGCGGCCAAGGCGCGGCTGGGAGAAGCCGAGCAGAGAAATTCTGGGCTCAGACAGGGCGCTGGGAAGCCAGCTGTGCCCCCTCCACTGAGCCCCAAGCCGGGCCCAGGGCTCAGCCAAGGGGCAAATGCCACCGGCCGCCGGTCCCCGCTGCCGGGCTCCGAGGGGGAGAAGATTCCCCAGCTGAAAACAGCTGGCAGAGACTCCCCTCCAAAATCTGAACTTCTCACTGCAAACGACCTGGATCTCCCTCCTCCGGACTACCCGACCTGCGAGGATGACTGGAAGGATGCCAACAACCTGAACAGGCTGCGGGACGAGCTCTCGGCCCTGCTGCGCTTCCCGCGCCGGGAGGAGAGGCCGCTGGAGAAGCCGGGTGCTCCCCAGCCCGTGGACAGCAGTGCCGGCCGTGCTGGCAGCCGTGAGCCAGCGCTCAGCGAGCCCCAGCTCGCCAGGAAGGACACGGGCTTATCCAAGGGAGGGGAGAGCGAGAAGAAGGAGGTGCCCAGCAACCCTCCCAGCACCAACGGGGGCTCTCCCAGCACGGCAATCACCGCCCCAGAGAGCAGCCCCGCCACACAGCCCCGCAGCGTGATGACGATCAGGAACGAGCTGGAGGCTGTGCTGTCCCTGAAGAAAGAGGGGAAACCTTCCCCAGGGCTCAGCAGCCAGAAGCAGGGTGTAGAGAATGGCAGCAGCACCCCACAGGTGAGGAAGAGCCCCCCTGACCTGAGTGACTCTGTGGTGCCAAAACCGGTCCCCAGCCCGCTCCCAGCCCGGGTGGCTGCTGTGAAGAAGGATGAGACAGATCACGAGGACCATCCTGGTCCTGCTGCTGGCAAGGCCACAGAGGTCGTGAGCCCCGCTCCTGGGTCCCTCAACAGCAGCGTGAGCCCCCCAGACCCACCTCAGGGACCAGCAGAGGAGCCCCCTGCTCCCACCCAACCCTCACCCCCTGTGTCCCCTACACAGAGCCCAGCACCACAGCCCAGCTCGGCCGTCTTCCAGTATAAAGTGCACCGGGCTGGTGCCAGCTCAGCTGAGCCACCCCCGGGCCCAGGCTCAGCTGAACCCCCCGGCCCCGGGAGCTCAGCCAGGAGCCCCCCGGACACCTCGGGAGCGGGGCAGGAGGACGTGCTGATCCACCCCGTGACGGGGGAGCGCGTGGAGCGGGGCTCGCCCATGGCCCTGCTGCTGGCGGCCCGGCAGCGCGCCCAGCGGGGCCGCCAGGGTGGGGACGGGGCGGCCGCGCTGAGAGCCAAGCCACCCCTGAGACTCAGCAGTGCCTCCTCGGACACCACCTCCACCAGCTTCCTCCGCCACGAGTCCAAGCCCTACTCCTTCACCGTGGTGCCTCGGCCGTCTGCGGCCAGTCCGGGGTCCGGCTGGAGCAAACCCCCCTCTTTCTCCAGCTCGTCGGAGCAGGGCCGGCACGGGCAGGCGGTGGGCGAGGCACAGCCCCCCGGGCCCCGGCGAGCCGCTGCCTCCAGCCTGCTCCGGGGCCTGCTGGACTCGGGGCAGCCGAGCCAGCCCAGCCCAGCCCGGCACGGAGGGCCCAGGGAGGAGGAGAACGGGGACACGGCGCTGGACTATGGGATTATCCCCCCACCTCCCGAGTTCAGCAACGAGGTGGATGAGGGTCCCCTCCCAAGTCGGGAGGAGAACCGCAAGTGCCCCAGTGTCCCTGACAGCAGCCGGAGCTCGGGCGAGCCGCGCTATTACAGGTGGTCTGGCTACAGCCGCAGCTACGGGGGCAGCCAGGAGCCAGCAGCTCCGCTGCCCTCGGAGAAGAGCTGGAGGAACAGCGACTTCACGCCCCAGTACCCGGATTACAGCAGCTCCACGAGTTTCCCCAGCCACGGCCCCAACCCACGCCCGCTGATCAAGAAGCGCCTGTACATGTCCGAGCCCGACAGCTCCTACCCCCGGGCAGCCGCAGCCCCCCGGGCCTCGGGCAGCCTCTCCTCCACCCTCTCGTCCTACGGCCCCGGGGGGCTCAGCTCCTCGGCCGGGGAGGGGTCCCGCCGCCTGGGCTCTGCCCACAGGAACGGCCCCCCGAGCACCCAGGGCCGGCGGCCGTCCGCGGATGCTGCTGGGAAACCCGCGCCCTACGGCGGCTCCGGGGCTGACTCCAAGTACAAGGGGCAGAACGGGGACTTCTCTCCCGCCAGCGTGCTGACAGCCAGCAGGTACGTGTCCCCCTGAGCTGACCCCTTTCTGTCCTCGGTGTCCCCAGGTGGCCCCAGGGCAGCACCAGGGCTCCAGTGAAGTCCCTGCCCTTGGCTCGAGCTCGCTCCCGGCTCCTCCTGCTGCCCCGGTCCAAGGGCAGTGACTGTTCCATGCCTCCTCCCTGGTGCCCACGTCCCTCCCCTCCCCACCTCACTGAGCGGAGACACGAGGCAATAAATACATCATTGCAATGCTGACTAAACGCCAGGGTTTGCCCGGGCTTTCAGTGACGTGCCCTCTGTTTCCCCTCCAGGCCTGCCCACAGCACCTCGCCGTACGGGGGACCCACCAACACCTTCACGGTCAGGCCCGGGGCTCGCCAGCCCATCTCCTACGCCTACCAGAGCCACCGGTAGGCCGGACCTCGGGGCTGCCCCGCCGGCGCCGGCTGGGAGGGGATGAGACGGTGCCTGGGTTGGTCCTTTCCTTCTCCACAGGCACCAGGGGTGGTCCCAACCCAGCCTGAACACGCACTGCTTGAAACTGCTGATGGAGAAGGTGGGAAACAAGCCTGAGACTTGGACTTTTCTCAAAAGACTGTCATGGAGAGTAGTTACTGCGGAGTGCAGGCCATGCCTTGTTACGTGAGCAACTGTGGTTCCCTTTTTCCCATTTTCCTTCCTGCATTATTTTCAGAATTGCAGCCTGATAGGCCATCTAGGAAAGCCAAAGAGCATCCTTAGCTCTCTTTAAAGAGCATCACCACTGGAAAGATTGATGTCAGTTTGTTTTTTTAATTGGTTTAACTCCTGCACGTTTGGGAGCAGGGAGAAACCAACTCGGAAGTGTGCACAACGGAAGCAAAGCAGTTTATAGCTGAATGTCAGGGATTAAATGTGAGGCCAGTGGGATAGGAGGAGAGTTTAGGATGCCTAGATCCTGACCCTTTCTGTCCTTCAGGAGTCTGGAGCAGATCACTTATGCCTTAAACCCAGCTCCGGGCAGTCAGTGCCTGTCCTGCCGAGCCGGGCTCTGAGCCCTTCTCCAGGAGCAGCTTTGGGAGCAGGGGCCTTGCTTTGCTGTGCCTTTTGGTCACTGTAAATGTTTCTGTTGTTAATTATTCCTCGTGGGAGGAGGCTGTGAGGCCTGGCTGGATGGCTATAAAGCACTCTGGAGATGTAGGATATGGAGCAAATCTTCTTTTCCTTTGGCTGGCGGGTGCTGGCGACTCGCCAAGGTGCTGTGCTGCTGGGGCTCTCCCCGAGGGGTCCCTTGCCACTTCACACCCGTGTGACCCCCACAGTGTCCTCATAACCTGTTCTGCTCAGACTTGGCTTCCATTTGTCTGATCTGGGGACCGAGAAGCTGAATTCCAGTGCGACTGTGTTTATCCCCGGGGTGTGTCTGCGGTGGCTCCCCGGAGGGAGCTGGCTCCTGGTGTTTCCCCCGGTGCTTTTCCAGGTGCTGGATGTGCAAACCTGTCCCTGCTTCCCGCTGGTGCCTCTGAGCAGCTGCTGGTGGCCGTGCAGGGGTGGGAGGTGTGAGCAGCCTCAAAGAGGGTTTTAGCCTCCAGAGTGAGCCACGGGGTCTCGCGACAGCTGACCTGAGTTGTGAATAGCCAACGTCCTGAAACTAGAAATAGAGAATCTTCCTCGTAGGTAAACTTGCTGAAAACCACTGTAAGATAACTGTAAAAACTTGTAGAGAATATTTTCTAATCACTGACAAACTAAAAGCACTTTGAGACATTAGTCTATTTTTATGGAAAGCACTTTCTATTTTCAATGCTCTAAATACCACTGGTCCCACTCCAGCTTACCCTGCCTTGCACACACCTGTACGTGGCCTGCAAGCAGAGCTTGCTCTACAATTCAGCTCAAAATCAGGGATAAATTTTCCTTCACGGTGGAATTCTCAAAAGTTACCTTGATATTTGTGTCATGTCATTGACATTCTATGTTTTGTGTTATTTCCAGCTTTACCAAATAATTTAACAGCCCTTTCAGATATTGCAGCAGCTTTAAAGTATTCTGAACTTCACTTTGCTGTGAATAAAATGAAAATGTAAATAAAATAATCAGTCTAATAGCTAATTCAAAGGGCATTTTTATGCCAGTAAGTTGCAGTGACTTGGAAGATTTCCATTGCTCACCCCCGCCAATATTGAAATAATAGGCTTTAAATATCTGGGTGTTGGTTTAAAAAAAATATTTATGGAGAAAAGCGGCTAAGGAGTAACTATAAGGATATTTAAGTGTGCCAAGTGTCATGTGGAATACCACCCCTCCAAAACACAGAATTTTCTCCATGCAAGGAGCATGGATTTTTATTCATCTGTGGAAGTAAATCCCTGATCCTCTTTGAGGGGTTTCAGGGTCATGTTTTAGTATTGGATGAAATTTCACCAGTTTAACTTGAAAGCAAACAAAGAAGTCTCTTTGATAACATTGCAACTTAATGCTTTTTTCTTCCTGATACTTTTTTTTTCAAAATATATAAACTATAATTGCAAATTAACTCTCAAAAACAATTTTAAGGCTGGGCAGGCGATTTCAGCTTTTGACATTGACTTTGCCCAGAAGTGGGGAGGACAGGGCATGTGTATATGCTATTTTCCGCCTCAAGAATTGGAATCTCTCCAGCACAAGTTTTTTTCCTTTTTAGAGAAAAATGTGACACTCCCATGGCGGCACTGGCTTTGAATGTCACGTTTACTACTTCACCCAGGCACACAATTCATGTGCAGTTGAAATACAGTCTTAGACACCATAGGGTGTCTCATTTCTAGCAGATGTATTTGTTTTAATTTAGTATTAGAAGCATGATAATATAAGTCAGCTTTATAAAATAGCCATTATTCATTCAAGAACACCATTCTGGGACTGCACAGGGGACTGAGCTGTCACTAGATCAGGCTGGACTCGGCTCCCAGTTGTAGGACTGGTTAACATGCAGGTTTTCAGCAGTGGAACACTTCTATTCTTTAAACACTTTGGACTATCCCTGCTTCTTTTGAATGCATTCAGCAAATTCTGGTATTTCAGTAACAACTCGACATTGATCCTGGGGCCATTGTGACAAAGGAACCACTGTCAAATTGTTGGCAGCCAAAGCACTTGGGGACAGAGTTGAATCATGAAGTAAGGACTGCAGGGATGGGGAAGAGCTCCCTCTTCCTGGGGCAGGTAACTGTCAGGTATGTGGATAAACTGTCCTTGGATTGCTGTTTCTGCTCCTCCCAGCTCTTTCACTATAGTAATTTAGCAACAGAGTAAGAAGAAACAAAACTAAGGGGTATTGATGGAGCAAAGCAACCTGCCTCAGCCCAGTGCCGAGAGCAGTCCTGAAGCCTGAGTGTGGAATTATTCTCACTTCACCCTTTGTGACGCAGTGTGGTCATTTAAGTCATGGTATAACTTAAATTATCCCTTGCAGCTGCCTCTTCCTCACAAGTTCCTGCTAGGGGAGTGTAAGAGAGCATTAGTTGTAAAGTACTGAACAAAGTTTCTTATTTATGAGTGCCATTGAACACCAACCTTCTTGCATTAAACATTTCTGGATGTATTGTTTCATTATGTGTGGTCTGACTTCTTTTTTAGTGTTGCTTATGTGGTCTCTGCTGGAGGATTGAGAAGGTTGCATGTCCTTGGAAGGATGGGAAAACGTAGCTCAGCAAGGGTGTGAATTTCAGCTTACCCAGGGCTTGGTCCAATTTCTGTGAGCAGTTGATCCAAAGCCTGTGGCCATTTCAGTGTTTTCAGAAGCCCAGTGAAGGCCTGAAGGGGCAGCTGAGCCCCAGGAGCTCTGCCACTCACACCCAGCTGGCTGGGCAGGCTGGCAGAGGAGCTGGTGCAGCTTCTATAAATAGTCCTTGGGCTGGAGCCGTTCATCAGGGACGAAACTCTCGTACCTGCTGCAAGTCCCAACTCGAATGCTGTGCCCACAACTGCAAGTGCCGTGTGAGCAACACAAGCAGCAACATAAAAGGCTTGTCTGCAGTGGCTTCTCTCCTCTCAAAATTAAACTGATTTGCATTCTCCCCTCCTTCATCCAGCTCTGGCTACAGAAGCAGGCTGTGTGAGGGAGGGAAAGGGTGCAATGTGTGCCTGGAAGCTTTTGCTGGAGCCACAATAGATGTACACAGGTGTCCCCAAACCTGAATGGCGTGTGGTGCAGGGACAGCTGGGCAAGCCACAAACCCCACAGAATTCCCTCCATTCCTTGGCAGAGAGCTGCAAAGCCAGCAAGGATTGGTGTGGGATTGTTGGTGTTTCTGCCACGCTGCCCACGCGTCCCGGTGACTTTACCTTGCCAGCACTGGTACAACTCCGAGCCGAGCTGCACCCCAGGAGTGACTCCTGAACGGCTGCTCTTCTGTGTTTCCCTTAGGAGAGTGAAAAAACCCCAAGTGCAAGTTCTAGAAACCCCAAAAGCAGATATTCTTTAAGGCAATATGCGGAGTTGGGGCGGTGCTGCCTTGCCCTTGCCAAGGGCACCTGCTGCCATCCTGTGGCACAACAAACATCTGCCAGATGCTGCAGTGTTCAGGGGGTTTTTAGTCTTTCATTGTAAAAACAGAGTCAATATATCACCAATGACCTTCTGTCCCTACAGGCTTCACCATCCACCATGAGCCTTTTGCCATGGACTGTTGTGTTTTGCTCAGGTGTGGCAATATGAGGAACTTAATGTGGTTTAATGTCTGACATCTGAGCTGTGCACAATGGAAACCCAAGGTCAGAGTTTCGGAAAGAAAAGCTTCCTGAAAAGCAGCAGGACCCAGAGCCTGCCTTGCAGAAGTGCTGAAGAACTGTAGTACCCTGGCATTGAAGAGGAATACGGTGAACATTTATTTAAGAACAGTTTTAATATCAGGGACTGAAATCACAACTTTAACTGTGTGGATGATCTCAGCTGGCTCTTCAGTGCTACAGAAGTGGCCCAGTGAAACTTAAACCCAGTTACAAATGAAAACCATCTTCCAAGACAACTTTTTCAGAACCAGCACAAGACCTGTTTCAGTACAGCATCAGAGGTCCCTAACAGGGAACTTTGTGGTTCGAGAGGTTTTTCTGAGGAAATGTGTCAGTTTTTATCATCACTTACTGTTTCTTGCCATACACTGCTCTAGAGCAGGAAGTACTCTGTGAACACCTGTATGACATGGGGATTTAAAAAGCAGCAAGTGAGGTTTACAAAGAGTAAATGAGAAAAGTACAGAGCCTGGGAAAGCTTAGTCTGCCTAAAAATTAATTGTGGGCTTTGCACAACTAAACCTATGTGTATGCAGAGATAAGAACTGGAAGCAGTGTACATTTAAGTGCTGCTATCATGCTAAAGAATCGGGGTAACATTCATTTCAACAGCATTTTTCTTTCGTCAGTCAGGATTTGCTTAATTCTGTCTAGGAAATACTAGGCCAGACCAAGCCATATCTAGAGCAGCAGCAATGCATGCAGAGCAATGACTTTTTCCAGGTAAATATGTTCCAGGGAAACAGCTGAGTTAGAAATGTACGTGGTATTTGACAAAAACACCTCTGAGGGTTCCATGGAGTCTGTTTTGGGGAGTAGGGGAATGTCCTGTCCCCTCAGTCGCCAGCACAAGAAGTCACTCGTCACAAGTGCATGGATCTGGTTTATCACTAAGCAGAGTCTGGTACAGGAGCAAGCAAATGACAGCTGAAGTCCTTAGTCCAGTTTTTCCCTCACATAAGCCTTTAGTTCACAGGTCTTATCCTTGAGTTGCCTTCAGCACAGAGGAGAGGGAATGTGGTGTCAGAGCACAGCACCCGCTCCCCCCTGGCTCCAGCCTCTGACAGTCCCCTCAGCTGGCCTTGGGGCCAAGCAGGTGTGGGCATCCCAGGATTCCAGCACCATCCCAAAGCTCTTTAACCACAGGGCTCCAGCTGGGATCCTCATTTTACATCCTGACCCCAAACACTGGTGTTTTACACCAGTGCACAACCAGTGCTCACCAGAGGCTGCACACTGGTACTGAGGCCCAGCCCTCTCAACCAGTGCTGCATCAAAGACAGCACTGGAACCCTTCCAGTCCTTATTTCTGTTTTCATTACACCTAATTCCCTGTCTCTCCACATCTCCTCTGTGCCTGAAGTCAATTTTTTTCTGGGTAAAACCAAAGTCCTTTATTACAGGAGAAGCCACGCCCGAGGAGGGGGTAAAGCTTGGTTTGTAACTAACTTATGCCTAATTCAAAATTACTACAGGAACCTTCTTAGCCACAAGCTTCGAGGCAGACAACAGACCATCCCCACTCCAGCTCACACACCTGTGACTTCAGCAGAATCAAAGTGATGCCAGGAAGGAACTTGGACCATGAGTTTATAAAACTATTCTTTTACACAGTTGATTCCAGAAGCTTCACCAGCTGGTATGGGGACAGTGTGATGTAAAACCTGATGATCCCATCCAACTGTAGTGAGCAAGGCATCATCTGAAGGAGACCAGGACAAACCTTTTACAAAGTCTCGATGAGAACGGTTTCTGAACCTGGAAAACATCAACACTGCATTAGCCATCAAGCACTGAGAGTATGTGGCCTTGTGCAATCCCTAACTGCTGGTTTGTCAGGATGATGCTCCTCTACTTAGAATATTTTCACCTCCAGGTTGCCCAGAGCAGCTGTGGCTGCCCCACCCTTGGAAGTGTCCAAGGCCAGGCTGGATGGGGCTTGGGGCAACCTGGGACAGTGGAAGGTGTCCCTGCCCATGGCAGGGGGTGGGATGAATGATCTTTAAGGTCCCTTCCACCCCAAACCAGTCTGTGTTTCTGTGTATTAATAATTAACTCGAGAAGACAAGAGCAGTGAGTACATTCTGTCGGTACTTACACCTCTGAGAGGTCTGAGTCAAGAACAGCAACTGAGCAGTCTTCACTGATTGAAGCCAGTAAGGGTGAACTAGAGAGAGATGTGAGAACAGTTAGAATAATCAAATACAAGAAATTTTAGGGATAAACTCGTGAAAAGCAGGAGTCTTAGTGATCCTGACCCAGGTACAGTGAATTAACTCACAGAAAATCTTACAGAAGTGTTTTAATCAGCATTTGGCAGGGTGCCAGCGCACTGACTGGGCATATTCTATTAGAGTCTGAAAGCAAGTGATCCTTCTTTAATCAGAGGTGATTATAGTTAGAAAAATCCCCACAGTGTGTGGGTCAGTAACTCTGGAACTGCAGAATTCTTGTCATGGACCTTCACACAGTCAGAAGAGGGGCGTTGTTTGGTTTACTCTATTCTTTGCTACAATATCCTTGATAAGGTGACCAAAACTGGCAGTCTCATAGGTTTTACTCAAAAATAACTGAGGCTTGTAAGGGGCTGCAGTCCCATGTTCTGTGCCAGCGTCACTCAGTACCTGTGTGAGGAGAAAGCAAAGCCCGTGATGCCTCGGGCGTGCACGGCGGCGCTGAGGGCAGAGTCAGGATTCTTTGTGTCCACCAGTGCAACTGTTCCACTTTCATCACCTGGGAGAGAGGGGAATGAAGTTACCAGAAAAACTGTCCTGTGAAAACAATGACCTTGATTTGCCTGGTGAGAGTGCAGATTCTTACCCAAGACAAAGATGTCACTTTTCTGTGGATGCCACATGACTGAGGTAGGGAGGTGATTACAGGCACTGCAAACTGCGAGGGAAGAAACGGGGAGAGGCTGGAAGGAGGCAGTACAAAGATATTCCTGCTCTGCCTCATTTAGCACTGCTACTGCATCAAGACAAGTGTTTTAAGCTTATTGTCTGTGACAGTGTTAGGTTTTAACAAGTGCATCACTAGATTTGGAGTTAGAAGTCAAGACACAAAATAATTTATTTCTTCCAACACAAACTCATGCAGAAGCAGTGACTGCACACAGAGACATACCAATTCGGGTAGCTGGTTTGGGGCATCTGGTGTCCCAGAGTAAAGTTCTGTTGTCCTATAAATCCAAAAGGAATGAGAAGAATTTTACAATTTCTTTGTGGCATAAATTCAGATTCACTGACTCACAGGCAAAATGACCCTGCCTCTTCCTCTGGGTTAAAATGGTGCTGTCATTAACTGCAGCCTTCAGTCATCCTCAGGACAGAACTAGGGGCTCCCAGAATTTGATACAAACCTGTATTAATCAGCTTGGTAAACTGATTATAAATTTATCAGACTGGAACACTGCAATAAGACAGGCAGGCAGGTTGCAACACAAGAGGCGGTTTCTAAGTGCATTAAACTGTAATTACCCAAAGTTAAATTTCATTTTTATGGGGTAGATTGAGACAATAGAGTGAGCTTTACCTCAGCACAGGACAGGAACACAGTGTCCTTACCAGGACAGGAAGCCACACATGTCACTGCAGCGGAGTGAGCTACCAAAAGCACAAAAGGATAAAGAGCCTCAAAGATTGTATCCAACTTTCCCGCATACTCCCAAGGACCTCCAGAGGCACAGCAGTTTAACAAAGAATAGTTAATGCCCAGACACAGGATAACTTCTGCTCAGCAGCCACCAACTGCTTCCTACCAACGTGATGAGCTGCCCAATCCAACCACAGCCACAACTCCTTGTGACACCCCCGAGCTTGAGGGCGCTGGGCAAGGGGTCGGGGGCAAAGAATCAAAGTGGGATGTAAAGGGGCCTATAAAAAGGAGAGAGAGGGGTGGGTTGGAGCTCACCTCTGTAGGAGTGCAGCACCGTTTGCTCCGGGATGTCCCAGACTTTGACGCTGCGGACAAGAGCGAGCAGTGAGCTCCCAGCACGGCCCGGGCAGGCGGCTGCCAGGCTGGGGACACTCACCAGAAATCCCCGCCCCCGCTGACAGCCTGGGAGCTGCCGGCCAGGACAGACACCGATGTCACGATATCATCGTGCTCGTATTTACAGAACTTGTTCACGATGAGGCTCTCGTTCTCCTCCAGCTCCCACAGCTCCACAGCACCTGGGGGATGCAGGGGGACACCCACCTCAGTGAAAGGGACACCCACCTGTGAGACGGGGAGGGGGTCACGCAGCTCGGAGGAGGGGAATGGGGGGACACCCAGCTCAGCAGAGGGGACAGACACACCCCAGAGAAGGATGGGGGAGATGCCCATTGCTTACCGGAGTCGGAGGCCACCAGGATGCCCCTGTCAGCCACCCAGCACAGGTCGGCGACCCCCGCCTCGGTCTGCACGCCGGCGGTGCAGAAGCCCTCGCTGGGGGCGCGCCGGGGCTCGGCGAACACCCACAGCGAGCCGGTCCAGCAGCGCCCGTTCAGCCCGGAGGCGCCCAGCAGCAGGGCC
>VZRO01003773.1:537830-562887 GCA_013397915.1 Daphoenositta chrysoptera
GTGAGCAGCGCCGCTTCTCCGGCGGGGAGCGGGGGTGGCGGGTGGGGGGTGCTGGCCGAGCTCTGCCCTGACGCCATCTCTGCCCTCTTGTCCCCTCAGCCCCCGCCGCGCTGAGGGCGCTGCCGCCGCCCGTCGCCGTGGGGTGAGTACTGGGGGAGCCCCTCGGAAACCGGCCGGGACTCGTGCTTAAACAGCGTTATTCTTGGGCTTTGTATCTTGTTTTCCTCATTCAGGTTGTAGGAGTATGAAATAGGAACGGGGGAAGGAACTTCTGGAGGTTATCTAGTCCCACCCACTTCCTGAAAGGAGGTGTGTCCCATAAATGCCACCTTCTTCGAGTCGCGGAGCGGTTTGGGTCGGAAGGGACCCTAAAGCCCGTCCAGCTCCGCCGCCTGCCGTGGCAGGGACACCTCCCCCTGGAGCAGCTCCAGCCTGGCCGTGGGCACTGCCGGGGCTGGGGCAGCCACAGCTGCTCTGGGCACCTGCTACCTACTTAGTTAATTGGAAACGTGCTTGACCCGCACCTAAGGGTGGTTTTGGGGACCATGTCTGTCTATATTTTAATTCAGAATCGTAATTGAAACGTTCTCCTTGTTCACAGGGTGTTGCACGCCACAAGACCGCTGCACACAACTCAGCAGAGTTTGGCTCCTGTGCCACCTCTGCCCGAGAAGGGAGGAGAAGTTCGTCATGGTTTGATCCCTGAGGAGTTTTTCCAGTTTCTCTACCCCAAAACAGGAGTTACAGGTTAACATAGACTTTTACAATTTTTAGCTATGCTTAGGTAGTTTTGTGCACTAGTTCTGGCTGCTGAAAAGGTAAAATACCAGTGAAAATTAGTATTTTGCATGTGCAGGTTGTGAAGAAGAAGCCAATCTAGGACCCCTGGTTCTAAAGTTAGACACCTAATGGTTGAAAGAATTCCATGAACTTTTATAGGGAGATTTAGTTGCCTGCTGGTCCTTAAAACATTTAAACAGGGAATTCTGCATGTTTCTGAATGAGCAGAAGCAGCAGGTCCCATGCCAGGTGCAAATTGCATTAATTTCTGGTGAGATTCCTTGTGGCACCTTTCCCAGGTGGAGTTGTGACTCTGCTTTTTGTCCTGGTGAAATAGAACACTTCTTCCTGATCTCATGAGCCTTTAAACTAGCTCTGCCTTAGGTATTTGAGTTTATTGAGCCTCTTTATGCTTTATAGAAATAATGCTGCTTTATTCTTTCGGTAGGGCCCTACATGTTGGGCACTGGCCTCCTGCTTTACCTTCTTTCCAAGGAGATCTACGTCGTCAACCACGAGACAGCAGCAGCTGCCTGCATACTGACAGTCATCATTTATGGCATCAAGAAGTTTGGGCCTGAGGTCGCCGCTTTTGCTGACAAACTTAACGAGGTAACGAAGAAACTGGAATTGGACTTTGCAGTTGTTAGTAAGGAATGGTTTTGTTAAAGTGCGAACGGCTTCAAAGAGGCAGAGAGCAGGGCTGGATGGGATATTGGGAAGGAATCGTTCCCTGGGAGGGTGGGCAGGCCCTGGCACAGGTGCCCAGAGCAGCTGTGGCTGCCCCTGGATCCCTGGCAGTGCCCAAGGGCAGGCTGGACATTGGGGCTGGAGCAGCCTGGGACAGTGGAAGGTGTCCCTGCCATGGCAGGGGTGGCACTGGAGGGGCTTTAAGGTCCCTTCCCACCCAAACCAGTTTGCGATTCCATGATTGATTGTGAACCCTCATTTTTCTCTCTTGCCACAGCTTAACCTCAGCCCTGGCGCTGGGCAGTTCCCAGACATTTCTCACAGCTTAATGCAACATTTCAGGATTGATTGTGGATCTCTTGTTTTCCTTGCACGTGACCGTGACTCTGAAGCGTGGAGTTCTTTCCTTCTTTCAGGAGAAAATGGCCTCAGCTTTAGCCTTGAAGAACAATTCCATGCAGGCCCTGCAGACGGCCATCGAGGAGGAGAAGAAGGAGCAGTGGAGGGCTGAAGGCCGCAGTTTCCTCTTCGATGCCAAGCGGGTGAGTGGGGCAGCCTGTGCTGGGCTCCTGGGGCTGCTGCCGTGTCCTGCTGCTGCTCGGTGTTCCTGCCGTGTTCTGCTGCTCCTTGGTGTCCTGCCGTGTTCTGCTGCTCCTTGGTGTCCTGCTGTGTTTTCTGCTGCTTGGTGTCCTGCTGTGTTTTCTGCTGCTCGGTGTCCTGGCAGACCCAACGCCCTCGTGCTGTGCTCTGTGTGCAGAACAACATCGCGATGCTGCTGGAGGCCAACTACCGGGAGCGGCTGCTGACGGTGTACAGCGAGGTGAAGAAGAGGCTGGACTACCAGGTGGCCATGCAGACCCTGAAGCGGCAGAAGGAGCAGGACCACATGATCCAGTGGGTGGAGAAGAACGTTGTTCAGAGCATCACACCTCAGCAGGTGCTTGCTGGGTTTTACCTGCTTTACGTTTTGGCGCGCACAAAGATTTGCTGTTGAGGGCTCCTGGCTCAGGAGGTGGTGGGTAACCGAGGATAGTGGGAGGTGTCCTTGCCCATGGCTGGGAGTGGGACTGGATGAGCCTTGAGGTTTCTTCCAACCCAAACCTTCTGGGATTCCATGAATCTCTGCTTTATTGGATGTGAATCTCTGACTTCATGAGCTGTAATTACATCCCTTTTAATCGGTAACTTAGAGGTCTAAAAGGTTTTATCTAAAATGTACTTAAATGTCTGTTTTGCTTGTGGAAGTGTACTCTGAAGGCTGTTTCCTGTCTCTTGCAGCAGAAGGAGAGCATTGCCAAGTGCATCCTGGACCTGAAGGCGCTGTCCAAGAGCGCCCATGCAGCCGTGTGAGCAGTCTGAGCCCACTGACATGTCCCAGTACCTGCTGTTGGAAACTGTATGACTCTAAAATATCATTAAACAGACAAAAAAAACCCCTCTGCTGTCTTTCAGTAGCTACACTCCCTGCCTGTTTGTGTTTGAAGTCACTGGATGGTCACACCAACAGCTGGTTTATGGTGGGGGATGAGTTGGAACCACGGTGTGTGAGATCCTGTTGGATTCCACCTTTGGTCATGAACACTTCCAGAGATACAGAACGTCACAGGGAAGAATTCTGGTGTTAAAACTGCTCTCTGTTAGAATTCTGTATGATAACAGCTCCAGATACCTGCTGTCCTTGCACACACGTTCTAAAGTGAGGATGGTTTGTGCTCCCATTCACCTGGCCCCGTGCTTGGAGGGGCTCTGAGTGAATGTCCTTGTTTTCTAAAGGAGCTGGAAACACCCTTTCCCCTAAAGCCTCATGTAGTGTTGAGAGTGCTTGGGTTCTGGGAAAAGAGTGATCTGGCAGGAAATGCGTCAAAAGCTCATGAAAAACTTGAGCTCAGCTGACCTTGTCAGTACTCAGTTTAAAACAGGGAAATAAATGGGTAAGTTTATTGAGGAGTTTTTTGTCTCTTCATTTTCTTTTCCTAGGAAGCTTTTCCCTGAAGAAGTTGTTAAAAATCCTAGCAGAGTACACACACGAATAAACTCTTGTGTGTGCTGGGATGTGGTCTATGTAGTCCATAAACCCAGGTGGGCAGGCTGGGGGGTGCCTGCAATCCCATTTCTCAGAGGGCTTATGAGAAACGTGGTTTTCTATGCTTTTCAGTACACCAGTTCACCAAAATGGAGTTCTTTAGAGCCAAGATCCTTACTTCAAGCTAACCTCAGCTGAAGCTGCCTTTTTTCAGATTAACAGTTGCAGAGAATGCAGGTGTCTTTCATGTTTCCTGTTTTTGGCAATTTAAATAAAAAAGTGAAGTTGCTTAACTTCCACAATTGTGTAAGCTCACGTCTGATTGACATTTGAGCTTTTAACTGGTGTGACAGATTCTTCTCACAAAGCAAGTGGTTAAACTGGTGCGCTGACACTTGGGGAGTTTTCCAGCAGCACTTCCATGGTGGGAGGTAAGATGGAGCTGTATCGTTTCTTGTTTCTTTTTTTATTGCAAACACAGCACCCCGTGAGGTTTGGTGTGGGAAACGGGGAGGTTTCATGCTTTGACTCCTTTGGAATGTGGGCAACAATGGGAGACAGTAGGAAAAGTGGCAGCAGCAGAGAACAGGGTGTTTATCTTCATGTTGTTGTAATATTTTCACATTATTCACAACATGAAGTTTGCAGAGCATGGGGTGAGAAATGCCAGTGTAGGGATTTTGTAGCAGAATATCTTTAAAAATCCCTATTTTTGAGATTCCACCCCCCAATCTGAGAAGAAAGTTACTGTTCCTGCTTTGGTGGAAAAAGTCACGCAGACTAAAAACATCAAGGGAGGAACTTTTCAAAGCTGCTTCTGATTATGAAAACGTTTATATGGTTTTAGCTGCTGCAAAAATAATCCCGTAGGTGCTTTTTAGTTATTAAATATCCTCCATTTTTTGGGTGAAAAAGGCGTGGTGCCCACCAAGGAGCAGTGAACTCGTGTGTGCAGGAACAAGACACTGGGAAGGGGTTGATGCTGAGGAGCTGCCAGGTTTGAGTGGCTTTGTGCCACTTCCCTAAAATTTCCAAGAAATGGATGAAAACTAAATAAAATCTTTTGAGTTAGAAGAGGGTGACAGGTTTGTTTTGCCCATGTGCATATGTTTATAAATATAACTCTTCTCCCTTTCTTCAGCTTCTCTTCCCGTCAGTTAACGCTCTGAGAGAATGGGAGGCTCTTCCTCCAAACCAGCTTCAGGTATTTTATTTTTTAAGGAATTTCCTTAGCTGCAGTGCTGCTGGCTGAGGTGATGTCCCGACCCCAGGGCTGCTGTGGGGGAGGCTCAGCAGCCGGGGGTGTTTGGGGAAGAACTGCATGGCTGCCAGAGGCTGCCCCTCAGTCATGGTCTGAACAGCTGAATTTTCCTGTCTGGTGATTCTGCTTTCAGACAGACCTGTAGACACAGCCCTCCATGTGGTTCTAGTTGCTTGCAGTACTACTGAAGAAATTTGCGCATTTTAAAACAAGTTTGTGATTATTTTTTTTCTATTGCAGTTGCACCAGAACCCATTTCCACTACCACCACTGTCCCTACCACCGTCCACACCACTGCCCACACCCCTGCAGGTGATCTCAGAGCTGCAGAAGTCAGATGCTGGATTAATAAGTAAATGTTGCACCTTTATTTCCTTACTTCCTACCCAGAGTTTCCTGAGACTGCAGCCTCTTTCTGCAAGGGAAGGGTTATATATCACATATTTCACATCTTGGGGGTTTAAAATTTGGTTAGAATTTCCTAGTCTGTGCCCTGGATGGGTGATTCCTAGAGATGCTCAATGCAGATACACACTTGTTCATCTCATGGGGCTTGGGATAAATGTGTTACACTCCATAAAGTTTGCTGAATTTGAGCCCTACTGATGCTTCAACCCCTCTGTCAGAACTGGGAATTCTGACAGGATTTTCTGTCTATCAACAGCCATGAAATACTGTACATGTCACTGGCCTTCATCTCTGGCATCCTCCTGACTCTCCTGGTTTTTGCAATCATCTCCCTCTTCAGGAAAAGTAAGTGGCGCAGTCGAGGGCGTAACAGCAGAGCGATGGTGACTGCAGAGGGTACTTAAAAAGTGGCACGAATAATGTCTGCCTTGAATGACTCTATTGAGGAGCAGCTCCTCCCTGGCAGTAACTCCTCGTGAATCATCCCAGGGGTGGTTGTTTTCAGGAAAGAATTAACTTTGCCACTGATGAGCTGTGGAGGCTTTGGTTGGTTGTGGGCTTTTCTCATCCTAATCCTGGCCACACGGAATTCCTCAGTCCCTTTCACCCTGGCCACTTCCAGGTGGGCAGCACTGGGCAGCCCAAACTGCCTCTGCTGTGCAGGTCTGTGACAGAGTTTGCACATCACCTGTCTGTCATCCCTCTCCAGCCTCCCTTGCATTGCTGTCCCCAACACGGTGCAGACAGCTGAGACTGGCATCCCTTTCCTTCCAAGGTTATAAGAGATCCCACCAAAATTTACAAGAGGAAGTTTTCTCCCAGATGGCAGCCGAGGACTGTGCTAGGAGCACCCAGGTAAATGTCACAACTGTTATTTCTAACACTCTATGCAGATATTTCACATTATGGACAATGGGGTAAATACTAATTTGGGGTGGGAGGGAGAAAAGTCACCTTTGAGACTCGACTGTTACTCAGCAGTTCTTTTGACAAGGAACCTCAGGGGTTCTGAGGCTTAACTAACCCGCAGACTAAGTGGGGTAGGAGAAATCTTTTTAAAGGGGAAGCACGTCTGCACTTTTCCTCTGTCATACTAATTCTTTGGAAGCTCCTAAAGGAGACTTGACCCAGAACCCTGAGCCAGACTGACCAGTGGGATGAACCAGCATTTACCAATTTCCCCCATGCAGGGACAGGCTGTTTATGGTGTGTGGTGTTGAGGACAAGTTCAGAGTGGGAAATTCCTGCTGACCTGCAATGCTTGTGCACTGTCTAATGACTGTGGCTTCTCTCACATCCCCAGAACGAGGTGACCTACAGCACTCTGGTCTTCCAGCGGGGCCAGACACCACTGGCCGTGTGATGAGCAAGTTCTGAGTGAGATAAAAACGCTCCCACTTTCTGGACACCAAAAGCCACCAGGATGTTATACCAAGGCCTGCTCTGGGAATCCCCCATGCCCTCTGTAACACAGCTCTTTTTGTAGCTATGACAGGAAATTGTCTCCTGTTCCAGACTGGCTGCCAACGGCTGTGGGGGATTTGAGGTTTTCTATACAGGATTTCCTCATCTGTAGAAATCTCCCTGCTCTTGTAAAGTTTCCGTTTGTGAGAACTACCAGAGAGAATTGAGAAATGAAAATGTTTCTCTGCATCTATCCACATCTGTGCCCTTGTGTTTCCCTTTTCTGTCACCAGCTCTAGCATTTTTCGTATTTTTTTTTATTGCCAGGTGCTCTGCTTAGTTATTTTCTGTTATTGATGTGATGATAATGAAATATTTGTATGCAAATCTCCGCTTCTTGGTTGGGTCCCATAAAAGAAATGCACAATCACAGTGTGACAGTCAAAACCTCTGGAAATGTTAATTCACGTGTTATTACCCAGAGTGTTCGAAGTGCAGTGTAAAGAAGTTAAAAATCGTTCCCTTTTCAGGCACCGGGGTGTTCCCACGAGCGGTCCGGCGGAGCGGGGCTGGAGGTGCCGCCTGATGGCAGCACCAAGCCGGGGACGGGACCGCTGCGCCTCCCCTGAGCTGCTGCGGTGCCTTCCCAGCGCCGGGGCCGCAGCTCCGCCAGCCCCGCCGGGCTGTGCTGCCTCCTCCTCCTCCTCCCCGCAGCTGCTGGAACCTCGGGGCACCCCTGAGAAGCGTGGCCGGGTGCTCTGATGCTCTGCAGTTTGGGGCGTGCGGTTGTGGGTTTGGCCACAGGCTGCCACAGGGTCAGCAGAACAGCTCGGGGCTTCGTTTTGCCGGTATCTGCTCTCACCTCAGCCGTGGCAGTTTCTTCAAGCCCTGTTAAATGGAGAAAATAGGGCGAGCAGTTTGTTCCCTCACTAGAAGGTGAGCTGGGGGCTGGGGTCCCTCGGGTGGGCAGGGTCAGCTGGCTGGGACTGCTCTGCTCTGCAGCTTGCTCTCAGCCCTCTCTGTTCTTCCTCCTTATCCTTGTGCCTCATTCCCTTGGAGTTTGCCAGGCAGCCTGCCAGGAATTCTGTGCAGCGTAACTCCCTCTTCCCTCGGTCTGTCCAAAACACATCAGCAAAGGTCTCTGTGTATCATTCTAAGAAATAACTTTCTGCTCTTTAGGTGGGACCTGTTTTTCTGCTGAAAGCAATCAGGTCCATCAATGATCATAAGAGATCCTGCAGCAAGTTCTGATGTTCTTGTGCAGTGGCTTCCTTTGCCTTGTTTATTTATGGAGCTGAGCTGGGTAACTGGGCAGGGCTTTGGCCTGTGACGGGAGTTACATCAGATAAGAGATGAGATGCCTGATGTCAGCTAGAGGAGCAGATGCCAACACTCTCTAAGATAAGAAACAGAATGATGCACTCCTTTTCCTGCTTTTTCTAGACTGCTTTTATTATTCAAAGATGGAGAAAAAAAGAGCCTGGCCTTTAACAACCTCTTTTCAGTTTGACCCATGTTCCCCAAAAATGGGCTGTGTCAGCTGTGGTGTATCAATTACTGCATCTTCTGTGCCATCCCAGGCAGGGCACTGAAACTGGGCAGGTTTTTTTGATTGTCATGGGAAGACTCAGCAGGCTGAATTAATGTAAAATCCATCTAATATTTATTATTACTCATGAAAATGTGACAACACAGGCTGAAGCACAAGCTGACCAGACTCAAGTTTAGTCTAAATGGACAGACAAGACAAATGGTGTGAGAACAGTCAGTGAGCTTGTGAGCTGCTGGATTACAAACAGCAAAGAACACATCCTGTTTCTCAATCTACTCAACCAATCCTCATGTTAAAAAACCCCACAACCTCAACACTAGACAAAATTTCCACCTTCTTTTAGAAATTATATCACATAAAGACATGTATTCACATGTGGCTTTAGAGCAGCTTCAGATTGACAGGTTGCTGCAGTTTCCCAAGAGTTCCTCAGCAAAGCCAGGTGGTTTATCAATGGTCTGGTACCTCCTGGCAGGTTCTACCTTTGTGACTGTGCATCTGTTGTTTGCTCTGTAAGAGCTGGGTCTGGTTTTTTGCACAGGATATAGGTCCTTAAGATTAAAAGGTACGTGGTTTTGAACTTCTTTATCTTGAAGGCATAGACAATGGGGTTCATGGCAGAGTTGGCATGGGATAAGAGGATTCCCAAGTATATCAAATACGGGGGGATCTGAGACTCAGGGTAGAAATAAAAAATGCAGTTTATAATGCACAGAGGCAACCAGGATATTGCAAACAGGAAAAGAACAAGTGCAAGAGACTTGGCTGTCCTGAACTCCTGGCCATAGAAAGCGCCAGCCCCTCTCACACTGCTGCCTTGGCTGAGCTTTGTGCGGATGATGTAGAAGATCTCGGCGTACAGAGCACACATGATGAGCAGGGGCACGAGGGTCCACGTGAAGAAGCAGAAATACACCATGTAATCCATCCTCATCACGGAGATGAAGCGGCACCTGAGGAAGCTGGAGCTCCTTGGGTCTGCCTTGTTCCAGCCAAACATGGGGACGAGCCCTCCGAGCAGGGACAGGGACCAGCACAGCCCCAGGGCCCCCCAAACTCTCCTCTCTGTAGTGATTATTTTATATCTGTAGGGGAAGAAATCCCAGGTCGTGTTAAAAAGAAATGTTTTAAAGTAGTTGGAGATGAACTCGCCTGTTCAGGTACTGCAGGATCATTGTTAGAAAATGAAGCATTAACTTTTTCTTGTGGGGAAACCAAATTTTATCTTGAGACAAGCCCCAACTCTTCATTTGTAACAGTTACTTTGCAGCATCAGTAAGAACTGTGCCTAAGTTCCCTTGTTTAAAATTGGATGTTTTCATCTATTTTATTTCTTGTTTCATTATGATCTTAGTTCTCCTCTTGCCAGGATATTGCTTTGCTGCAGTCCTATCTTATTTCTTGGCTTCCTTGGGTGTACCTTCCTCTTTAGATTTGGTTTACGCCATTTGTAGGACTAAAATTCATTTTTCAGCTTCACAAGTCCCTTCCCATTATAAAATATGACTTCTTAGATGCTTGAGGTTATGCTTTGCATTTCTAGCTTGTGTATTTTCATTTAAATGTAAACTTCAGTTATTAAGTTTGTTACTACTTTTGTATTTTCAGCAAATACTACAAGGAGTTTTACTTAAAAGACAAGCCTCAGAAACCCAAAGAAACCTGTAATACACTCAGCATCCTGTGCAAGTAACCACAGTGCTGAAAATTCAGCAGTCTGCCCACAGGCGCATCCTGTGACCAAATTCACAGTGATGGCACCCGGTAACACCGAGCTGCTCATGAGCACCCCCGGCTCTCGGGAAAGCTCATCTCAGGTGGGCTTTGAGGCACAAGCATCCACCTCAAGTAATTGTTTGTTAGAAAGGAGCCGAGTTAAGGAGGACAGGGGAGGCGGGGCAGAAGCTGGGCAGAGGAGCCCGAGGTGGGGCAGCCTCACCTGGTGGGCAGCTTCACTCGCAGGTACCTGTCGATGGCGATGGCCAGCAGGGACAGGATGGAGGCGTTGGTGAACACCACCATCAGGCAGCACATGAAGAGGCAGCTGTAGGAGGGCACGGTGATGCCCAGGCTCACCACGATGGCCAGGGGCATGACCAGGAGCCCCACGGCGACGTCGGCCAGCGCCAGGGACGCGATGAAATAGAGCGTGGTGTTCTGGAACGCCGCGTTCAGCCTCACCACCCAGATCACCAGGATGTTGCCCAGAGTGGCAAACAAAGCCACCAGGCACTCGGTGCCGATGTAAATCCCATCCAGGCTGCTCAGGGCCAGGCTGCTGTTTGGCATCGTGAGCTGCTGCAGCTGCTCCCACACCGGCTGCCGCTGCAGAAGGAAATGCGGGCATCGATGGCCACGTGTGGGATCTTCTGCTGCTCGCTTGTTCTACAGACACTCCAACATCCAAACCTCTGCACTATTTCATGTCCTCAGCACCCAGGCAGCAAATCAGCTGTTGCCTCCCCCAGCTGCAGATATCTCAGCATCCAGGAACCGTTCCCCTCTCTGGAGACCCCTCCTGAAGCTCACGGCATCCCTTCAGCAGCCTTGAGTCAGCAAAGAGCCTTGGGAAGGAAGATATCTTCAAGGGGAAATGTGGAAAAGCTTCTGCAGTCCTTCTTACCACCAGCTTATGAAGAAATAGTTCTGCAGGTTCCTCTTTCAAGCCGTTTTGGAAGTGCAAAAATGTCAACAGCAGTTGTCTGCAAAGCTGCCACTTATCAGTCCAGTTAATCTGTCCACAGTCACTATCACAACCGAGGCAGCTCAGGGGTGTTGAAGGGGGCTGCACTAAAAAACGAAAGGCTCATGGGTGAGGGCAAGGACGGGGAGAGGTCACTCTGCCATGACCAACATGGCGAAACAGACTTGAGTTGGGGAAAAATTATTTCCCAATCAAATCAGAGTAGGATAACGAGAAAGAAACCCAAGTTGTAGAGGCAGAGGGCGGGTGCTGGAGCAGAGGCTCCACCCGGTGAGAACGCCCTGGCCCGGCTGGACGGGCAGCAGGAGCTGGGGCGGGAGGATTGAGCAGCCCCTGTGCAAGGGGGGTTCGCAGCAGCGCTCAGAATTCACAGGTCTGGCTCTGCCCATCCCTTTTCCTCCCAAGGCAGGTGCTTTTCCGTGCGGACACTGTGTCCGAGGGCGATGCCACCGAGCCCAGCTGGGGCCACACTGGGGGAGTTCCACCCAGTACACCCTGTTCCCACCAAGTTCCTGCCGGGGCAGGCACAAGGTGCTCTGATACTCCTCAGGTGCTTCCTCACCAGGCAGCTTCTGTTTCCTGTCCTAAATATGACAGAGCCAGGGTGCTGGGCTGCTGTGACTCCTCTGTCACCAAAGGAGAATGAGCCTGTGCCCTTCTGCTGTCCGTGCCCCTCATGAGCACGGCTTTCCCGCAGCCCTGGGGGCTGTGGGTGCTGCACCCCACCCTCCTTCCGGGGCACTCGGCCCTTCTCCCACTGCTCTCCTTCAGCCCCAGGCTCAGGAAACGCGGGGCTGGAGGTTTTTACAGCTTGCGAAGTGATTAAACACTCCGTGCACAGAGGAGCCAAAGGGGCCGGGGCGTGGGCTCAGGGAGCAGCTCGGTGTGACCCAGCCCGAGGTGCAGCTCAGGAGAAACCCAGCCCTGGCGCTGCTGCCAGCCAGAGCCGTGAGCGAGCTGCAGCAAGGCTGTGAGGCAGCAGTCGAAGGCTTTGGTGCAGATTAGGATTCCGAGGTGTATTTTTAGATGCCGTTACTGAGCTGAGGCGGCGGAGCCCGCGGAGAGGCGGCTCCGGGAGCAGCCCGTGCCGGGCGGGTTGGGAGCAGAGCTGGGCGAGTGCCGTGTGCCAGAACGCGGGGATGGCACAGTCAGAGGGGGTTAAAGGGCTTTCGGATCCCGGTCCCCGAGCCCTTGATGGTTTTGCCATTTAAAGGCTGTACTCGGCTTGCTCCCTTCTTGGATGGCTCCAGCGAAAGGCTTCCAGCTATTCCCCAAGGATCCTCCTACATCCTGGTGAGATAAGGATCAGGAAGGGAAGGTCTCTGCAATCTCAGCTGCGGCTTTGAGCAAAGACTCCCTTTTCACTTTGGGGGTGGAGGGGAGGAGAACAAATTTGCTAGAAGAAAATTATTTCTAAGTGACACACAGAAAGAAGAAATATCCCACAACAATGATCTTATCGCGTGCGTCAACACGGCCACGGCCGCCTTTGTCCTGGTGGGGCTGTAGGACACTTGCAGGGAGGACAGAGCAGCCTCCTCCAAGGCAAACTCCCCGAAACGCCCTGCCTGGCACCCCAGTGGGGGCTCGGGGGTCCCCGATCCTCCTGAGCCTGCGCTCAAACAGTGCCAGGGTGTCCCAGCCACAGCCGCCCTCTTTGCTTTGGGACATCAGTGTCCCCTCTTTCCTTACACCCCCGCAGCTTCTGCTCCTGTGCCAGGAGGTGTGGAGGAGTTTTCTCTGGATTTCAAAATGTAATGTTTACTTTATAGGAAAAACCCCAAGTAACTGATAAACCAAGAGGTGGCGAGTGGCGAGTTCTGTCCTGGCTCTTCCCTGCCTGGGAAGGAAGTGAAAGCAAGGCAGAGGCAGGACGTGATGTGGAGCAGAATCACATCTGGTGACAGAGAGTGATTGTGGTCTGGTGAATAACGAGCCAGAGTGAGAGGCTGGAGCCTGGCGTGTGGGACAGTGTCCTGTCACCGTGCCTCAGTTTCCCCATTCATGGGAAAAGGAGGGTTAATCTGGTCTACACAGAGCTGGGAAGGGCTGGGCAGGAGCAGGACCCTTTTGGTTTCCCTCTGAAACTCCCGAATCGGGATTTTTTTCACCCACCCCTCCATATGGGGGCACAGTGGTTTTGGAAAACCACTGCTGGGATTTCTCACAGATGCAAAACCCTGAAGAAACCCCTGGCACACACAGAGCTGTGCTGAAAGGCAAAGTTCACTGTCCTTAGAATGCAGGGTTGGTTCCAAAGATGATTTCAACTGCTGTCAAGAGCAAATTGTCAGAGGAGAATCAGATCTGGAAAGCTCTTCTTCCCTTCCACGTCCCTTCCCCTGAGCTTGAACTGTGCTGGGGCTCGGATTCTCCTGGTGACTCACCAGAATGTTTGGAACAGCCAGGAAAGGTGCCAGGGCCTCTTGGCTGCTGCCTGCCCTCCAGGGCAACACCGGGCAGAGCCTCAGCCTCGGCTGGCCCTGGACGTCACTGAAAGCAGGGCAGGAAAGCAGGGAGAGTGTGGAACCCCAGGCTGGGTCACCCCGGGGACTGGAGCTGCAGATGGTGCTGGGACATGGGCTGGTGACAGAGTCCTCGGACCCCTGACCCTCAGCACCTCTGCTCCCAGCCCAGCAGCACCAGCGTGTGCAGCCCATGGCGCTGGGACCCCGTGGCACTGGGACCCCATGGCACTGGGACCCCGTGGCACTGGGACCCATGGCACTGTGTGACCCATGGCACTTTGACCCATGGCACTGTGTGACCCATGGCACTGTGTGACCCATGGCACTGGGACTCTGGCACTGGGACAGCCTCAGCCAGGCTCTCACCTGGAGAGATCAGGGTGGCAGTGGCCGCAGTTAGCGAGGTACCCGCGGGTCACCTGCACCGCTGGCATTCCCCCGGTGCCACCGCTGCCCGCGGGGCCGCTCCCGGCGGGCACAGCCGGACACCCGCGCTGCCCGAGGCGCTGCTGCAGGACTGGCACCTGCACTCGGCAGCTGCCCGGGCACTCCTCACGCTCCCGGTGCAGCTTTGTCCAGCTGGATTCTGTGCCTTTGGATTTCAGACCTGCCGAAACCCGGCCGTGAGCTGTGTGTTTGCTGTTCCTGCTGAGCTCGTCGGGGTGCACAGGGCCCGTGTGGGAGGAGCTGGGGCTGTCAAACCAGTATGGCCCAGTGGCTTTGCTGGGCAGACGGGTGGGATGCGGCAGCCGGAGCTTTGAAACTGCTCCCGCTTGCCACCCCTGGAATTCCAGGTACAAACAGGGCAGGAGCGCAGGGACAGGGGCTTGGACAAATTACATTTTTGTGTGGTTTTGCAATTAATTGAGTTATAACTGGAGTTTTTTAGAGTTTTCTTTGGGTGTGGCCGTGGAGTGGGTGCAGAGCAGCCGGCACAGGACCCCGTTCGATGCCAGCTCCACTCCCGCACACGGGAACGGTCTCTGCCAGCCCGTGGGAGCAGCCGTTCCCTGGTTATCCAGTTCTTCCTGCCCCAGACTGTTCCCGTCTCACAGCACCCGGGGCTGGGAATGAACGGTGTCACACCGGGTGTTCTCCGCTGACTTGGGAAATGCAGCCTTTTGGAATATTTTATTCCCAGAGCTGCTTTCCCAGCTTGTTGCAGAGCGATGCAGAGACGTCACGCAGCAGTCTGGAGAGCCACCCCCACGCGTGAGGAGAGGAAATCTCCTCGGTTTGTGTTTCGCTGCCTCTCTGCCCGGCTCTGCCAGCCCCTGGAAGGTGACAGCAGATCCGGGATCCCACCGGAGACTCCTCTGCACAGCACAGAACTTTCCATCCTCGCTCTTCATTTGAGACTGTTTTAAAATTCCGTGAAAATGGCATACAATAAATCCTGGGGAGATGAAAGGGAGGTTTGAGCTGGCAGGAGGCTCTTTAGAGAGGCTCTATTTACACAAATTGTCTGGCTGACAGGAGAAAAACTGTTTTGACATTTTATAAACTCTTCTACTGATAATTTTGCATCTCAGTACAGCAAGGCTGGGGGAGGCAGGACGGGGTGAAACAACAAAGCCAAGGCCCTGAGCTCCCCTCCCAGCTCTTATTTTTGAACATCAGCAAATTATTTATCTGCAAAGCACGGCAAAAGCAGCCTTTCTCTGAAAAGCAAGGGAGCAAAGTGCCATTATCTCACAGATGAGCATCCAGGGGAGGGGACGAGGCACCTGGCACGGGCAGCACCCACTGCCACTGCCCTGCCTGTCCCCAGGGCTTGAGGACAGGGGGTGTAAAACCCATTTAGCAACTTCTCCAAATCAGTTTGTCTCCATCAAGGGTTGAGTGGACATTGCCAGAAATGTGTGGCTCTATCAACTGCAATAAATATACGTGCTTGACACGGGGTCACTGAATTACTCTGAATGTTCAGTGGCATCTCAGGCTACAAATGTCCCAGATTGAATGAATATTACCAAGGCATTTCCTAAGATTCCTAAGAACATTTCCTAAGGTTTTGGGTTATCTTGTGGAGGGCCAGGAGTTGGATTGATGATCCTTGTGGGTCCCTCCCAGCTCAGGATATTCTGTGATTCTATGAATATCTTGCTCTAATTTATTTATGAAACATGACTCACTCTCTGACTGGCATTCGTGGACTAATTCATCATTGTCAGCATGATGGCGGGGGGAGCTTCTATTTCCTCTGGATATCTTTTACATGTTTTTTTCCTGCCTTTATTTTCCTAATCAAACCAAGATCTTATTTATAGTACTGCCATTTCTGTCTGGGTAAGCCCAGAGTGGCCCCAATGGCTTAACAGGATTTATTTACTCCAGCTTTACACGGGTGTAATGAACAGAGGGATTTGGTCCTGTGGCTGCACTAATCCTCTCAGAGGTGGAAGCAGAGGCTTTCCCCGGAGGAACTGTAATTCCAAGTGAACAAATGAAGCCCCACAGGCCCTTTCGGAGGGGGAAGGAGCTGATGGCTCCAAACCAGAGAGGTGAGAGGTCCCGGTCCCACACTGATCCCACACAGGCTCCCACCGCTGGTTGGTCCCTCCGGCTTGGGCTCTGCAGGGAAGTTCAGCGATAGCAGAGGTCGCTGGGCCTCGGAGCAGAGAAGGAAGGAGGGAGGCTCCGTTCCCACCTCGCTCCGGAGGCAGCGGACCCAGAACCGAGGGCAGCCACACACAGAGGTGTCGGCGAGCAAGGAAAGCCTTTGGGGCTTGCTTTGATCAAAGGTGGACTGAAAAGAAACCATTTTCCAGGGAAGTGGTCCTGAGAGGTGCCTGGAGTGTCCCCAGGAGTTCGGCTCCACCAACAGGAAGATGAGCTGGAGGCAGCCAGGCTCTGGGGGCTGCACAGCCCGGGTTTGCCAGGGAAGCTCTTTAGGAAGGAAGCGTTGTTTATGCCTTTTTATTTTTAATGTACATATATTTGGATCCAACCTTTTCCATGATGGATGGCAGAAATCAAGGCCTCTTCTCTTCTACAATTAACTCAGAGATGTTTTTTGGTTCCTTAGCAAAAAAAGGGAATTTATTTTTCCTTACAACAGAACACAGACAGAGCTCTCATTGCTGTAGAAAACTGTTTTGTTAATGACACTTATTGCCAGGATTGCTGCCCCGATTTGGAGGGAAATTAAGTGTTCTTAAATACTTGGTCTTCGTTTTGGAGCCTCACAATGATGTATCTGGAGTTTGCCCCTAAGATTTGTCTGGAGGAATCACAGCACACTCTGCAGTGGAAGGGAATTTGAACTGAGTGTGTTCCCAGGTAAATAATGACACCACAACCTGTTCCTGGTGTGAGGAGGAGATCTGGCTGCCAGGGCTGCCCCTCCGGGCTGGCACAGCCACGGCGGGTCTGCCTGAAGAAGCAGCATGGGAACCGCACGTCGGGGAGATGAAGTGTTATTGTTTCCATCTCCTCAGCTCCTCGTCACTTCCACTCCCGTCCGAACACGTGGGGGATGAAACTGCTGAGCTGGGCTTTGCTCATTTGGCGGACGGGAAATGAAAACCGGGCTCGCTCAAGGTTTCCATGCGGGGCTGGAGCAGGGAGAGCCCGGGACCAGGGCCGAGGAGAGGGAGCTGCCTGAGCCGGGCACGGCAAGGGCAGGCAGGGGAAGCCTGGCAGGGGAAGGAGCAGAGTGACCGGTCCCAGTGAGTGACCAGACCCAGGGCCCGAGAGCCAGAGCAGAGTGACCGGTCCCAGTGAGTGACCAGACCCAGGGCCCGAGAGCCAGAGCAGAGTGACCGGTCCCAGTGAGTGACCAGACCCAGGGCCCGAGAGCCCCTCTGGAGCCAGACCAGAGGCATCGGCGTGTCTGGGGATCCCAGCGAGAGGCACAGGAGGATGGAGAGCCACGGTCAGCCTGGAGGGGCTGCAGCCCGAGCTGAGCTGAGCTGAGCTGAGCTGAGCTGAGCTGCCCAGGGCTGCAGGGCACGGAGCAGAGTGTGAGAGCAGAGCTGCTGCTGGGGCCGGGGCCGTGACAGGAGCCATCAGGGAGAACCCGTCAGTCTGGAATGCAGCTCCTCACCACAACACACAGCCCAGGCAGTAAAACAAGTGATTAAATGCTCTGATACCTCTGCGGTTTCTGTAACTCTGGAAAGACAAGTGGAGATTTCTGTCATTAAGGTAACCTTAAGAGCCGGCCCCCATCACCCCAGGAGCTCAGCTTCCATCCTGGTTTATCAAATGGGACAGCAGTTCCTGGGACACTTTTTGTCTGTTTTGGGTAAAAGTGAGATCTGGCAGATAAATACCCTCATCCCTGGCATGTTTGTTCCTTGGGAAAACAGCCCTGGGAGCTGCATCCCAGCTCTCCCACCAAGCCGGTGCAACGCTGGGGACTCTCCTCGTGGGCTCTGCCTGATGGAGCAGGACTCAGTCCGACATCCACCTATGTTTTAGTGGGAAGCCACAGCTGTAGGTGACTCCAAACCTGGCAGTTTGTCCCCACCCTGCTCAGGTCACTGCTGGGCAGAGTGCTGTGGTGTCAGTGGTTCAGCTTTTTTCCCAGTCCCTGGCATAAATGCTGAGACAACTTCAGTCCATGAGCCATAATCTTCCTTGTCCGGGCTGGCTGCTCCCGGCAAACCCATCTGGTGGATTTATCACATCAGATGCAACTGTTTTATCTTTGCTCCCTTCCATTGCTAAACACGGGCTGGGAGACGAGCTATTTTCAACTGCATCTGCTGTTATTTATGCAAACACTTTCTTTTCAAAGGGCAACAGAGGGAAGTGCTGGAAGCCAAAGCACACCCAAACGTTTCGAGGGTGTCACTGGGATTTTCCGCCGGGCTGCAGCCGCGCACGCTGCTGGTGAGGCACCGACAGCACGGCCCAGCCTGTGCCGAGCTTCCACCTCCCACAGCCTTCAGGTGCAGAAAGATCTGCGTGAGATCCGTGTGTGATCTGTGTGTGATCCGTGTGAGATCCGTGTGTGATCCGTGTGTGATCCGTGTGTGATCTGTGTGTGATCCGTGTGTGATCCGTGTGTGATTCGTGTGTGATCTGTGTGTGATCCGTGTGTGATCCGTGTGTGATCCGTGTGTGATTTGTGTGTGATCTGTTCGTGATCCATGTGTGATCCGTGTGTGATCCATGTGAGATCCGTGTGTGATCTGTGCGTGCTGCCCAGGGGTCCCAGGGTGCCCTGCCCAGCCCCGGCCCCTGCCCAGGGGGAAACCTCGGCAGGGTGGGAGAGACCCGGGACATCCAGGCCTTTCTCAGGCAGTTTCCAGTCAGAGTTTCTGAGTCATAGCAGGAGTGGAAGTGACTCATGATCTGCCAAGGAGGTGACAGCTGACTGCAGAGCTGGACTCAGGGGTGGTTGGATGGCGGCTGTGACACTCAGCTGCTGCCCAAAAGGACCCCGGGTGACCGTACTGGGAGGGGAAGCTCAGCACCGGCTGTGAGGAGATACAGGTGCCTTGTGCTCCCTGTTCAGCATTTGCTTTCCTGTTAACAGCCTTCCCAAAGGAAAATACCTGCTCTTCCTGGGAAAGAGGCCCAAAGCCAGGATTATTCGCTTGTGTTCAGGAAGCAATCAGAACACAAAGAGTGCTGTCAAAAGTCTAAGTGTTACTGTAATCATAATTATAGTGCAGCAGCTATTAAAGGGAGCTGAGGAACAGCCTCCCCTGACACAGCTGGTTTAAGGCAAGCTCCCGCTAACCCCTGAAAGCAGGAGGAATGAAGGTGCTGGAGGGTCTCCAAGGCTGTGGGGTGATTAAGTCCACTTAGGACAGCAGAGCAGCACTAACTGGAAACACACAGCTCTTCTCCAGGTACCCCTCACTGATGTCTTTATAAAGCCTGTCCTGCAGCCCTGTGCCTGGGTGTGCTGCTGGCCTGGGGCTGGGCTGAGGGCACGAGGAGCGTCTGATCCCTGGGTACTGGCACTGACCCTGAATGGAACCAGTTATCAACTGGGAGAGGGCAGGGACAGGTAATGAAGAAATTCCACGGATCTTACAGGGCTCCCAGGAGCTGACAGACAAATACCCGGATTGTTACTTCTACCTGCTAATCAAAAATCACCCCTTGGCTACAATGCAGTCATTGTGTGACTATGTTTAAAGAAAACAAGTGTTTAATCCCCATGAAAGGAAACATGGGAGTGAGTACTTACTGAATTAGACATTCTCTCATTTCAATATATATGACATTTAATTTCAAGGCAATGTTTGTCTCATTGTGTGGCTACCACCAAACCTCCACAGTCAAAGGATGTGTCTGACTTCCTCCGGTAGTTACATTTTAACTTTTATTTCATCTTTGTTTTTTTCTTTCCTTTCCCCCCACTTCCCCATACCCTGCTGCCTGGATTTTACAAAATAGAAGTAGGAAAATGGCAGCTGCGTGTGCCCTAGAAGTGGGTGAGAGCAGCTGGCAGGGGAGGACGAGGTTTGGTACCCAGAGACACGCGGAGGCACCGCCCAGCCACGGGGCGAGCGGGTGCCGGGCTCCACAGGGCTGCACAGGAAGAAGTTGGGTAACAGCAGAAAATGTGTTCTTGCAGCTGCCTTTGAGCAGTGAGCACAGTTTGTCAGCTGAAAGAACAACGCTTGGTATTGCTCCTGTTGAACTCTGCTGTCCCAGGTTTTCCTGCTCGAGACGGCCTCTCCTGGCTGTGGCTGTGTGGGGGTCAGGGAGCTCAGTCCTCTCTCCTTTGGCTTTTTCTCGTACAAATCCAGCAGCTTTGCCCAGGCCACATTCAAGCTGTGGATGGGGTTAGTGAGGGCAGAATCAGGCCCTGGGCTGTGTTATGGGGGTCTCTGTGGAGGTGCCAGGCGTCCCTACCCGGGGGATTTGTGAAGTACCTGACAAACGATCTCAACACAAGGAGCTGCTGGGTCAGATCCCACCCTAAGCTGGGACCATCTCCCATCGTGTGTCCCAGCTTCTGAAAGACAAAATCACCTCTCCCATCCAGAAACAGCCCCAGCAAACTGCGGGGAGCAGCTCTGTGGCACGGCCAGGCTGCCTGTGCATGGGCAGAGGCACAGACAACAGGTTTCTGGGGAGACTCATTCACACAGAGCTCCAGCACCCGTGGTTAAAGCCAGGAGAGGTGCCCAGGCTGCTGCCTCTGCTCCTGTTCAGCTCTCCCAGGATCCTTTCCTTCACAGGCTCCTCTGGTAGGAAATTCCAGGCTGCTACAACTTTGGACGAGGAAATTCTTGCCTGTAGAAAGCAAAGAGTAAGAGCAGCCCATTGTGCTGCTATTAGACTGAAACATGGGAATCCCTGTGTAGGATAATTGGCAGCTCCCTGCCATAGCTGAGCACGGGAAGTGGGACTCGTGCTTCCTGCCCCAGTGAGTTTCACAGCCTCTGATGGTATTTATAAAACCCTTGAACCAGAAACCCCTATCAGTCTCTGCCTTTCCCCTGACTCTGCAGAACTGCAGACACCAGACTGACTCGGGGCTTTTCTGGCACGCTTGCAAGGTAGGGAAATGTTCAGGAAGCTGCATAAGAAGCCTCCATCCCATGTCCCTTTCAGAGTGACAGTCACAAAGGAGGAAAGGCCAGGCTTGCTGGTGTTTTTGGTAGAGGAAGCCTTGTTCTTGCCTCCTCACCCTTTCTGCAGTCCTGTGCTCACAAGTGGGACGTCCTTAGGGCTCAAACTCGGAAAACACCTCCACGTTTGCACTGGGATCCAGCCTCTCCTGTGTTTTCAAACAACTTTAAGGACACTGGATGCGCTGGGGGAGGAGTACGGCCCCAGCACTGCTGCCCCAGGGCTGCAGTGCACGGAAAAGCCAGTCCAGGCTTTCCCCTGGAAACCTGCTGGAGCTTCTGCAGAGCACTGCCGTGGGATCAGCCGTCCCTCCCCAGATTCCACAGCTCCCAGCTCATCTGCCTAATTACCTGGTAGCTTCACCCAGCCAGACAGTGGGCATGGGACAAACCAGGTCTGCAGTGGGAGCAGGGATGGGGTTTTCAGGGAATCTGGTCCCGTCTGCTCTGGAAACGGGCTCAGGGCTTTGGAGCTCACCTGCCCCCACAGAACCTGGGATGCTGGGCTGTGTCAAATGACCCCTTATGGTCGGATCCCTGGCAAGGACAGTGTGGGAGGAGAGGTATGAGCTCGGTGACCCTCAGCCCAGGCAGCTGCTGGCAGCCATGCGGGTGCTCACTGTTAATTACATCATTAAGTCATTATTCATAATGATACACTGCAATCTCATCTGTAAAGAAAATATTATGCTTGCACTTCAAAGGCTTGTGTTAAGGTCTTTGGAATGAGCATTTTTTCTTGATTCTTCCTTGAGTAGAGTTTAAAGAATGATTATTGTAAGTTTAGAGAGCAGCAGTTCCTTTCTTGTGCAGTTTAAGTTCAGACAGTCAGGACAGGACCATGGTGCAGTCAGCACCTTTACTTCTGACAGAGTAATAGAACAGAGCAATAGAGCAATGCGTTATTAGCCTGCACCGTGTCAAACCCACTTTCATTTACTCTCCAGCCCTCTGATTCTATCAGCCAGGAATCCAAGGTCATTATGCAATCACAAATTGTTTCTGAATTTCATTAAATCAGCAAATGGGCCTCAGCTATGTATTTACACCAGCTGAACTTGTGATAATGTATCCAATTGGGCAATTATTCTTTTGGAATAAAAGAAGTCCTGAGGGATTCTGCTTCATATTAATTTGCCTGCAGAAGACCCAGTGCAACCTCTGCAACTCAGCTGCAAAACCAGGTGAAAAATTGCAATCCTGTCACAGGTTCTGGGATAAATAAGTGTTTTCCTTTGAGTCTTTTACTGCTGCCACATGGTAGGAAAAGGTGAGTGAAATCTTGGTATAATTTAATATGAATGGATTTAGATTGCAGAGTTCAGGAAAAAAGTTATTGTGGCAACCCCTGTTTTGTATAAATAGATGGGCTGTGATAAATTACACTATTTTTTAATAAAACTGCAGTGTGAAGGGTCACTGGATTTCTTGGGCTGTGTCCAGGACATTACAGGCTGTGTCCTGTATGTGACAGGATGCAGAGAATCGATTCTCTTTGCCTCATAACCTTGTGTTGTTGCTGAGTCGGTGTGGAGCAGAAATCCCTGGTTTGGGGATGTCAGCAGGTTCCACCCCTCCAGGCAGGTGTCAGTGCTGTCAGGCACCCTGGAGATGTCCCTGAAATAATGGGATTTGATGGAAATGGGGAAATGCGCCGAGGGAGAGACAAGGTGTGGACACGGGATTTAACACCCTGTTGACAGCTGGATTTGCTGAGGAGCGATCCCCCGCTGTAGGAGAGATAAGGAGCAGCAGCACGGGAGGGAAACAGCTCTGTCTGAGGGGCTGCGCCTGACTGCCTGAAGGAGGGCAGAATTTGGGGCTGGGAGAAACGGAGGTCCAGATTTACTCCCTGTTGTGGTCACTAGGAAAAGTGCCTCTGATTTCAGCTGAGCTTGGACCTGCTTCTCCTCTTCCAGTCATTTCATAACCAGGTTCACATTCATCCAGATCTAATTTCATGTACTGGCAAAGTCTGACTCAGCAATAAATGTTATCGGCTTCCACTCAAACCTGCAGAAAATGGGGGGAAGAGTCAACCTTCCCAGAACAGACCCCAAACAGGAGCCCTGTCTTGCTGAGTCAGGCCCTCAGTGTGCCTGGACCCTTATTGCTCTGAAACTTGGAAGATGGTCCACAAGCCATGAAATAGACAAGTGTGTGATTCCTTGGATACAATAAAACTCTTCAGGTCAGTGCTGAGTGGGAAAAGCTGCAAATGTGTTGATATTTGGGGCAAAGTTTTTTAAAGCTTTCATTTTAAAGGAAATTTGCAGTAAAACCTTGCAGAATGCTCAAACATTTCCATGCACACTGAGCCTCTTAAAGGAATTAATCCTTGTGCAGTTTCTGCCCACAGGAATGATGTTTCTGCACAGCTTTTAAAACAGAAGTTACTGCTGATATTTTGTCCCTGCCTGTTTTCCAGGCACAGCCTCATGTTTTTAAACATTGAGCTAGTAACTTCCTAAGTTCACAGATTTCACGATAACGTTTGTACTCTGAAGAAACAAGTTGCTCAACCACGGGTGCTGAGCATCCTTCAAGGCAGATGCTTTTGCCACACTGACTGTCCCACTGCGACTGAGCCTCTCACTGCTGAGGCTGCCAAGTCCTGCAGAGACAGAAAGTGTGGAAATCCTCTGCTGACATCGCCCTGCCTCCAGCGATTCAAATCAAGCAGTGATTCACCTGCTCGCTCCCAGCACGGTGGTCCCCAGGGAAGGAGACACCTCTCAAGCCATAAAAACGGAGATTTACAGATCAGTATCGGCAGCCACAAGTTGTACCTGGAAGCAAAATTCTGTGCTGTGTATTTATTTATTTATCTGCTGCACACACAAAGCTGTGAGAGGGAGAACTGGAGCAGTTTCAATGAGAGAGGGTGAGTGGGGACCCTGAGCTCTGTGTGTCTCCTGGCCGCTCACTTGCTGGGGATTTTGGACAAGTAATTTAATCTTTGTTTTCTCATCTGTACAGCCAGACAAGTAATATTTAGCATTTTTGTTGGAGTTCTGGATGAAAGGCAGCATGGCTGCAAAAATATTGTTGCTGTAGCCTCAGACTTCAACAAATCTGCTCGTGTCCCTGAAGTTTTGCAAGCGGTGATGGAGGAGTGTGGGGAGGACCGTGGGTGTTGCTGCTGCCTCTGGCACCGTCCTCTGCAGCCTCACCAGGAGCATCCCCGGAGATGGTGGCTGCAGTCCTGGTCCTGTCCCTGGTTACGTAAGGAGGTGACAGTGCTTGGAAATGCGAGAGATCCCTCTGCATTTCACGGAGAGACGGCCATTGAAAGCACGGAAGCGGCTACAGCTCCTCCTGTAAGATTTATACAATCTTAACGAGGACAAAAAGCCCCTGAAATTTATTGACTGTTGACATTAGCTTTTCTGGAGTGTGTAGTTTAGAGCTGAATTATAGCTTAAGTTGGGGCTAATGAAATTATCTCCCAGATCATGAGACCCTGCGCAGTGACTGTGCTGGACTTCTGAGCTGATCCTCTCTGTGTGGCTGCTGTCACTTACAAACCCTCAGTGACAAAAACACATTTATGTGCCGTTTCCTCTTCCTGCATTTTGTGTTTCTTTTTGATTACAGGCGTATTTCACTTCAATGTTACAGTTCTTTATTTTTATGCTTTTCTGAAAAAATAAATAAAACCTCACTTATAAATGCCGTATTTAAAGAAAAACCTTTTCAGGTGTGAAGGTGATGTGGTGCTGGTCCCGACCCCTGGGGTGTGTCGGTGCTCGGTGACCCCGGAGCTGCTCGTGTCCTGTCCCACGCGTGACCGGCGCAGCATCCCCTCGTCCGTATGGAAACACGCTCAGCCCAGTTACCCGTTTGGTCCCTGCTGTTTGCTGTCCACCCTTACCTGGAGAAATTCCCCCCGTGTCCACCCTGACCCTCCCTGGCCCAGCCTGAGGCCGTTCCCTCTGCTCCTGCCCCTGTTCCCTGGGATAAATCCCAAATCCCACCTGGATGTCCCCTCCTGTCAGGGAGTTGTGCAGAGCCACAAGGGCCCCCTGAGCCTCCTTTGCTCCAGGCTGAGCCCCCCCGGCCGCTCCTGCAGCTCCAGACCCTTCCCAGCTCCGTTCCCTGCCCTGGACTCGCTCCAGCCCCTGCATGCGGGGCCCAGCCCCGGACACGGCACCGCAGAGCCCCGGACACGGCACCGCAGAGCCCCGGACCAGCCCCGGACACGGCTCGGCGGAGCCCCGGCC
>VZRO01003773.1:563577-617922 GCA_013397915.1 Daphoenositta chrysoptera
AGGCTTCACCGGCCGCTCCGCTTCGCCTCCCCGGATGGGCGGCAGGAGGTTTGGGCAGGTGGGACAAGCCAAGGGGGAGCCCCTCGGGAGCCACGTGGAGCAACGGGCTGGCCCATCCTCATCCTCCGGTCCATCCTCATCCTCGGTCCATCCTCATCCTCGGTCCATCCTCACCCTCCGATCCATCCTCATCCTCGGTCCATCCTCACCCTCCGGTCCATCCTCATCCTCCGCTCCCAAGGACTGGTTGTCTCAGACCACCTTAGCTCTGAAAAGGTTTCTTGCACTTCCTTCAGTAGCTTTAAAGAGAAACTGTTCTCTGGTTAGGGAAACTTTGGTGTTCAGACACTTCTCGTTAATTGGTGTCTTTGCTTGCGATGTTTTGAGGTACAGAACGTTTGGGTTTAGTGCAGGGATTCCTGCGGAGCTTCCCCAGTGGGAGGGTTGGGGTTTGGACACAGCGAGTCAATTCCGACTGCCACAGAGCTGGAATTGGGCTTTGCTTTGCTCACAGCTTGGAAAGAGCTGCAAACAGGAAGGGCAAACCATGAAAATTCTGGGTTTTTTCCTTTCAGTAGCTCAACAGGGGAGATAATATTTCTTAAAATAGTTGTTTGACTTGAAAACGCCTGTCTGCCTTCAGAGTATTGTATTGGCACTCTGTAATTTCTGTTGCTGTTACAATTCTCTCTGAGTAGTTGTGTTGCTCCACATAAAGAGACACCAGACTATGGGAAGAGTTGAGGAAAGCGGCTGTTCAGTTGTCAGCGCCTGTCTGCTGTGAAATGTTTCACTGTTGTGATTTGTGTCATTGCTTTTTTTCATGCTGAAATGTCAGTAATTCTCCCTGGTGTACCAGATCCTCGGATCTGAAAGGGTTTTAATGTGGGAATTTGTGCGACTTTCAGGAAGTAATAGATGAAACTTGGAGAAACAGAAAATAGTGCGTTAGCAAAGCTCTGTGCCTTTAATGAGAAGTTATCCAAAACCAGGCAAGTTAAAGGGAAGTTCCAGATGGAACTCTCTTGCTTTTGTGGTCTCTGCAACTTTCTGAATTCACAGAAGCAATGTATTTCACAAGTATGAAATGCTGTGTGATTATTCTGACATCATTATCACGTTGCTATAGTGACTTCATTGCGCTGGGAATGCCATGTTCACATCCAGTTGCTATGGAAAAAATCAGTGTCATAAATAAAAACATTTAATGTTCTGTTCATCCCTGTGGCAGGAAAAAAGGCATCAATTTATTGACGTGAGTGAAGACTGACAACATATTCCAACAGAAGTTCTTAGTGCCAAGTTTCTGGGAAATTGTCACTTGCCGCTCTCGGCAGATTGTCCCCTGCCTCTCTGTGTTGTGGCAGGTAGCAGAAGTTGTGAAATCCCGGTTTTGGAATGGAGGGTGACAGAGCGTCTGTCGTCCTTCAAGGTGGAGTCGGCAGGAAGTGCTGTGCTCGCACCGCTTCTAAAAATAATCTGTTTTCATGCGCGGCGTTTGCGCCGCAGTGTTTGAGCCCCTGGGATGCTCCTCGGGGAGCTGAGTTACCCCAGCGTGGGGGTCCCGGGGGGCGCTGGCCAGGGGACCTCGGTGCCACCGCCGGGCTGTCACCCGGGGAGCTGAGCGCTGGCTGCCATCACGTGTCCTGGCTCTGGCCTGGCTGTTTTTAGGGTAAGTAGCTTTGCTGAAGGTTTTGAGAGGATCTCCCTGCCAAACGGGCTGAATTACTCGCACGGCATAAGTCCAGTGACAGGTTAATGCTTTTATTTGGAGACTCGTGTTTACACAGAGCATCGAAACAGTTTATATTTGAAACCATAAGCTGCACATATACAGACATAGGTTATTAGTGATACGTTTTGTGGCTGCTCAGCCAGTCTGAGGACTGTTCTTAAAAGAACTGAAAAGTAATTAAATAGCAGGAGTGTAACATGTGGATGTACTCGAACATAAAAGTTTTAATTGTATATTGAATCATCGTCCTGGGCATAAACAACTCCAAGCATTTGTTTGTACTTTATATTGCAGTGCTTTTTCTTGTACCCTGCACGTGCACAGCGCACTCGGTGGCACTTTGAACTTGTGCTCAGTGTTTAGAGAACAGATTGCTTCTGTGCAGCTCTGCAGACTTAAAAAAATCGTCTTCAAGGGGAATCCTAATGCTCTGACAACAGGAACATGTTATCTGTTTTCCTAGAGAAAACAAAGTGAATCTTTTGAACATACGTAAGTTCAAATCTTTAGGCTTTATATTAAAAATGTTTTTTACTTGTAGCTGTTTGAAGTACAGGATTATCCTTGATCCGGTGTTACTTTCAACCTCGCTGAAATCAGCTCAGCTGGCTCTGGCTGTGGATCCTGATCAAAACTTTTGGGTTTTAGGGTAATATGGGACACTTCCCATTTTATCACTTTCTTTTAATTTCTGATGAGCCACATTAATGTTGAACATCAATCACTTCTTATAACTTTGTGTATTTAATTCTGCAGAAGCAGATTCAAGACAGACACTGCTTTTAAAACTTGGTGAAGTCTTAGGGTTGTATTTGGATTTTTTGGCCTTGATTTCAGGGGTGCTGGGTTATTTTTTGAAGATGAGGTAGTGAGGATGGTGGTTAAAGTAAAGCCTCACTTCATTTTATGTTTAGCTCTAAAGTAGTTATTGATTTGCTTTTACTCTTTTATTTAATGGTGAATTGGAAATTAAACAGAATTTTCATGGAAGAGTCTTCTTAAAGGGGTGCTTCTAAATGCCAGGGTCAGATTTTCCTGTAGGCATTTGTGTTTGCACTTCAGGAAAGTTGCTGCTGCTGGAAACATGACACCTAATGGCAGAGATAAGTAAGGATGTGCCAAAGTTTTCTGAAAGAACTGTTGGTCTCGCTGAGCTCTCTTCCTTGGTCCAGCCTGTCTCGTTCAGATGTTAAAACCTGCGTGAGATGTAAACAGTCCCTCCCCATCCTCCCGTCGGCTCCCTGCAGGTGCTGGAAGGTAGAACCGAGTTCGGCACCTTTCAGTCAATGGAAATGGTGAAATAGAGCATGAAGTTGTGGAGAGGAGTTTATGCCACCCTCCCTGCAGAGGTGGTGGGGGCAGGGGTCAGGGCAGGGACAGGGGCCCGGTTCTGCGCCTGAGGCATTCCCAGAGCTGGTTCTGCAGCTGGAAGCAGCAGTGGGCACTCGCCCCTGCGCTGCCCTGGGAGGTGAGGCCGAGTCAGAGATGGAGCTGCTTTGCTTTCCCGTCGTTGGACTTTTACTGTTGAGTATTCAGGAACTCTTGGAAGCAAGAACCCAGCAGAGTCCAACTGATGCAGTTGAGTGTCTCCAGCACGAATGTTAGAGTGAGAAAGCCATCTGTGCTGGTTAGGTGAAGAACTGTCGAACTGTTATGCCAGAAGAGAAAGGATTAAAGTAGGTGTGAGGAAGACACACTTTCATTGTGCAGTACCACTGCTGATGGAGGGAGGGAGTTGAGGAAAGACCAAGAAACTGCAGTTGCTGACACATCTGGCCGAGGGCAGCGTCCTTCAGCCGTGTGCTGCAGCAGGGGGGATGTCGTGACTCTGCTTTGCCTATGACAACTGGGGAGAACGTGACCTGTGGCTTATTCTGGCTGCCAGAATAATACCAGATAGGTGGCATTTGGTCTCTGTCCTCAGAGGCACCAGGCTGTTATTTGCAAGAACCAGCCTGCATTTATGGGAGTTCCATCGAGCTGCCTTTCTGTTGCAACAAATTGAGGGTCTCCCCTGGTTGTTTTTCAGCTGGCTCTGCTTGTTGCTGGTGACTGTTGACATCCTCTGTGAGCTGGTTTGACATGTCTGACTGAAACCCTTCAGAGCTAAATGGCTCATTATTAGAAGCTTCCTGTTATTTCCTGTGATAGCATAATTTTGTTAATTAATGCCTGTTTTCTGAGCGCTGAAGAAAAGGGGACCCAGTGACAGCAGAGCATCAGTCAGGCCACACCTGGGCCTGCTCAGCTCTCGGTACCTGGTTTTTACACTGAGGCACTTTGTGCTTCCCCTCTGGTGCCATTACACTCCCAGGTTTTCTATGAAACAAGTTTTGATCTGCAAAGGGACAGGAACTGGTTACTGAGAGATCACTTCTTCCCTTGCAAATACTGTGATAATTAAGGTTGTCTAAAGTAATCCATTTAACAATATTAAAATGAGGAGGCTGTGGGAAGAAGGGTGGTGCTCAAGAGCCACTGAGTGTTACATTCCTAATCAGAAATGCTGTGTTTAAACTCAAATTGCATTTATGTGCTGTGGGAAGATCCTTTGGGGTGTGTGTGGGAAGAAATGGGACAGCAGAACGCATCCCCAGTGTGGATCTGTAGTCATTTTGGGGTCTGTGACCTGTGCTGGTGGGCTGCGCTCGGAGCCCTGTCGCAGGCAGCACACCTGGGCGCAGTGAGCTCGGAGCTGCCTGGTTCTGTCTCTGCCGTGGCAGCGGTGCCCGGGGCAGGGCTGGGGCTCTTTCTCACCGTGGCAGCTGCTGGAGCAGGTCGGGTGGCTCCGCTGAACCCCGCAGTGGCCGCATAAAGACGGTGTTTTGATGTGTGCGCTGCTCCCTGCTGCGAGTGCTCCGGCAGGTGTGGGAGTTGGGAAATACCTGCTCTACCTGAACAGGCACTTCCTCGCTGCAGCTGCAGCGGCTTGACCTGAACCCGGGTAAAGGCACGGATTGGATTTTTTTTGGTTGAGAAATCCAGATGCTGACAAAAGCAGACTTGGTATGTTTTGAAAACTGCTGGTTGCTTTCTTTTGATGAACAGACTCGTCTGTCTGAGGGGAAGTCTGACCCTGCACAGGGTGTCTGTATCAGGGGAGAAACAGGTAACAGGACAAACAGCCAAAAAGGAATCTCCAGGGCTGCTCACAGCCCGTGGCTGCAGGTGGTTGTCTTGGCTTTTTCACCTGTTTGACTTTAAGTTAAAATGTGGGGAGCCAGGCAATGGCAGTCCTGTTGAGCAGGTGGCCTGAGGCATTGCCGTTTGTTATTTATTTTGAATATTGATAAGATAGAAAATATTTAAATACATCTGGGGCACTGAAGCGAGAGGATGGATGTGCCCACAGCAGTGGCTGTGTTAGGGCTGAAACAAATCCTTATTCATCACTTCAGTAAGGCGAAATACACTCAGAAATATGCTCGATGTAACGAGCAGGATGAGCATTTCTGTAATAGGTGATTGTTGCTTTGTCAAAACCCCTGCTTTTTGGGAATGTGCTGCAACTAGTAGTGTTTGTCAATGGGCTGTGTTGCATAACTGCTGCTTGCTGGAGCATTGCAGGAAAACAGACACTTGCGTCTCACTTGTCAGTGGCTACAACTGCAGATTCAAGGCTGGCTGGAATGTTTTGGGGGTTTTTTAGTTGAAATATTTGTTGGATTCAACGATGTTGTGTTCTGCAGTGTTCTAATACTGAAAAAATGTGAACTTGTCATGTTTAAATCAGGGTGTTGCGTGTGAGCTCGGGGCAGTGCAATCTGCTCGTAATGGATCTGAGCATCTCTGGCTGCAGCTGGGGCTGGGGCTGCTCCCTGCCTCTGGAACGGAGGCTGCTGTGGGTTTTTGTCCAAGGGAAGAATCTGTGTGGAATCAGGCATTTCTCACATTTTTAGCTGGAAATAGACCCTTAATCTGGAAAGCACGGAGGAGGTGGGAGGAGCAGTTCAGCTGGATGTATTGGTTGCAGTGCCTTTTATGTTGTATTTTTATGTAATACTCTTTTCTCTCATGCAAATAAACTTGAAGTTGTAGGGAGGGGCAGCTGAGAAGAGGAAAACTTTCATTACAGACAGCTGACATGCAGAATAATATATTTTTATATGCCACTCACCACGTGATAGTTAAAAGTAACTCATAGTTCACTGGCAAGGCTATTTCTGGTGCAATTCTCCTTTTTTTGTGTAACAGTCTCATTCCAGCACATCTTGCTTTACCCTGAGATTTGATGTGTTTGTTAGTCCTGTGCTGAGTAACAGTTACTGGGTATCAAGCCTGAAAAACAGAAATCTTGATGGATTTATGAAGTAAATACGGGTGAAGATAAAATAAATTTAGCCAATTGTTGCTTTCTGCTTTAGATTATAACACTAATTGTAGCTGAAAATAACATTAAGATTAAAGATACAGACTGAAGTGGTTCCAGACAGCCTTTCTCATGAAATATTTATGCATTTAGGGCTTTTAACTCATCAGATCACTTATGAAGGAGATTACAATATTATTATGGCTCTGCCTTGTTTTGTGAATACCCTGCATTGGCATATTGATCACTAGAATGCAGTCAAAGCTTTTTCAGGAATCCCATTTGAAATGATCAAACAGATGTTGTAATGCTCCAGGGCACTTTCCTCGGTGGTGTGATTCTGAGAAAGTGGGTCTTGTCCTTTATTCTGTAATTTCAGTATTTGCAGCCTCTGTTAAATGAACTGTTTGCCCAAACCCTGGTCATAAACACAATACCGAGTCCAAATCCATTTAGCACTAAAGCAGACTTGAGCTGGGTGCTGGGCTGGCTTAGCAGGTGTCAGAAGAATGAAGTTGTGTCTACAGAGCTGGGATGCTCTAAGTTCTTTCATGGTCCTTTTCATGCCAAGGTCACATCCACTGCATCTCTAGGGGCAGAATTTGAAATACATTCAGGAACTCTTTTAAAACCAGTGATGGTAGTGCTGTGCTGAGGGCATGGGTTTGGCTGGTGCTGTATTTGCAGGTTTACTCTAGAAAAAACAGATGACTGGGAGTTTTAACTTTGGTGGGAAGGTGTCCTCACCACGGGGAAAGCACAGAAATTGTGGGAGATGGCAATCAGCACTCCAGTGAAGTGTGGTGTGCTCTCAGGTCCTGCTCAGAGTGCAGAACCGGCTGTCCCCAGGCCATGTGTTTGACAAATTTACATACTAATATGGGAGAGATGATTTTTTCCTTTTGCCCTACGTCTTATCATTTCAAAGACACATTCTAAAAATAAGACTTTTTTTGTTGCTGTTTGAATAGTGCTGATGAGGTGGAGGGGAAGGGCTGGCTGATGCCAGTGCTGCTCATGGGTAGGATGTGTCCTCCCTTCCGTGTGAGTCAAACACTGCCCCTCTTCTGGGAGCAGCACTCCAGCTGCCCCTGGGCTTGGGGCTTGCTGCTGCTTAAAGGCAGCTGTATAATTGTCTATTTTGGTTGTAATCAAGCTTGACCTATAAATACTTAAATGGCTCATGTAAAACTGATTAAACTACAGAGCTGTTTCCTTTAATGTCACCTTTTATTCACCATAAAGGAAATTCCTGGATGAATTGTCAAAGGAGTTTTGCCCTTTTAAGCAGGTTCAGGAGGATTAAAAAACTTCAGAGAAGCCCCAGTGCAGAGGCCAGGTCTGGCAGGGGTTTGGTTAAAACCCCCCTGGTCTCGAAGCCCTCACTCCAGCACTGAAGTGTTAATAACTATTTGAATATTGCTTCAGTTAAAACCTGCACACAGAAGAAAGTTTCATTTTCACTGTAGAAGAAAATTCAGTTTCCACCCCCACTCTGCCCCAAGGTTCCAGGAAGCAGCATTAAGGGGCTGAGCTAAATACTGAAGGATTAAGCACCACATTAAATAACTTAATTTCTTTACGAAACGTAATGAAACTGTTACTTTTCCCTCTGTTTGAAGTTAATTCTGTGCACTTACTGCTATTCAGGTTCCTATCAAGCCTTAAAATCTGCCATGAAAAGCATTCAAGAGGTGCAGTCCTACTTGGCAGTGCTAAAACACATCCGTTGTTAGCTGTGTTTAAGTCCTCATTACATGGATACTCATTGCTGTAGGGGGTTTATTTAAACTGATAAACAAATGTAGTATTAATAAGTGGCCATATGGTCAGTGGGGCTTTTCATTCTGAAAATTGTTGTTAAAAGAGGCGTTTAATGAGCAGCAGTTGCGTGGGAACGGGGGTGGGGGGGTTGGTTGCTTGTGGCTGCCACACACCAGGCGAGTGAAAATCTCTGGGCTGCACATGCAAAGCTGACCTTTAGAACGGGCTGCACGGGCAGATCCAGTGTATAAACACACACACACTCTGATTATTGCAGCTGTGCCACGCAGATTTAAAGAATCCCAATATTTTCTGGAATTTGTGAGTTAGCCCGGTCTCCTGAAGGGCTGGGAAGTGCCCCATGTTTAGAGGCTTGGTATTAGTCTTAGGATTTATCACTGGTGGGTGTAAATCATAGAATCATGGAATGGTTTGGGTTGGAAGGACCTCAAAGCTCATCCAGTGCCACCCCGTGCCATGGCAGGGACACCTCCCACTGTCCCAGGGTGCTCCAGCCTGGTCTGGAACACTTCCAGGGATGGGGCAGCCACGACTTCTCTGTGCCAGGGCCCCACTACCCTTTGAGTAAAGACTTCCTTCCCAATACCTAGTCTTAACCTACCCAATGTCAGTTTGAAATACATGGGAAGAGCTGTTTAAACCTCTCCAATTTTGTTGAGAAGTTTCAAAGAATGCTTAGTGGGCTGGAAGCTTTGTCTCTCCATTAAATTTTTATGCTGGAGACCAAGTAAGGTCTAACTGGGCTTTATGACCAATGTCTGGTCACTACTACTGCAGAAATGAAATAATTAAAGTGCAAGCTGGAATTGCAGTGACAATCTATCTACCTCATGTCACTTATTTACTCTTAATTATATAAACCAGGAAGAATAGTGGCGAACGTTGCCAAGCTACTATCGGCACAACAAATTATTCCTACCAAGTAGAATGGAGTTGGTCTTTTGCTACGATTGAGCCTCCTCGGGTCTGTCTGGAATTTAACCTGTTTTATAAAAGGTCAGGATATTTTTTCCACTAAAGGAAATTGAGAGGAATAAAAAACTTTATATGGCTTAAAAAACAGTGGCAAGTTGTGGATGTGGTAGACAGCAGATGGAGGAGGTCCCCTAAATGGCTGCTGTGTCTAATGGCAATGCCCTTTAACGTTTACATGTTTGGCCAATGAGGAAGGGGGAAAGGAAGTATTTTTTTCACTTTTTCTTCCAAGAAAACCTGTGGAGAGCTCCTGTGAATGGTGTAAACCCCTCTGCCGAACTACTCCAGTAGGGCTAGATGGGAAAAGGAGAAATGGCGAATGCGGCCGTGGTGTTGCTTGGGAGGACTGTGACCTCACAATCCTTCCTATCAAACTGTTTCAGATATCTGTAATTGAGAAAAGTGTGTTTCGCCCTGGATGTGCTCAGCTGAGGTGGCTGTGTCCTGTTTGCTCGTTAGTATTAATTTGCAGAGTGCCGCAGTCCGTCCGGAGGGGAGGCTGCCAACTCCAGCCACTGACGTAGCGCTTTGTTCTAATTTGGGGATGCAGTGTGTGTTGGTCTTTGAGTTGTGCTGCTGGCTTCCTTTCCCCTGCCTTTGTCTGGCTGGCACATGTCCCTAGCAACTTTCTGCAAGTGCAGACCAATAGGACAAAAAATAAATTAGCCGTTTCAGCATGGCAGGCTTTAGCTGCCCAGAGCCCTTGTTCCTTGCCTGGAGAGCTTCTATGGCAAAGCAATTTCCAATGAATAATTAGGCAGTCACTTCCATAGAAGTTAACATTATGTTATTTGAAATTGCAGGTTCAGCGTGAAGCTGATTGCACAAAAGATTAGAGGCTGAGGAGGATCAATCCCAGAGCGTTTGTGCACAAAATTACTATTTCCAATGACAGAATTATTGCTGTTTTCCAAGAAGTTTGTTTCTCTGCCTTGTTTGTGTGGGCTGCCGTTAATTTGCTCAAAGCTCCAGCTCAGCACAACACTGGAGTCGGAAGGGCTCTGTTGGTGGAGGACTTTACTCTTCGCCCGGGCTTTTATGGCCTTGGCCCTGGCTCAGGAGCCTCCCAACGCCCCGCGGAGGACGCGGAATGATGGAGAAAGTGGTGACTGGGACGTGGCTCAGAGGAGCACACGGCTGGGCCTTGAGTTTTTGGGAAGGGATGCAAGATTTGAAGGCTGCTCTCCTGCCTTTTCTGATAGAACTCTTCAGATAACACGTCTGGCCAGTGTCATTGTTCTCCTGTGTTCTCAAATACCTGTTTGCTTATTTGGCTTGTCACCAGCTTTATTTTCTGTGTGTGCTTCTTGCTGTGTGTTTTTGGGGTTATTTATTACCTGAAAAACAAAAGGAAAATATATTTAGACTTGAGTTACTGCTGACTTGGACAAGGGGCAGCGTGTACGTTCCAGCATTAGGAATGCACCACAGTGGGGTCGTGACTCGTCCTACAACAGGCTTGTGCATCGCTAATGACACATTTGTTGCCTTGATGGGTATTTGATTTGATGCTGAAAGCAGTTGGTGGAAATGATAATGATTTTACTGTTAAAATTACAAAACTGAGGCTGAGATTCCTGGCGCAAATAATAAAATGTTACCTCTTATGTAATGTTAATATATAAAACAGACTTACTTTGGTGTCAGATACTGCAGTGATAATGAGTAAGAAAATAAATGCAGAGTCTGTGAACGGAAGTTTGTCAGATTGTACTTTTGAAGTCACATTGAGGTCCTGCTTTCTGCTTAGTCTGGTCTTTTAGTCTTTTGTTTTTCTCTTCCCTCTCATTTTTCTGGTGTTCTTGGCCTCAGGAAAGGTGGAGGAGGTTTTCCCTGTACCCTAAAGCCAGGGAGTTTGACTGCCTTGGGGAAGGGGCTTGGCAAGTGAATCCATGGCAGTAATTTTTATTAATTAACTAAACTCCTTGCTAACTCACGGGGTGATCTATGACAGTGTTTGTCTTGCTGCTGTTTAGGGGCGGTGTCTGCTAATGAACTGTGGGATTTCCAGACAAATCCCCTTTCATTTGGGATGCACATCCCTGTTCCCAGCACGGCTGGCGTGTAACCATTGCGTAATTGATGACAGCTTTGATGAGCATTAGGGAAGTATTTAATGTGCTTTCGACTTCATTGAGTAATTTAATATCTCAGAACACGGTGTACAACAAATTAGGGAGCAGGTGCTGAGTGGAGCTGTCGCTGGGCTGGTTCATGCCAAGGGGAGATCCTCGGTCTGGTGTTTCCAGCCTTCACTGCTGTATCATTCTCTCTGTTTGTTTGGATTTTTTTTTTATTGTGGAGAGAATCTGTCAGTTTAAGTGTGGTTTTGATCACTGTAAATCTTCCCCTTGCAGAAGTGCTGGGTTTGGGTTTGTTTTGCCAACATGGCTCTGAGTAATGGAGGGATTTTGGTTGTGTTGAGCAATGTTTAGTTGACACTTTTAAAAAAAGAAAATCCACCCCTTTCCATGGCCTAGTTTATAGTAACTGAAAAAAAACTGGCACAGAGAACATCTACAAGTTGAAAATTAAACAGGTTTGTTTATAGTAGCCACGATTCAGTATTTAACTGCCAGGATAAAAATAACCAGGACGTGTGGCTGTAACATCCCAAGAATCTGCGTCTCATTTGGGAAATGGGAAGGGCATGGACACAGGAGTGGCACAGCCAGCCTGGAGTGGAGGTGCTGGAGTTCACAGGGACATTTGTGCTTCTCTCCCAAATGTGCACAGTGCTGACGGCGCTTTTCCCTTGGAAACGTTCAACACTCTGGTTTCCGCTGGTGAGAATCAGAGAAAGGGAGGTGTGAGTGATGAGCAAGCAAGGAGTTACCCTCTTTTTTCTTCCTTAGAGCCAGGTGAGTGGTCCTTGCTCCCTGCCTCTCTCTCCCCTCCACCAGGGACATCTTTCTCTATGCCAGTGCATCTTTCTGGGGAAGAGCAGAGAGCAAACACCCCTCAGGCTCACAGTGCACGTGGGTGTAGAGGCTGCACCTTGCGAGGCCCTCTCACATTGTCTCTAGGAACTGATGCTGTGGTTTCTGTGCCGCTCCTTTCCATGCCTCACTTCTTTCTGTTCCTTTTCTCTCACCCTCATTTAAACCCGGGCTGTGCTTTCTGAGTGCAAGTGCAGCCGGTGCTGCTGAGCCGTCTGTCTGCAGTGCTGGAGCTGGGACTGGCAGCGCCTTCACGAGATATCATTGAATGGTCTGGGTTGGAAGGGACCTTAAAGCCCACCCAGTGCCACCCCTGCCATGGGCAGGGACACCTCCCACTGTCCCAGGCTGCTCCAAGCCCTGTCCAGCCTGGCCTTGGGCACTGCCAGGGATCCAGGGGCAGCCACAGCTGCTCTGGGCACCCTGTGCCAGGGCCTGCCCCCATCACGGGGAAGGATTTCTTCCCAGTATCCCAGCTAAACCTGCCCTCTAGACTCACTTTCTCTTATACTTGGAAAAATAATGGACAAGGATTATGAGAACTTCATTATCTGTTTCTAAACAGTTTTGATTTCTGTGACTCCAAGGTGACTCCAGGGCTGCTAGAAAGAAATACTTTCAAAAAACCAGCTTACTGGGTTTTCATTTAAACTTCCTATGATTCCAGAGGAACAATTGATTCTTTTTTTACCCCTTGAAAAGAAAGGATAAAGGGCTGAACCTATAAAAGACAGGACCCTTTGCCTGTCAAAGCAGCAGGGTGTAGCCAATGCTGTGATTACTCTCTGAAGTATCAGTACTGCTGCTGTTCACTGTTACTGAACAAAGGATTGGGATACTGGAAGTGTTAGAGCCTTCTAAAACTCGTGGACAAGGAGCCAGCAGATTCCTGGGGTGGGTTGGGAGTTGCTCTGCCCTCGAGGACTGTCACAGAATCCCAGAATGGTTTGGGTTGGAATGGACCTTAAAGCTCATCTCGTTCCACCCCCTGCCACAAACCTGATGGATTCCCTAAAATAATTGTGCTTTGGAGGTGTTGCATTGGATTTTACCATGGCAGTGCTGATTGGGAGCAGATGAGTGATGGTTTTCCCCCTGCAGCATCATCGGGCTGCTCTAAATCTTTCTCTGGCGTTTCTGGTAGCACTTTCTGTACTAAGTTTTCATCTTCTAAAATTAGTTGTGAACTTGATGCAACCTCAGACATGGTTAGTTTGACTTGAGTTTGTTTTTTGTAAGTGAAGTCTTCCTCAGAGTATTCTAGGGAGGAGAAGTCCACAGGAACAGGGTGGTTTGGCTTAAGCACTACAGAGATGCTTTGCAAATGCTGACACTTGAAAAATTATTAACTCTTTTTTTTAATTCTTCTTTTTTTCAGTTCCTTGTGGGGAGCCTGGAAGAACCTTCAGTAGATCTGCTAACACTGATGAGAGATCTTTTATGCCAAGGTAAGAGTTTTTTAGTGTTCTCATTACATTTTAAATGAAATTTCTGTGAACATCGGAGTGAATAATTGGTGAGGTTCTTGCACTCACCTCTCTTTCAGTGCTGTGTTTGCATATTTGGGTTTATGCTTCCCTCTCTCCACTGCCCAAATTATAAACTTCTTGATGAGCTGCTGAAACTTTTGTAACAGAAGCAGCTCGTTTTTACATCGGGTTTCTGTCCTGCAGGGCCTCAGCCCTTGTCCCCACCACCTCCCCCAGCCTCTGCCCTGCTTCTTCCACTGCTTGGGAAATACCCTGAAAGTTTTGCTTCTTCTGGCCCCGATTCAGCCCCTGGCTTGCAGGAGGGTGAAGGATGATTTGTGCAGTTTGGGGAGTGCACGAGGGCTTGGCTGAACAGAGGAGCAGGTGAGTGGGAGCCCCGTTCCAGGTCAGAGCTTCAGCTGTGTTTGCACCCACCCCTGGTCCTCACAGGGATCCTCTGCCTGCACTGCCTGTGGCTTGGATATTGACACGAATATCCTGCAGCTTTTTTCACCTCTCCATCTGCTCCCAGGGTAGAGCCCCTCTCTTTTTGGTCAGGAGGGAGCTGAGCAGCTCAGGGCTGATGCTGTGAACAGGTGAATGTCCATTTCTGTCTCTTCCTGGGCAGTGTTGGTGACAGCAGCAGCAGAGAAGAGATGCTCCTGTTAAAGAATACAGATCAGAGATGAATTCTGATGTATCAGGTGTTTGATGGTGTGGAAGCAAAGTTTTTTCATGATTATAGATGAAAGAACCCTATGATTTGTTACTCGGTGGGTGATGGAGGTGGTTTGGAGAGTGAGGAAACGGGCAGAGGGAGCTGCAGCTCAGGCCGTGGTGGGGGTGTGACACCTGCTCTGTGCCCTGGGCTTCTCCTGCTGTAGCTCGGTGGCCGTGCCTGGGAAAAGGGAGCCAGGAGCAAGGAGACACACTCAGCTCTTGCTTTATTTTTGCACCACAGCATTCAGAACTAAGGAGACCAGTTTCACAACATTTACAGTTAATTTTTTTTACACTCCGTAGTGATCATACTCTTCTCTTGACTCTAAAGGAACACTTAACACCCATAATTTAATTCCATTTTGAAATGGAGTTGTTGCTTCACAGCATGTGACTCTACTACAGAGAGCTCTGGATGGCAATGAATGCTGCTGTGTCTGACTGTATTTAGGTGGGCTTCAGCAGTTGCCAAATGAAAAGTTGGCTGGGATGCAGCATAGTAATTTCTTGAGCACTCTATTCATGTTGTATAAACAGATAACATTAACATACTTGTGAAAGAGCTACAACATAATTAAGGCATGTGGGGTTTACAGTAATAAGGCTCGTGCCTTTCAGGATCTTGGTTTCCTGTTGCACCTGAAAAAAAAAAATCAGCAAATACTGTAGAGAAGAAATGAGAAGTTAGTCTTGTACTGCTCCCAGCTAAAACTTTCCCACAAGTATTTTCTACTATAAATAAGAAGTGAAATAGTTCACAGCTAAATTTAACCCTTAGCTTGATTGCTTTCCGGGTTTTCTTCAGTGGAACTGACTGTGGAATTGTAGGAAAATGAAGACAAACTGGATCAATAAGTTGCATTTATGCTTTATAAAAAATGCATCACCTTTTAATTTCTAGGGATTATCAAGGGGAAAATAATTATTAATTGGAATTCCCCTCTCCTTCCCATTCAAAATCATGATTTTTGAAAGAAAGGAAGTGAATGTTACTTCTCAGGGAAATGTTCAAGCAGAAGAGCTTACAGTTCCCAGAATTTAGCCAAAACTGTTATCAGTGTCCTGGAGAGCACAGACGTTGCCTGCTCTGCTTTGAGACAGTTTCTGGAAAACCCCTTTCAGTTTGACTCGATTTCACAATTTGCAGTTAGGCAACTGCAGCTTAATGGGCTTCAAGAGTTGAAGGAAAACCTCCTCCAGGTGCCGAAAATGATGGGCTGCACTGACAACTTAAGCCTTACTCCCTCTCCAAGGCTTGGATGAGGGAAGGGCAGCTTGTCTGTCTGACTGCAGAGAGCCTCAGCACAGGCAAGTGCTTTATTTCTGTTATTCTGGCTTCAAAACGGGCATAAAGTCGTGCTAAGCCGAACACAGAAATTTGTGTGTCTCTCTCCAGCTGCACGTGGGATTTTAAAATTTTTGTTTAAAGCCGTACTTGTGTGACATTCAGCCCATGCAGCAGGCTGTGGCTGAGGGTGAGGGCTAAGGGGGGATGCTTGGGGAGGGTCTCCAACTCCCTGTTGAGCAGCAGGTCCCGGTTCAGCTCTGGCTGGTGATGGGTGAGCAGCAGCACATGGGATTCCTCTTGACTCTGTGTTACGTCTTCCCCTTGGGAGCTGAAATGACAGAAGAGAACCTGTCCCGATTCAATGATTACATAAACTTGGGACACAGATTGTCAGGGAGTTGTCCACATTGCAAAGCTCAAAATACAACCCCTGTTCTTCACAGGCTCGCTCACGGCAGTCGACAAGGTGATGCATTTCTCTGTCAAACTCCTTGGAAGACGTGTTTCTTTCTAAAGGCTGCAGCCAGCGAGCCCATAAATCGTGTGCAGCGTCAGTTTGAAATGCCCTGGAGGAGCGGAGCCTGCCCAGCTCCCAGCCCTCGAGCCGGTGCAGCCTTACTTGGGAAGGAAGCGCTGGCCTGCGGAAGGGGGGATTCGTGCTGAGCTCATTGTTTGCCGCAGCCCCGGCAGCGGGACAGCCCGGCCTGGCTGCTAATGTAAACAGAGAGTAAAGTGTTTATCACCAGCTTTGTCATTTGCCTTATTTGTCAGGGAATCTCGAGGAGAATGAGAAGTTTTCTGGTGCTGCGTAGTGACTTGAGGGAGTTGCAAGATTTCCATAAAAAGGCAGAGTCTGTGCAGGGCGAGCAGAGAGCTCTGCCTTGGCAGCCGAGCGCTGGGCCTGACCTTTTCCAGAGAGAAAACACTGACCTAAATCCCTCCCTGCTGGGGGTGGAGGGGAGAGGGAAACCTCTCCACTTGCTTCTTTCTGATCTAATTTTCTTGTCCCATACTCTGGTTTGTGCCATGGAATGCTGAGGAAGCAGAGGGCAGGCAGTGACAGCTCGTGGTGCCCGGCACAGCTGGGACAGGCTCTGTGTTTGTCCCATGGTGTGTCCATCCTCTTCCTGCCAGGCTGAGGGACCCAGCTTTGGCAAACTCCTGTAACCTGGGGCTGTCGGAGTGGCCTTCTCCACTTGAGTGTCCCGGTGGAAAAACGAAACCCAGAGCTGTTAATAAAGACATTCTCGTTCCCAGGAGGACTGGGTGAAGGGGGAGCGTTGCTGCTTTCAGGACACATGGTCACAGCTCTGTGTTTTAACTGCTGCCTTTTCTCCTGCCCTGCAGGTCGCTCTCTGAACAGACCACACCATGCGTGAGTACAAGCTGGTGGTCCTTGGTTCAGGAGGTGTTGGCAAGTCCGCTCTGGTGAGTTTGGGGAGCGGCTCTGAAGCCCATGCACAGCCCTGCAACTGCCTGTGTCACTGCAGAGCAGGTTACTGGTGCTTTGGGGAATTTGTATGACTTCTAATATGTGCCACGACTTCATGTAGCCACTGTGACGCTGCTGAGAGAGCTGTGGAGGGATGTCATGGTTTTGGAGAGGTGATTAATTGCTGATAATTAGTGTGTCATGTCTGCTTCCTGCTTGCGTGTTGTATTGTACACGGCCGAATATCTCTGTGTGAGTTTTAAAAGCCCAGCCAGCACTGGCACAGTGAAGTCTGGCTGGAATCAATCACAGAATTAGGGGGTTCATCTTTGCACACCTCGAAGGCTGCATGTTTTCCACCCTGAGTGAGCACCTGGGCTCAAACACCGGGATTGAGAATCCATCTGCAGCCTGTGCAGAGCAGAGGGAGGAGCAGACTGATGACACTTTGCACTCCTTAAGTGCCTGTCTTGTTCCCAAGGAGAGGTTTACATGGCAGGGTTGATAGCAAAGCATTGTGAGAGAGACTTGTGTCACCCATTTATCACTCACCAGTCAAGCAGCTCTCTCCAACAGAAAGGCAAAGAACTGGTCAAGTGTGAAGTTATCTACAGCAAGGAACTGCAGTGTTCCTTGTCACAGACATGATAATGGCTGAGCAGCCTTTCATGTCCTGCCCCGTTGTTCACTCTGCTGCTACAACCAGGTAATAGTCCTGGTAAATCACCTGCAGGATCCAGGTGAACAGGAGGAGAGATTATTCAATTATGTATTGAATTTGATGCACTCTTTCCGCTATCCCATCCTAATCTTTACAAGGTGTAATTTTTTAATAAGCTCTGTTCTTCCACAGCAGTTTAAGCAATCTGTATTACTTTTTCCACCAGCACTTCCTCGATTATCTTAATTTTCATATGTAACACTGAAAGACTCACTAGGTGAAATGGGGCACTTAGTGGTATCCTGTAAATAAAAATTACTCAGCATCTGACATACTTGAATTTCCTTCTTTGTGATGTGAAATCTGAGCACCATCACTGACCTTTTTAACAGCTGAAATGCAAATACTCAAATAGTCTGGTAAACAAAAGTTAAATTCTTTTTGACAGGCTGCATGCTAAGTCAGCATATTTGGTAATTCATATGCAGCATAGATCCATTATGTTTATAAGAGCACACAGTAAGTGCCAATTAGCAGCTGAGAGTGGATAATATTTAGCTTTCAAAGAGTCTGTGTACTTATTTACAAGCATTAGCAAGGAGAGGTTACAAGGTGGGATTTAAAATAATATGGGGTCACTTTAAATTTCATTGTTCCAACTGTTTAAACTGACCTGTGCAACAAAGAGCCTGGTGTTCATTTCCAGCTCTGTTTCCATTGGAGTGCAGATGACAATCTGGGGTTGGTTCACTGCAGATCCTCCTTGTTGTTTTAACTCTTCTGTGCCAATACAGCGCTGATGATGCTTCTGGTAATGGTGAGGGAGTAGCAGAAAACCTTCACAGTTATAAAGCCACAGTTGTTTAGCAACTTTTGTTTCCTGTACAGCAGTTTTATCCCATTTCTGAGGCTAAAAAATCTTCTGGAGTGGCAGTGGGGGACCCTATTTGCAAGGGTGTCCACTGGTGCAGAGTCTTACATAGAGCTGGAAACCAAAGTTGGGCTGCACAACCCAAACTAAGGGAAACCTCTAAAAGTTTTGGATCTACATAACCCCAAAACACCCCCAGATTTGTAGCGTCTCCCTTGGCCTTTCTTTTCACCTATAATAGATAAAATGAAGTCCATCAGAGATGCAGAGTGTGACGTGTCAGGAGGGGTTTGTCAGAGTCTCGCCCTCGGGCTGGCTCACAGAGCTCCCCGAGTGGGGCAGATGTGGCTCACGGAGAGCCCATGGCAAAGAGCTGCCTCCTCTGGGCCTCTCTGGGGAGCAGCTGTGCCAACCTGACCGTGCTGAAATACACAGAAACAGTCCTAAAACACCATCTGTAACCCACAGCTCTGCTGCTGGGGTCACTGCTGATGTCACACCGTGATCCACGTTCGTAGGGGTCTCTTACTGGAAGGATTTTGGAGAGATCTGTTACCTCGGGCAGACTGGGACAACTGCTTAGTGTGACAAGGAAATCTTGGAGAAGCAGAGACTTTTCTCATTAGAGTGTAAAATACATTTATTTAGTGATATACAATGATTTTGAAAAGAGGTAGTTGTGGCTTCTCAGACTTCACGTATAAAACTTGTGGAAGGTTCAGTTGGCAAAAGGTATTTGGCGTGTTTGCCAATTTTCAAGAGACAAATTTAAGTGCTGGGATCTCAGCTCTCAGTTTCACAAATAAACACCACCTTGTTTTACAAATATCACCCAAATCTTCAGACACTTCTGTGCTGTTTTAGTGCAAATTGTTGTGGGTGAAGAGGAAAAAGGAGCTTTGCCTCCCAGAAGAGGAGAACTCTGTCCTGGCAGAAGCCAAGGCACAGAGCTGGGCTGTCCAGGGATGGTCACATCCATGTGACAGCTCGGTGGGAAACGCTGAGTAGATTTGCTCTGAATAATTACAGGGAAGAAAGAGTTCCCCTGTGAATGGAGTGAGGCTCCTCCTTTAGCGGTTTGTGCACAGGGAGTGTCTGGAGGCTCTCCAGGCTGCACTTGCTGCTCTGCCCGTCCTGGGTGTGCAGTCCAGGGCAGCCCCGTGGTGACTCTGGGCTGATTTGGACTGAAATGTGGATTTTCCACAGTGCACAGGTTGCCAGTGCTCCTGCTGAAATTTCAAGTCTTCCATATTTGGTGATTTTTATCCTTCTAAAGTAACAGGCAGTGGAGTAAAGGCAATTTTGAGGGTATCATCTTTTCTGAGAAAAGGAAGCAAACAGTTGATGTGCAAAAAAGTTCTGAAAACATGCTTGAATAAAGTGATTTTAACAGAAAATACACAAATTTTATTTTCAAAATTGTAATTTTTTGTCTTTTTCTCTGGTCACAACTATTGACTTCTAACAGCAGAGCAGTTTTACTGTTGTTAACTTTTCCTAAAGTGCTTCTTGGTGAATGTTTCTGGTTATGTTCAGCTCACTTAGGTGTTTTCTTCTTTCCTTCCTCCCCAGACTGTACAGTTCGTTCAGGGAATTTTTGTTGAAAAATATGACCCAACAATAGAAGATTCATACAGAAAGGTAAAATACCATCGTTTTTATTTCTTTCAAGTGTCAGAGAGAATATGAAATTCTTCGGGGCTGTTTTGGATGCAGGGCTGGAATTGCTGAGCAAAAGTCCTTGTAGGATCCCTGAGCTGTTACGTAATTCCAGCCACAGAGCTGCTTTCTTCCCTGGATGGATGTCAAGTGACCCATTGTTTCACGGATTAGCATAAATGTCACCAGCATTAAAGGCACCAAAACATACACTAAAATCTTGTGACATTTGTGCCTGTGATAATTAAATGTAAATTGTGGTATGAGTTCTGCTGTTAAATTTACTTGACTTTCCTGGAATTACCCTTCTTAGATCTGAGACATTTCTCAGTGAGTGGAAGATTTGCAAAGTCTTACTGTGAGGGTCCTGAAATACTTAGCATTTTCTTCTCTTCCTTATTCCCTTCTGCCCCAGCAGCAAAGAAAAATTAAAGTTTTAAGGTGCTTTGATTTGTAAGAGTGGATTAAGTCGAGATATTTACAATCTCACTTAAGTTGAGATGTTTACAGTGAGCTGCTCATTTAAGCCTTGCTAATGAAGGGAGTCCTGGAGCATGTGAGCTGACCCAAATGCCTGGCTTGGGGCGTAATTAATCCTCTAACAGCAGTGCTGCTCAGCCCCGGGGAAGTGCAGGTGCCTGCTTTGCTAAGAGCCCTTTGTGGCAAAAGTACAAATTGAGCTGAGATCCCTCTTGCCTGTCCCATTTCAGACAATTTTTGAACTGTTTGTTCCCTTTTTTCCCCAGCAAGTGGAAGTAGACTGTCAACAGTGTATGCTGGAGATCCTCGACACAGCAGGGACAGTAAGTGCCATTTCTTCATCTCATTGCTGTGGAGTTTCTTTGTTAAGAATGATAATCCTGCCCAAGCAAAAGCAATAAATCAGTGGCAGTAATTTAAATGGGAGGATTTTGTTAAATAACCCAAACCCAGGGCGGTGAGTGCCAGTGGCCTGGTGAGCTCTGTCCCCAGCTGGTGCCCCAGTGCTGGGACACAAAGGTTGGTGCCTCCTGTGCCACTCACCTTCCCTCTGCCATCCCCATATCAGCGTTCTGGTCCGGGAGGGTTTTAAACATGAATTTTGCAAGTGGCCAGAATACAAGGACACAGCTTGCAGCCAGTGCCAGGTGCAGGGGCTGCTTCCCAGCAAGTCAGGTCAGCCTGCGAGGGAGATTTCCTCAGCAAGCCTTGCCCCTGCCGAGGAGCCCTCCCGCTCCCCTGGCACCTCCCTGGCCTCGCTGTCCCTCACAGCTGGGTGACGCCCGTGGCCCTGCCACTGTCACCTGCAGCTGGCAGAGCCCTGTCCCGGAACAGACCAAGCCCTGGGGGCTGGCAGCACACCCCGGGGCAGGCGGTGCTCCCTGGAAGTTGATTTGGGAAAGCGTTGAAGATCCCCAGCAGCAGGAGCAGCAATGGTTGTGTGGGTCTGGTGAAAGCCCTTTCCCTGGTGGGACAGAGGCAGCTCCACGCGGGCATTGTCCAGCCTGCTCTGGCACTTCAGTCTGGCTGCTGGTGTTTTTATTGCTGCTCTTCATCCTTTTCCCGTTTTTTCAAGAAGCCCTTTTCTCTATTAAGGAAAAAAAAAAAAGCCAAAGGGAAAGAGAGTATTAATGCTTTTATTCAATTGCCATGCTTCAGTGGGTTTCTGTGAGGGGTAAATATGTAAATCCATGCTGTGTGGCACTATTCTTGTCTCCAGTACAATAAAAGTATTCCTTTGTAACTATTCATTAGCTGCATTCACTAGCTAATTACTTTAAAAAATACTTGATTGCAGGAGCAGTTCACAGCCATGAGGGATCTCTACATGAAGAACGGGCAGGGGTTTGCACTAGTATATTCTATAACAGCACAGTCCACGTTTAACGACCTACAGGACCTGCGGGAACAGATTTTACGGGTTAAGGACACTGAAGATGTGAGTAGAATATGTTTGTTTTCATTTCTGCAAATGGTTAGAAAGAGTTTGGTCTCAAATTCTTGTATGTTTACATACAAAGCTTCTTTCAAAGAATATTCTTGGTTTGTGTTGAGTAAGTTTCCAGAGCCTTGTAGTTTTCAGTGTTGTTTGAGGCCCAACACCTGCTAAGGGGCATCACAAAACCAGATTTTGCCATGTTGTGGAAGCCACAGTATTTTGAAATGGTGGGAGTTGATTAAAAATGACATTACTTACTTTTTCTCCATTAAACTCCTTTCCAGGATTTGCATTTTCTTCTTCCTCTGTGCTTTAGCTGTGCTTTATTTCCCACAAAGTTAAGGAAAAATAATGGCTGAACTGAACAGTAATGATGTTCTCGGTAGCTCTGCAGCTGTCTTGCGCTGCAGACAGACAGGGGTTATTCCAAATGTGTGAAGGGGAAGTTGATTTTCAAAGCTGTGACATTTCCCAGGGGTCGGCTGGGAATTCTCTGGAGCCCTGGAGCAGCTTCTCAACTCTCAGTCACTTGGCAAAATCTGCCACCCAAGGAGGTCACACAGTTGCGTGAACTAAACCATTACGGGTCTGATAGGGTCTTGAGTTGTCGTTTTGGTTGTTTAAAACTCTTTTTACAATAAGGGAAGATCAGCTGTGGGGAGTTTGCTGTTTGACAGAAGATGGGACCGGCTGGGGCCGAGGGCGGCTGCTTCCCTCGGAGCATCGTGTGCTGCCTGCCTGCTTGGGACGGCTCTGGGCCCCTCCTTGGTTTAACAAGCTGAGCTTCTATTTATGCAAAACTGCTTTTCCTTGAGGCAGGGATTATGCCAGGGTAAATCCCTGCTGACAGGATCCTGTGCTGGCCGCGCCGGGAGCTCGGCTGCGCTCACGGGGGAATTTGCACCCCAAGCTGGGCAGGTTCACCCCACAGCAGACACTGCTGCTTCCCCTTGGACTGCAGGGATCTGACTGCACTGTTAAAATGCATTTACGTGCTTTGGGTGTTACTTGTTGAGTCCAAGTTTGAGAACCTTTTGAATGTTTAAGCCGCGTTCTGCTGAGTTAGGAAATGTCTCTCCCCTGTTTGTCATATGAGAATGTGTCTTAAAGTCCCAATACATAAAGCACTAAATGATAAATGTCTGGAAGAGTTTAAATTCCAGTCTTCTACACCTAACAGGAAATGATCAAAGGTAGTTGCTCACCAAACTCCTTTTTTGGATAAACTATTAATACCTTTTGAAATAACCTTACACAGAGTTTCATGTCTTTCAAACCTGTACTGCTTACTCATCTCAGTATCACTTTTTGTCCTGTTATTTCACATCTTTAGTTTTTTGCTGAACACATTCAAAACACATTTTCATGTTTCAGTATGAGAAAATTAACTATCTAGAAAACTGTAAAGAACAGGATTAAGCTGATAGAGTTGTAAATGTCCTGTAGATCTCTCATTTCAAATGAGCTTTTTTTGCATTTGCTTCATCTGTACTGTGACTTCAGGTTCCTGATGAAATAAGTAAAATTTATGTCTCAAAAATAAAAATATGATTCCTTTCTAATGGGTATGGCTGGGAGTTTTAAAGACAGAAATTAATCTTGAGTGTAGTTGTGTCAGGAAGAGACTACAAATATTAACACTGAAGTAGATTAAAAACACACAGTGTGTTGTAAATTACCAAAGGAAGCGGATAGTGATTTATTTTCCAGCTGGAAAGGTCTCGTTTTCTGCTCAAAGAATGAAATGTTTGAGGAAATGAAGCGGGTGCACACCCTTATCAGCAGCTCTTTAGGGTTTTTTTCTGCTGCTCAGTGTGAGGGAAACAGGAAACGGTGCTGGGCTGCGGCCCCGTCCCGCTCTGCTCTCAGCCCTGCCATCCCCAGGGTGCAGCAGAGCCTCAGGTGTGCCCAGCCCCGGGCTCTGCAGCTGCCCTCTCCCGCCGGGGCTGCCGGGGGATGGAGCTGGGCCCCTCCTGTCACCCTGCAGGTGTGCAGGGGGCAGCTGGGAGCGCCAGTGGGGCCGCCAGGGAGAGGGGTTTGGGTGGTTTTTGTTCCCTTGTTTAAGGTGTTACAGAATCCCAGAGTGGTTTGGGTTGGAAGGGTCCTTAAAGCTCATCTGTGGGCAGGGACACCTTCCACTGTCCCAGGGTGCTCCCAGCCCCGTCCAGCCTGGCCTGGGACACCTCGTTTTGTACCTGCTGGTGACATCTTGGAGGGCCACAGCTGCCCCCAGTGACAGAGACTGGAGAGGGGCAGATGGCACCTCATCCTTGTCCTGGACTGATGAGCTGCTTGCATGTGCATCCTGAGTGTAGAATGGGTCTTTTGAACACAAATCAGGTGTTGGTGTTGATGTTGCAGGGGATGATTTTGGGGAAGTGACGTGCTTTCAGGAGCTGAGCTGCTGGGTGGGCACTCGTTGGACATTTGCGTTAACTCGTTGGACATTTCCATTATTCCGAGCTAGTAAATACTGGGCAGTGTTTGTGCCTGTTGTGGAGAGCATCCCCTTTGTGGCTGCAGAACGTGACAGGGTGAGAGTGCTGGGTGGGACAGGCAGGTGGGCTCGGGGAACACGAGGCTGCACAGGACTGTTCCTGTTCACTCCGTGTCGGGGCACTGCTTTCCAAAGCTGCTTCCCGTTATTGTTGAGTGGCTTGACAGAGCAGGTCAGAGGGGCCGACACATGGAATACATGTCTGAAAACACGTGTGTGTGTGTGTGTTGGACAGACAGACACAGCTCTGAACTGGGCTCTTGGCAGCAGCTCAGCCTCTGTCACAGGAAAGGCCTGAAATGCATTTCAGGAGTAAATTAGGTTTTGGATAGAAAGGTGAAGACACCAGAAAATATAACTTTACTGACTTAAAATTCTGCTGAAATACTATAATTTGGTTTTATATGTGTTTAATTTAGTGCACCAGGGTGTCTGTGGTGTGAACTTTGCTCAACCCTTGCCCAGCAGGCATCTAAATTCCAGCCTGGTGTCAGCTCTGCTGAACTCCTGATTTTTACTGGTTTTCATACTTGATACTGTATTTTTCATACTGTATTTTTCGTAGTGCATTTCCCCCTCCCCAGTTTGAGCACCACAGCAGCACAGAGCTCGCTGTACATGAACTTGCTGACGGATCTCTCCTCCTGCTTGCTCCTCTGCAGGTTCCCATGATTCTGGTTGGCAATAAATGTGACCTGGAGGAAGAACGAGTCGTGGGCAAAGAGCAGGGGCAGAACTTAGCACGACAGTGGTGTAACTGTGCCTTTCTAGAATCGTCTGCAAAGTCGAAAATCAACGTAAATGAGGTAAGTACCACCTGTGCCCTTGTCTTCCCAGCATGAACGTGACATTAAACCTGCAAGTGTGTCTGAACTGGGGAGACTCGGGGTGATTCTGGATTCTCAGCCTAGGAGAGCATTGCCATGCACGTCCTTAGGTACTTTCTGTCAGTTTTAAGGAGATTTGCTCCCTTTTCTATGCAAAAGGGGGTGACTTCCCAGGTGATTGTTTCTATAGCCTCTGTCAGGGGCTGTGAATAGCAAAGGGTCCTGAGCAAGCCCAGTTGGCTGCATGACTCTGAGCTTAGATAAACTTTATCTGGAAAGAATATTTTGTCAAGATAACTGCTGCTATTCCGAACGTGGATTTATGCCCTGTTGTACTTCTTGTCTTGTGTGGTGTTGGCTGTTGCTTTTGAAGTATTTGTATTTCTGGCTGCACAGACCTCGTCACAGCCCTCTGTGAGCCCCCAGCTTGCCAAAACTGTGCCCAAACCCAGACCTGAGCAGTTCCCCGAGTTTCACTGAGACCCCCTTTGCTCTGGGGTGCTTTTTCCTGCTGCCTGGGGCCGTGGGGTTGTGCTGAGGGAGCTCTGCTCCACATCAGGCACCAGGTTTTTATTCTGTGCTGGGAATTATCTGCCTGTGACAGAGGCCAAGTTTCCAGGCACAAAGCTAAGGTGACCCCGTGCAGCGCAGCTGGGCTGCTGCCAGCAGATAACTGGGACCGTTTAGGGGGTGTGTGATAAGCAGGAGCAGCAGGATCTTGGACTGGGCCCAGGGCTGCTCTGGCAGCCAGCAGGATGTGCTGCACGGGCTGGTGGACAGGGAAGGGAGCTGCAGGCTCCGTGAATTGCAGCTCTGGTGGCCGGGATGAGCCTGGATCCAGCATAGCTGAGCCACGCTGCCAGCAGGGATTTATTTGTGTGGCTGAGCTGGAGTAAAACCGGGACTGGGAGTGAAGCAGCTCACAGCTCACTCATCAGACACATCCCCTGGGGTGTGACAAGTCCCGGGCTGGTTGCATTTCCACGGTTTGGGGGTGCAGACTGACCCTCATCAGGCAGAGGCGCCTCGCCCGTGGGAAGGGGGTTCTGTGGGGGGCAGAGCCCCTGGGTGCACAGCCTGGTCTGACACCCCCTCATCCCTGATGTGGGAATCCTGACCCGTGAGGTCACATCAGAGAGAAGAACGTGATATCTGGAAGATGAGTTTCTGGTTTCATTGCAATCTTTGTTTTCTGATTTCCTGCCAATTGATATTTTCTAGTTATGAAAAGTACAAAAGCTGAGGAAATCAAAGAGAGAAACTGTGAATGAAGCAGCTCAGTGCACCGGGAGTTTGTCCTGCTGGCTCCTGGGCTGGGGAAGCATTTGCATTATTTTGGGGTTTATTCTTGCTTTCTCAGTACTTTTGGAGTTTCTAAATTTGTTAAAATCTAGGTAGAGAGTGATAAATTCCTGCATGCATTTGCTGAATGTGAATGAAACCTTTCAGACAATAAGCTTTTAATCCAGAGCGAATCAAGTGTCCTTCTGGTGACCTCTGAGATGCTCTTGCAGCACACTGCCTTTCTTTAGGGATGGTGGCATTCCTGAAACCTTGTTGCAGACTTCTGTACTCACAGTCAGTACTAGCACCTAAATAATCTAACTTATGAGAAAGGAAAACCTTAAATTTCAGTTGTTACAGTATGTTATAAACTGTTTCTTTGTCTTCTGAGTTTCTTTGAAATCAACAAGAATTTGTGAGCTGTCAGCCACTCCAGGAAGGGAAAAAAAATAAACAAGGACAAGGGTGGAGCCCTCTGAAGGTTGAAATATTTCTCCTCAATGCTGTGACCCAGCTCCAAGCATTTTTGCAAAGCTCATTTTGCTATAAATGGGTTGAGCCTTGCTGGGAAAACAGCTCACAGCAGCAGCGCTCACGAAACCTCTGCAGCTGAAAGAGGTCCCTGTAATGTCCCCTGGTGGAAATGCCAGAGTTCAGGGCAGCTGCTGGGAGGGACAGGGGAAAGGGCTGCCTGTCCTCTCCTGCAGGGGGAATGCTCCGGGCTGGTGGGGCACCACGGAGATGATCCTTGAGGATATTATTCCTGACTTAAAAAACCATTTGTTATTCCCAAGTTTTCTCCCACTTTTCCAAAGCAAGGAAATTGTTGCCATTTCATTGCCATGCTCTTCTGAAGGCTTTGGTGGTGATAAACTGAGTTTCCAGCTCCTTTATGTTCTGCGCACTGATGGGAGCTCTGTGTTTCTTCTTCCATAAGCAGCTGCTTGAGAAACATTTAATAAATTCAAGCAGTTTAATTCAATTTACACAACTACAGCCACCAGGAAAGAGTTGTCAGCTCCCCAGCCTGCCTCAGTTTGGACGGCTTGTGTTTTATTACTTGGATCTTTCAGCTTGTGTTTTTCATTTGCAGATCTTTTATGACCTGGTCAGACAGATAAATAGAAAAACACCAGTGGAAAAGAAGAAGCCTAAAAAGAAATCATGTCTGCTGCTTTAGACTCCCATCACGCAGCAGCTCTGAGCCAGGTAAGAGGTGTCTGAACCCTACCTGGGGCAGGTGAGCAGAGCAGGAGCTGCTCCTCACAGAGCTCCCCTTCCCTCTGCTGCTCTTCCTGGAGTGTGGCTGAGCAGGAATTTCCTTTTGACTCCTCTGGGTTCTCCCTCAGGCCTGTGACACCGAGCTCTGAGCCACCAGGCATCACTTTTGCTTCCTTTTTATCCTCTGATAAATTTTGGTGCCACTGCTTCCCCATGCTGGGAGCTCTGGGGACAACTACAAATCTCTTTGGGTGGGACATGGGTTTCAATGGCACAGAAATTTAAAAAAATACCCACCAAAAAAAAACCCCCAAAACAAAACAAACATAAAAAACCCAAAACCAAACACAACCAAAAAACCACGCCAAGGCTGGACACAGCTATAAATAATCTTCCTGTGTATCTTGGCAGGAAATTCCGTGTGCTCACAGCTGTTCTGTCACGCTTCTGGAAGGAAACAGCAGCTCTGTAGCTCCAGGACTGGGACAGAAATGTCCCCGTGTGGAGACAGAGAAGGGCACTGGGCAAGGCCCAGCTCTGCCACCCGCCTTGGTCACGGTGGGCTGCACAGGCTGTCACCCCCAGAGGGCTCCTGGGGCCACCAGAGCCTCTGCTCTGTCCTGTACTGGTCCAGCAGAGCAGCTCAGCTGGCCCTGGCCTGCAGCATTGGAGACAAACTCAGAAGGGTTTTGGGGATGAATTCCTGAGAACAGGGGACTCTGCCAGGCCCGAATTCCCCGCTGCCCACGGCCCTTGGGGCAGCCCAGGTGGGGCTGGGGAGGATCGGTGGAGCTCTGCAGTTGGGGGCTGCTGATGGGCTGCCCTGATGGACGAGGCTCTCAGCTGAAAATAACAGCTCAGGGCTGTGGGGAAACAATGGCTCTAGGGAAGGAAACTGAAGAGCCTTAAGTGGCTTTTCCTGTTGCTCAGGTGATCCCTCCTGCTCAGCCAGGACAGAGCTGGGCTTCCACAGCCCGGGAGGAGGCCATCCCTGCCCTCTCCCTCCCTCCCAGGATCCCGTGGGCAGCAGCACTGAAATTCTGGGAACTGCTGAAAGAGTTCCTGTGATCAGTCACCTGGAATCACAGAACCATGGAACAGTTTGGGTTGGCAGGGTCCTTAAAGCCCATCTCCTTCCACCCTGCACCGCTCTCCCTGAATCTCCTCCCGATTCACTGCCTGGATCCAGGCTCAGGAGGTCTCAGACTCATCAGGCCTTGAGAGCATCTCAAAATACAAAAGATGAAATCCCTCTCCGCTGTGTTGCTCATCCAGGGGTGAATTCCAGAGCCCTTGGAGGCCGCCTGGCTGGGAGCTGCTGAGCCGGGCCCGGCGCTATCGGGCAGCGGCAGACGGGGGCAGTTGTCTGTCACTGCTTTGTGGCCGTGATAAAACAACATCATGGGGAGTTACACTTGCACCATCTCCTGCTTTCTGTACCTAGAAACAGACCTGAATTCTGGGAAAAATGAGTTCTGCTGCCTGGGGGCACGGGCTGTTGGCTTTCAGGCCCTTGAGATCATTGATCTCATCAGCAGAATAAGAAATGTCCCTCCATCATCTTCTGTTTTTATCTTGTTTTACTCTCGCCAGATTGCAGGAATGAAGAACTGTTGCCTAAATGGAAAGTGCCAGCATTCCCAAGTTCAAAACCTTATGGAAATGAATAACATATCGGAAGAAGCTTCTCCTGTTTTTTATATACTACGAGAAGAATTTAGATCTTTAAAATGGTTTGCACACAGTCCCTGGAAAAAGCAGTTGCTCTGTGTATATCTCTTGGAAATTTAAGCCAATATTCCTCCTCCTTTGCAATAGCAATTAACAGATGTGAAAATAAATATAATTGACTCTAGCATATGATTATCCCAAGGAGCATGGATGCATTTCAAATGTTAGAGATTGCTATTATAATTAAAATTCATATTGACCATTTTATCATCATTTCTCCCCATCAAGCACTAAAAATGTTCCACTGTTATATTTTATATCTATAACTATAGATATATATTACCCAAAATTTCCCTTTGAACTCACTGCAACAAATAACTTTTTGAGTCATTGACTTCATTTTATATTTAAAAGTTACAGAATATCATTATTTTCATTCTGCCATTATATTCTAATTAAAAATATTTGTGCATAATGCTTTGGAAAAATGGGTCTTTTATAGGAAAAAAACTGGGATAACTGATTTCTATGGCTTTAAAAGCAAAAATATATAATATACTAAACCAACTCTAATATTGCTTCTTGTGTTTTACTGTCACAGATTAAATTACAGCTTTTATGAATGATTAAATTTTAGTACATTTTCATTTTTGTTTCTGTGTTTTTGTTACCGTTTCCAGACTTTGGGTTTGCTCCATGTTTCGTGAATTCCTGGTGGATCAGGGATGTTTTTGAGGTGTCCCCATCCCGTTCTGCCGAGGTGGAGTCTCCGCTCCCCCCGTGTTGTATTTCATGTTCCCCTCCCAGAGGACAGCAGGCAACTCTTGTGCTTTCTTCTGGCTGTTTAAAGATTGTATTGCTGCAAATATTTCCTCTCTACCATGGCTTTGATAGGCACAAGTTTGGTTTCATTCCAAGGTCTGACTTGGAGGATGATCCTTGGTTCCAAACCCGGTTTTGGCTGGTGGTCCCTGATCAGCTGAAGGGGTTTCTTGTTTCATTTTGGGTTTGTTCCTTGTATTTTTTTAATACCTGTTGGTTTTATAAAGTTTCAAAGAGCAGGACATGAAGAGACCCGCGGGAGCTCCATCCTCCTGTCTGTGCAGTCAGAGGCACCCGTGGGATCCCAGTCCCGTCCTGGGGATGCTGCTGGAATCCCCACAGGGCTGGAGGAGTTGCTCCTGCTCCGCTTCCGAGTAAGTGAGAAGAGAAATGTGTTGTCACAGTGGAGAAAACTCAGCACAGGCCTTGTGCTGCTGGTTGAAATGGGAAATTATAAAGTGTGAGAGGTGTTCTGGACCCGCTGTAGATTACTGGAAACCAGGGGGAGAAGTTTTTGTAAACAGGTTTTTCTACAACTGTGTTCCTGATGCAGCTGTTGAATTGTAGAGATCCCAGTTTCTAAATGCAGCCCAAACAAGACTGGGTGAAAACATCTGGATACTGTGACAACATCTGCCTCGTTCCAAGCACTAGGACAAGCACAGTTACTTCACTTGGTTGTCCTCAACCCCCTCTGCACCTCCCTTTCCAGGAGGAGCAGACGCACGGTGTTTGCAGGTTGGTTCTCTTTACTAAATGTACCGATATTTTAGTAATAAAGCAATTTCCATGAAGCTGGCGTTTGCCGGACGTCTCTGGAGCGGATGGGCACGGGCGGGAGCGCTCCGGGCTGCGGGGCCGGGCTGCGGGGCCGGGCTGCGGGCACGGGCGGGAGCGCTCCGGGCTGCGGGGAAGGGCTGCGGGCACGGGCGGGAGCGCTCCGGGCGCGGCGCTCGCCGCTAGATGGGAGTGTGCGAGCGGCCACCGCGGCTCGGGGTGTCGGCAGGGGGAAGCCCCGGTTCCCCCCCCTCTCCTCTCCCTCCGCCTCCCACAACGCGCCCGTTTTCTCACTGGATAAAAAAAAAAAGTTCTTCTTTAATGGATTTTAGCGCAATAGCCCCAGTTCTGCCCTGGGACACGCCTGAGCCGCGGCGCAGCTTCGTGTCAAACAGAAATGTCCTAAAGCACTCGGTGGTTAATGTCTCAGTGGGTTAAAAATTACTTCAGTGCAGAATGTCCTAAAAAAAGGGGAAAAGAAAAACCTCCCAGAAGTCCCAGGCTTCTGCTTTTGACCAGAGCCCAGCCGAGCACAGTAACATTTTGCTGTGAGCAAAGGGGCACATTTAAAATTTCACTGAAGCCCCTGGAGCCATCGAGCTCCTCTTTGAGCTGTGCACAAATTCCACCAAAGAGATTCCTGGCCATCTTTGCAAACGCTGCTCTCCAAGTCCCCAGCCTGTATTTACCTGTCTGTTTCCAGTGTTTTCTAAAGGTTATTTTAAGTAATGTTTTCCCATCCAGTGTGGGCTGGATGATCCCACATGTCCTGCCTCTCTGGGAAGTTTTAATGGCAGGTTGTGATGTTGACCCAAACAAGTGACAGGGACACCTTCCCAGGCTGCTCAAACCCAGGTTTGCTCGGCTGGCTCTGAGCTGCATTCCTGCCATTGCAGTGGCTGATGTGGGAGGTCTTGCATCCAGCAGCCACCAGAGAAACTTGAAAATTCACATTCAATTCACCATTAACCTTTGCAAAATCACCAAAACCAATGAATGTTTTATTTACTTTGCCAGGAGCAGGCACTGAGGAATGAAATTGGATTTTCCAGGGGCCCAGGTGCCATTTGGTGAATACCCAGCACGTGCCAGCCATCCTGGCTGGGGCTGAACCTCCTTCCCACCCTCCTGGCTGAGGCTGGGATCTGGCACTGCTTTCCCTGCAGCAGCTGGTCAGTGCTCTGGCTTTCAGCCACAGCACTGTCTTTCCTCCTGGAAAGAAACTCCCAGAATTTGGAGACAAACCCTGAACAGGAGGAGGGAGAGGAGCAGGAGTGGGGGCTCTGGGCTCAGTAGCCCCAAGCCAGGGCCACTTAGCCAATGCTGCAGCCTCCCAGCAGCCCTGGCACAGCTCCTGGCTGGGGCTGGGCTCTCCCGCTCAGTTACTTCCCAATGCCAGGGAAATGGGGGAACACTGCATTATTCCGGGACTGAAACCAGCCTTTTCTCCTCCCTCTGCAGGAAGCTGCACACAAGGAAACTCTGCTCGTTCCTCCTGTGCTGAGTGAGTGACACCCCGTTATCCACCTTGGCCTGGATCCTCTGTCCCTCATCTCCAGCAGGATGCTCTTCAGAGGGAGCAGCACCAGAGGAAGTTGAAATCATTTCCCAGAGATTTTGGACAGTCGGTAGCAGAGCTGGGAGTGCAGCCCCGTGCCAGAGCTGGAGATGCCCGTCCTGGCTCGTCCCTGCCAGCTCTGGACTCGACCCCGGCTGCCCCACGGACCCTGGGGACTCCGGGATTGCTCAGATGAGCCCATCTTCCCAGCTCTGGCCCTGGCAGACGCCCGAGGTCAAACATCCCTGGCATTTTCCTGGGGAGGCAGCGACGTTCCAGCCCCAAATCCCAGCTGGCACGGCCCGGCGGCTCGGGGCACAAGGAGCGCGTTGTGCGGGGCGGGGAGGATGCTCCGAGCGCCCAGCCCGGCCCGGTGGCAGCTGCTTCCCGCTGCCACCGCCCCGAGGCACCCAACAAAGGCCAAATTCACGGGCGGGAGCGGCTCCGTGGGCGGGGGACACTGGAGCTTTATGGAGCCTGCGCTGGTGAGGGCCCCGCTGCTCGGGGGGCTCGGGGGCTGCCGGGCGCTCCCAGCACCGATTTCCGTGCGGCGCCGCTTTCCAGCCGAGAAACCCGAGAAGCCCCTGGGTCTCCTCCAGAACGGCCCCGAGGAGAGCAGGAGCCCCCAGCCGAGCCCTCTGCGTTATCCCTGAGCCTGCCTCTTTCCCTGCAGGTGTTGCACACAGAAATCCAGATTCTTCCAACGCGTTTTGGGTGAGCGAAGGGGGAACGGAGCGAAAAGGAGCAGTGCTGCAGCTCTGCTGCCCGTTCGTCCCCAGGCTGATACAAGTCCTTGGATGAACTGACTCCAGCTCGACTCCCCCTGCCCGTGCTTACAGCGTGGGTGTAACTTCTTGAGGGCCGCAGACTTCCAGCGTCGCACACCCATTTTTCATTAAGCTTTGGAAATAAGAAGTGTCAAGCTGCTGCGTCAGTTTGGCTTAAATTCACAGGAGAAATCATTTGATTTGAAGCAGTTTATGTTATTAAATATGACTGCACAGGAGCCCCTGCAGGATAATCCGTTATGATAAATGATGTTTGAAATGAGGGAGACCCGACAGCGGCCAGCTCCGGCTCCAGTCGCGGATTAATCTGCAGGAACAGGGAAGGCCAGGGGAGCAAAGGGCAGGGCTGGATGTGGCAGAGCAGCAGCTGCAGCACCATGGAGCTCCCCAAACACGGAATGAACGGAGCATCCTCTGCCACACCCCGGGACCGCTCCAAAGCCCCGTGCATGTGGCACCCGGGGACATGGGGCAGAGGTGGCCTTGGCATTGCTGGGGACGGCTGGACTTGATCTCAGAGGGGTTTTCCAACCTCAGTGACTGCGATGAACCAGCACTTCCACACCTGAGGGTTTCTGCGCTGGCCCGTGCACCTCGGTCCGCTCACTCTTGATATTGCCCAGTGCAGAAGCACCGAAATTTGGCAAGAAACTGAAATTTGGCAAACAGGAGCCAATTGTTTTCTCTTGTTGGAAATGTACAGGGATTTCAGTGGAAACACGGCAGGACGGAGGGAGCTGCTGTCCCTGGCTCTGTGCACCGAGCCAGGCTCTGGTGTTGGTGCGTTAGAAATGACTGTCACGGCTGGGGCACATTCCGCACCAGCCTCGGCAGGAACAGGACCTGGATGTGCTGCCCGGCCGAGCTCAGGGTGTTTCCTCTCCTCAGCGCACGATGCAGAGGCTGATTAGCAGCCAGCGGGCAGCTTTTGGCCCTTTCCTTCTGAAACAATCAGCGTTTAGGGCTTGACTGAGAAGGATTTGGTGTGAGATAAGCTTCCCAGAGCGGGGCCAGGGCTGAAGTAATAATTGAATAAGTGTGAGGTGGTGAATGAGACACGTCAGGATGAGTCACAGCAAAAGCTGCTCTGGGGCAGGAGGGAAAAGGCTCCTGGGTGTCTCCCCTGCTGCCCGAGATGGCACCGAGCCCCTCGAGCTGCCAGAAGCAGATTTTTTGGGGGAACGGCCAGGGATGGAGTTCTCTGGGGGCTGTGCTGGGGTGCAGAGCTCCCCAGATCCTGCTGCTCTGGGTGCTTGGCTCAGGGCTGGGCTCCTGCTGCCCTGGAGCACCCTCGGGCTTGGGATTCTGCCTCATCTGTGCCAAGGCTGGAGCTGCCAGGGCAGGAGCAGTGAGGGAGGGGCAGCACCCAGCACGCAGAGCTGCGGCCCAGGACCATCCCCTGCAAGACTCGAATTTATTTGCCGCTGTCTGGTGCGAGCTGTACCTTCCTGACAGACTCGGCGCTGTGCTGTTGCCATCTCGCTTCCCTTCTGTTGGATTTCCCACTTCCTTTAATTTTTTATCAGTTTGTTTGGTTCTGCTCCCAGTAGAGGCAGCTCCATGGGAAGGAGAAGAAATCGAGTGTTTATTTTTAGAAAGTGCCAAAAGAGTTCAACCCAAGGCAAATACAATTACTTCAGGTTGTGCACAGGCTTCTGAGAAGCTACGGAGAAATCATTTCCAAATGGGAAATGCCCTAAAACCCATCCCTGAGCCCTTTGAGGAGCACGTTTCACCCCGCGGAGCTGCCCCTGCCCACGGCACGGGTGGCACGGGCTGGGCTGGAGGGTCCCTTCCAACGCAGAAGGTTCTGTCATTCCGTGGATTCTGGGGGCTGGGAGATCTCCGGGCACCCCATCCCAGCCCTGCCCTGGCACGGGGGAGCCCCGCGGGCGCTGCTGCTCCTGGCAGAGCCCTCCCAGCTCTTCCAGCCTGCCCCCATCCTTGGGGATGTTTTTCTGCTCGAAGGGGCCTCCCAGATGCTATTCCTGGCCCAGTTTTAGGGCATTCACTGCCCGAAGCTTCCGCTGGGCTGTTTGTGGAGCCCTCGTGGCTGGGCAGGGCAGGGGTGGCACGGAGGCTCCTCGGCTGAAAGCTTTCACTGTAATGAAGCTGAACAAGAGACCGAGTTAAATCTCTGCTTCTCTCGCTCTGCCCGAGTGAACACAAAGAGAAGAAAAGGCCCGAACCAGACAATTAAAACAAGCAATAAAATTGCACGGAGAGATCCGTGGAATGATTTTTCCTTGACATGCTCGCCCCCAACAAGTGCCACATGTCCTGTGTATAAATAGCAGCTGCCCAGACTTGCTTAATCATCCCATTGTTGCTTTATAATATTAATTAAACATTCCTCTGGGATTGTTTGCATCCTAATTAAGCGGAGAACTTACAAAAGAGAGCGAAGAAACCAAACAAGTGCGTGCTGGGGGTGCCATTTTTCTAAACCGTGTGCAACTGGCTTTTAAAAAAAAAAAAAAAAAAAAAAAAAAAAAAAAGTTAAAATTGCAGGACCGTGGTTAAAAGCTTTTTTAAGAGTCACCAGTGATGGGGACTGTTTGATGAACGGTCCTGGGGGGTCAGGAGCGGCTCCTCGCTCGGGATGTTTGGCTGAGGGAAGCCAGGGGGGCTCTGGAGGGATGAGCATCCCCCCGTCAGTGCCACAGGAGCGTATCGTCCCTGGCAGGACCCCACCGATATCAAAGGGACAATTAATCCGCAGCTGCTCCGCACGGGGGATGGGGGCACAAGGACCTGCTTGGATCCCTCCAGGCGGCAGCTGGGGCCGGGCATCGCTGCTCCCGAGCCGGGGATCCCCAAAACCCCCGGCCTCGGGGCTGTGCCCGCCAGGGACAGACCTGCGGCCGCCCCGGGGTGACGATATTTTCTCGCGGGGATCCCGGCTCCCGACGCCGGAGGAGCCTTCCCCAGGGCACAGATCCCCAGGGCCCCCGGCCGGCGGGGCCGGGGCTCGCCCTCCCCTCCCCTCCTCTCGTGTAGCCGGGAAGACTCGAGCACATTGTTCCCGACTCGGCCTCCTGCACCCTGCAGGGATGTGCTGTGAATTACTTCCCAAATTATGTGAGTAATTAAAATCAATGAGAGGGTATCCTGTTAAATAACGTAATTAGATGAGCACAGCGAGCGAGATGAGTGCAATGGTGTTTTTGTTCTCCTGCCTGGAGACAGCTTTTAACCCTTTCCCTCTTGTCTCTTCCCCGGGAAGGGCAGGCAGGGCTCCCCCTGGGTCAGGCCTGCTCCAGCCAGCGCTGAGCTTTTATCAGGAAAAAGCCTCTCCCTGCTTCCTTCAGAGCTTCTCCCGGACCAGGGTTGTCTTTCCCCACAGTGCCCATCCCTGGGTGGGGTGGGGACACGGGCAGTGCCACCAGCTGAAGGCTACAAACATATGAAACTCTGAGAATACGGAACTGATAGAATAAAACTGAATGGCGGCAGAGGAAAACGTCTCTCCTGCCCCTGAGCTGCGATCGGCGGCCCCGGGGAACGGGAGCCACCTCGCCGTGCGCGATGCACCGTCCGAGCCGCCCCCAGGTCCCTGTCCCGGGGCCGTTCCCGTTCCCAGTCCCGGTCCCCACGGCCCGGTGCGCGCCTTTCCTACGGCACAGAGGGCTCAGGGCTGCCCTCGCTCCGGAGGAAACCGCACGGCTGAGGAACCCAAGTGCTCAGAGTCACTTCGGTTCTACTTCTGCTTCTTCAGGGCAGCAGCAGCCTCAGCCCCTTCAGATACACGTGCAGAGCTCTCTCCTCCGGCGTGGAGTGCTGAGAGCTCCTGGGGGCTCTGGAAAGGGTAAAGATATCTGGCCAGATGGCTCTCATTGCAGGGCTGGAATCTAAATAATTAATTTATAGTATCGTGTTCAGGACTTTGCTGTCTCCCAGAGGAAACGCTGCAAAGTCCTGAACTTGGTGCTTATTTTTTCCAGCTGCGATGCACGGAGGGATGAGGGGCTCTGCATCCTGCTGGATTTCAGCTCGTGTGTGATTCTCCAAGGTAGGCAACCGTTGCAAAGATGTGTCACAGCTAATTACGCTTGTCACCTTAAATCATATTATGGCAAAGGACCTGAGGCCTGCTGGGAACAATACCCTGGGTCGGAAACTCCCTGGGACGTGCAGCAGGAGCGACAGAATGTTCAGGAAGCTGTAAACACACAGAGCTCCCTGATGGAGGCCGGCTGCAGATGGATCCAGGGCTGCGGCGGCTCCGGTGCGGTGCTGGAGCCACCGGGGCCACCTCTGTCACCCGCAGCCACCGGGGCCACGCTGTCACCCAGAGCCGCCGGGACCGCGCTGTCCCCCTGGCGGGCCCCGGGCCGGCTCCCGGGCTGATCCAGCCCGGACACGCCGCAGGAAGGGCTGCAGCTGCCCCTGTTTGCCAGCTGAGGAAGAGGAGTAGGAGGAATTGCCTGCAGGGTGCTGGGAAGAAACCGCAGGTCTGGCTGTTTAAAGGTGTCTTATCCCGTCCATCTCCGAGTGATTTAGAGCTGCCATAAAACCTCTGCGGAAGGAGGACTTTTGCTCGACTTTCCTGGCAATCCGTCTTATCTCCCGAGAATTTCCCAATACTCTGTAGCTGCAAATAGAATGTTTCTCCCATTCCTCTGAGGAATAAGTAAGAATTCCTCTTAGGAATATATCTGTTATTTGCCTCTTTAAGGCATATTCTGTGCAAAGCTCTGGTCATCCTGCCAACAGCGTTACATCAGCGACACGTTTGAAAACCAGGTAAGCAGCACACAGAAAGTTCCCCTATTGAATTATTTCAAATCCAGAGGACCCGGTCTCTCCTTTTTCCAAGCAGAACTCAATTCAGGGCACAGGAAACTCAGCACAAAGCCGACCATGAATCGTTTCCACACCATTAGCATGAGCACATGCAGATCAGGCAGCTGCAGCATAAACGCCTGGCTGGCTGCCTTTGGGTGCGAGCTCCCGGTAATTGGTCTGGAACAGAAAGAACGGAGGAGGAGGGGGAAGCTCTGGGCAGGTAGCTCGGGACAGCCGCAGCTGAGCGACCCCAGGATGGGCTGAGCAGGAGCAGCACCCCCAGACCGAGCCGAGAAGGGGACGGGACCGCCCTGGGCTCTGCAAGCGGCTCCGGGAAGCCAAGCTCTGCTCTGGGCTGCGCACGGCAGAGGGACGGCCCACGTCCCCCAGGTCCGCAGGACACTTTTCCTGCTGCCCTGGCCATCTGCGCCGTCTGGCAGCAGAGCGTGGGGCCGGACGCGGTCAGCGGAGCGGCTGGACACCACGGATGTGCTCCGAGAGTTTGCTCCTTGCCCCGCTACCCCGCTGCCTGCCCAGGTGCCAGCTGGAACTGGGATCCCATTCCCTGCTGCCCTTCGGAGGGACCTGTGCTGCAATGCCCTCGGTCTGGGCCAGAGTTGAACAATCCTCTGCAATGTTCTGCTCTCTGCAAACTCCCAGCCAGCCCACTGAGGGACTCCTCCAGCCCCAGAAGGCTGTCACAGACAAAACAGAGAGTACAGAAAATAAGAGAGGACAGAAAATACAGTGTGGGGGCCTGGAGTGACCCCAGTTATCCCAGGCAGGCAGAGAAGGCTGCTGTTAGCACACACGTTTAAGAACAAAGCAATTGCTTGTCAGGCAATTGCTTTTCTCAGCCCCAGAGTCTCCCCCGCTGCTCCCCGCGGCTCTTGGAGCCTTTGGAGGTGACAGTCCCCTGTCCCTGCCCAGGCTGTGCCTCCACAGCGGCTGTCGCCGCGGAGCAGAGCACAGGGACTAATTAACCCTGACATGACGTCACGTTCGTTATCTGCGGGTCCGAAATGTCACATCACCAGCTCCAGCCCGACGTGGGGAACGCGGCAGAGCCTCTGGGAAGGTCCAGCTGGCGTGGGCTGGAGATGAGGAGTGGATGTGGCTCCGTGTTCTGGAGCCGTGGGCAAAGCCACGTCTGTGCCACGTCTGTGCCACCTCTGTGCCATCTCTGTGCCACCTCTGTGCCATCTCTGTGCCATGGGGGCTGCTCCCTGCCAGGGCTGCTCCTCTGCCTGCCCGGGGACCCCTGGACAGAGCAGGGGCAGCACGAGGCTGCTCTCCCTCCGCTCTTCCAGGCTGAGGCCACATCCAGCCCCTTCCCCGGGTGGGCTCCGGTGCTGAGGGGGCTGGGCCGGGACCCTGCAGCCTCCCCTCCGGACCCCCGAGCTCGTGTCCTTCAGCCCCGCTGGGATTTCAGGGTGCATTTACAGCATGTGGGAGGTGCTCTCCGAGTTAACCTCCAGCCTGGCCAAGGTGAGGAGTGACACAGAACCAGCCTGTTCTTCTTTCTGAGATATTGATTTTCCCCTTTTCGCTTTCCTGTCCAGCAGAAGGCAGGAAATCTGAGCCAGCCCAGGGGCTTTGCTCAGTACCATTATTGCAGGAAATGCTCCCAAAAAACCACAGATGAGGAGTTGGTCCCAGCCAGGAATGACCCCTGCAGCTGCAGGAAGGCCTCGAGGAGCCTGGAGAGATCAGCCCAGTCCGGCTGGGCAGAGCCAAACCAGGGGGTGCTGGGGCTCCCCAAAGCTGCCACAGCTCAGCCTCGCCGAGGCAAATTGTTGCAGCAAACTCATTTCTATTTGTGCTCTAACAGCAGCACAGGAGATTGCCTGCCAGCTGGAAGGGGTGCGAGTCCTTGATTAGAAATGCCACGTGGATACAAATGAACTCGAACAAAAGCGAAGAGAAATAAACCCCAGCCTCCTCCTGCAGAGACGTGCGGGCCGTGCTGGGGAAACGCTGCTTGAAGAAGGGATTCTGGTGATGATGAGTATTACGATGAAGGTGATGGGGAATGTGCTGGAGGGAATAAACCAGTGCTGGACTTTGACTCAGACAGATCTGAGTTCAGCCAGGACGTGGCGATCGGTTCCCCTCCTGCTGGACTCTGTGCAAGGGGAATTCAGGGAATTGCTGTTTGCTCAGTGCACAGGCAGAAAGCCTTTCAGGTCAGCCGGGCACGCAGCAGGGATGGTTCCTGGCTGGGGCTGAGCATCCTCAGGGACCAGGAGCACCGGGAGGCTTCAGCAGCCGTGCAGGGCACTGGGACCCCCAGTGCCAGTGGGGAAATCACAGGACCCCAGAAGGGTGTGGGTTGGCGATCCCTAATTCCCACCCCTGCCACGGGCAGGGACAGCTTCCACCATCCCAGGGTGCTCCAACCTGGCCTTGGACACTGCCAGGGATCCAGGGGCAGCCACAGCCTCTCTGGGCACCCTGTGTCAGGGCCTGCCCCCCCTCCCAGGGAACAATTCCTCCCCAGTATCCATCTAACACCGCTCTCTTCCAGTTTAATGCCACTGTTCCTTGTCCTGCCACTCCACAAACAGTAAACAGAACCCGTGTCAGTGGCAAAGGGAAACGCTCCCGAGGGCAGCCAGCCGTGTTTTCCTCTCCTCTTGCCCTGCAGTAGCCTAAGAAGCCCCATCTCATTGTCAGAAGAATAAGCTGCGAAATGGTTTTGAAAATAAAGGCTTTTTAATTACAGGCACATTTGGGAGCCTTCTGGAGGCCATCTGGCCGGGAGAGCAGGGTGTGGGCAGCGGGCAGGGAAAGCCCAGGGAGGCCGAGCAGGAGCAGCTCCTGGAAAAGCACTCGATTAATGTTAAGAGCTAAATCCTCTCTTCCCATTAAGCCATATGGGCCGGAGCCAGCGCTCACCCATCCCAGGGATGTGCAGCTGCAGTGCTGGGTGCCTGGGCTTGGGGAGCTCCGGGATGTGCTGCTCATCCAGCCCTGGGGTGAGGCTGGACAGAGATTCCCAAAAAACCCGAATGCCCAGGCTGCCTCTGCCAGCGCTGCCTTCCCGGGCAGGTTCATGGGGAGCCTGCTCCTGTAATCATTGTCCCGTGTTTGGGATTAGCCACTCCTATCAGCCATGCAGAACGCAGCCAGGGCCTCGTTAGACACTGTCATCGTGCTAATTAGGTGGGTTTCATACTTAATAATGGAGAACAATTTCATGGCAGTTTCATGAAAAAAAAAGAGGAGCAAAAGCCATTATAATTTCAGGAAAAGTCCCTGGAGAAGGGAAATGGTAATTCACAAATCCAACTCTGATCTATTAGCAGATCCTGCTCTGGAGACTAAATTAGGGAGGATGTCTGGCTTGGGTGATATTCTTTATTATTTGAATGTCTATAAAGAATATTTATTAAATATTTTTTCTCTCAAGAACTTTGAGACGCAGCTACATTTACTCACTATTTCCAAGTGTTTGAAGCCTAGACCACACTGGATTTGTTGCTGCAAACACCCTGGAAAATCCTATTTTAATGCAAAACATGCTTTGAAGATACACTTAACAGGCAGAGAGAACAGGACACATTTGAAACCTTACTGGGCATTTGGTCAGCTGTCCATGCCAAGTGCCCTGTGGGGATCTGACCCTTTGGAGAAGGAACAAATTAAGGAGCCCCTGTGCCCCCTGTCCTCAGGTGTTCCTCCTTTGTCCCGCGAGCGAGGGGAGGCAGGAGCAGCGGCTGTGGGGTGCCCGCAGCTCCCGGGCTCCGTGCCTGCTCCCAGGGAGGCGGCCCGGGCACGGCTGGCTGGAGCTGCAGCATTTTGGGTGGGAAAGGAACACGTGGGAGGCAGCTGGGGCCAAGAACTGCCCTTTCCACGTGGAAGCGGGGACAACGGGCTGTCCCTGGAGCCGGGACAGAAAGGCCGGGGCCCAGCAGCTGCTCTGAGCCGCCCCCGGCTCCGCACCCGGCGCTGCTCGGGGGCAGCTGTCGGGCCACAAGTGCTGCTCCTGCAGAGAAACTTCCCGCGGCTCCTGACGAGCCCCCAGCGATGGGGGAGCGGCCCCCGACAGCTGCGGGACTGGGTCAGCGCTCGGGAGGGACACGGGGGCTGCCGGAGCGGGGCTGCGCTCCCAGAGCCCCGGAGCTGCGGCCGGACGGGCTGGCCCCGGCGGGACGGACCGCGGGGCGATCCCGGAGATCCGCTCTTCCCGCGGAGAAGGTTCCCATGTGCACACCCAGCCGTGTCCTGGCTATCGCACGGCCGTGCAGAGGCAGCCACCTGCAGAAATGTGTCCCTCACAGGTTGTGCCCGGGCTGCAGGGAAGCCCCGGGCTGGGGCCACACTCTCTGGGGACTGAGGCTGGTGCAGGAAGAGCTGTTCCTCTCCCTGGAAAACTCCTTCTCCTCTCTGCTGACCCTCTGGAAAGGAGCAGGGAGGCAACAAACAGGATGAACTACTGATAACAGAAGAGGAAAGCAGAATGCCTTACAAGCAGCCTTTCAGCATTCAGAGAAATGAGGAAGGGGGAACAACCAGCCCTGAAGCCCACGAGGAGGAAAGACAAAAGCTTGCTCAGGTTCCCGCAGAAGTGCTGAGCGCAGCGCTCGGGTGCTGCCCCGCTCCTCTCCTTGTATGGGCACAAACAGGGCCTGCCTTGTGCCTATATTTAATTTGCAAAGGAGAAAAAGAATTCTCCCTCCATGCCTCTGCCCCACTGGCCTCTGCCTCGGGAAGTTACAACAGGAATAGAGTTGCGTGTTCAAAACAAATCATCCCCCTGCTCACACATAAACCCTTCCTAAACTCGGAGTGAGTGGAACGGGCTTTTGGAACACGACCCTGCTGCACACACGGAGCATCTGCTGGGGCTCCTGGCTGATGGGAGCGGGGCTGCAGTGCCATCACCACGCTCTGTGCTCCCTCCAGCTGTGGCAGGATGCCCTGGCCCTGTCCCCCTCCTTGAGCCAGGGACCGTGTGGCTCTGAGGCTCTTCCTTGGCAGCAGTTTCTGCCCCAAACCTTTGTCCCTCTGCCTCTCCCGGTGCTGGGGCAGGCAGGATGGATGTGGAAGCTGCAGAAGCCCTGCAGGCTCTCGGGGCTGTGCAGGGGCTGCGGGGGGATGTGCCTCTGGAGCAGTGCTGGCACCCTGGCAGGGTGCTCTGCCGTGATTTACAGCCTCTCCTTGAATGGAAACCTCCAGGCTGCTCCCCAAACTCCCCGATCCCAAGGAAAACCCCGGAGTGAGAGAAGAGACCGAGGGTGTCCCACAGCGGAGACGAGACCGATTCCACTTTATTGGAAACTCTTGGAGAGCTGGACACTGAAGAACTTGGTTCTGTCAAGACGAGGTTTGTACACAACAGCAACAGGGAACACAACAATAAACGGGGGATGGAACTTTGCATCTGGGTAAAACCCAACAATAAACGCCTGCAATGCTTTATCTGGAGCGATCTGTAGGGGCAAGGGGAGGGGAGAGGGGCAAACCCACCGAGACCCCCAGGTCACAAACCCCCTGTGAGGAGCCTTGTGCCCCACTGGTTTAACTGGCAGGGGAGGGAGAGCTGCTGGGAGGGCACCACCGATGCAGTTTAAGGGGAAACCCCCCAAAGTTGGGGGTTTGCCCCCCCCACTCAGCAATTATTCAAGTCTTACAAATTCAAACTTATTTCTTCCCATTTAAATAACAAGTGCATCAGGTACAAGGCTTGGGATGCCTGGTTTATAACCCAGTTTCAAGTGCACACAAGCAGGAATAGATTTTTTTAAAAAAACTATATATATATCTATTTGCACACTCATACACACACATGCACACCGTGGGTTTTGTGCTGCAGCCACTGAACCAGAGATGATGGAATGGGCCTGGCACCAGGAGCTGCCCACCTGTGGCACCACTCACCCTAAAGCTGCTAAAGATTCGGATTGTTTTTGCAAGTATCAGTCCCCAAAGGTCTCCCCACGTGGGGCTGTGTCAGCTGCTGCTCAGGCAGTCCCTGGAGCCGTAGTTCTCCAGGAAATTCCACATGCAGGAGAGGGAAACCTGCAGTGTGTTCTGCAGGGCTCCTCTCTTGTCCCTGTGGAGAGCTCAGGAGTCTCCTGAGAAGGTGAGTGCGGCCTCCAGGTGCTGGCAGGTGTGCAGAGGCTGGGCAGAGCAGGGACAGGCTCAGAGCAGGGACGGGCTCAGACCCAGACGGCCGTGTTGATGTCAAACCCCGCCTGGCTGTAGTCTCTGGAATCGTGGACTTTCTTGGTGCCGATTTTGGGGTGCTCACTCCGGCTCTCTGCCCTTGGGCACCTCTCTGCTTTGCTGTGATGGTTCTGCAGGTTCCCGTGAAGGGGGAAGTAAAAAGTCCCCTTGAGTTTGTTGATCTTTTTGGACCTCTTGGAGATCTCGGGCTGTTTGTCCTCAGGAGGAAGCCAGCAAGGTTTCTCCTTGAGCAGCCTGTCTCGGTCCGGCCGGACGCTCCTCAGGAACTTCTTGAAGATGTTGGCTGTGAGGGAGAACTTCCTGCAGAGCTCCTGGGATCTGCTCATGGACAGGGACGCCTCGCTCTTCTCCCCTTTCTTATCCAGCTCGGGCAGGTCCAGCCAGTTCCCCACCAAGTCTGCAAAGATGTTGTCCCCCAGGACCAGCGGCTGCCGGTTCCTGCTCTGGGACATCAGGGACGATGTCCAGTCGTGGCCATCGTCACACCCCGGGCACTCCTGGCACAGCGGCCACCCCCCAGCTGTGCCCTGGCTGCTGGACTCGAGTGTCCGGGGCCAGAGGTGCTCCGCTCTGCCGGACACGGAGGAAGGTCCTTTTGGGGGATAAACGTCCTCCCCGCGGAGGCTCCGGGAGGAGGAGGGGGTGTCTCGAGGGCGGTCGGTCTCTGGGAATGCAGCGGGGTGGGACACAGGACACGCCAGGGCCGGGGGGCAGCGTCCCTGTGGCTCCCCCAGCCCCGTGTCCTGCCCGGCCCCGCTGCTCCGGCAGCACCGGCGCTGCTCCGCGGGGCTCCGGCGCCCCGAGATGTCCAAGTGCTCCAGGGCTGTCTGCACCTGGAGCAGCTTCAGCTCCTGCAGGGCGCCCATCATGCAGTTCATCTGCTCGTGCAGCCCGTCGCCCACCTCCTTCATGGAGAGCTGCGGGGGGAAGAGCACAGGCGGGTCAGCGTGCCCAGCACGGAGCAGGGCAGCAGGCACAGGGCAGCAGGGCAGGGCTGAGCAGCTTCCCGAGACACCCCCTCCCTCCTGACCGCATCTGCCGGGCATCCCATCCCACCTGCACCTCGTCCGTTTCAGCCAACCGCACTCAGGTTTTCCTTAGGTTTTTCTAGGACTGTCCCTCTAGGAATAAGAGGAGCTGACAGAAGTGGATTGTTTGACCTGACAACAAATAAAGAGTTTGAGTTTCCATTAATTGCTTGGCAGAAGCCCAAGGTGTAGAATTATGAATGGTTTTGGCTGCCGCCAGTTTTAGAATATTCCTGTGCTTTTGTGTCTTTTGTGCCCTGTCCTGGCTGAAATCAGGAGCCAGAATACTGAACAGAGGTGCCTTCCAGGGACAGCCTTGCTTCCTGACCCGACGTGCTGAAGTAGATTAAATATAAACCCCAAGAAGAACTGTTGTTTTACTCCATAACACATCTTCAGCTCTCAATGCCCTCAGGGCAGGCACCTCTCGCTAGAGGACAATCAAAGACATTTCAATGCACTGGAAATTTTGTACAGAACAACCAACAAACCCTAAGTTTACTTACATTCAACCAGGAGTTCTTTGATTCCCAGGCTAGGACCTTTAGCAGCAGCTCTGCTTCATCCCTGAACCTCACTACAAAGATTGAACTTTCTACAGCAGACTTAAAATAAGCAACTTATTCTCCAGAGCCTCCCAACTCCCCCCCTTCTCTTTCGCTCTGTTGCTTCCTCTCTCTCATGCAGGATCTGGATCATATTCCCAAAGTGGCACCATAAAGCAAACGGGCTCCACTTTCCAACAGCTGCCACTTATTCTTTTTTAGCAGGAAGGGGAGTGGGGAAGGGGCAGGAGAGGGGAGGAACAGCAGGGGCTGGCAGGGCTGGAGGTGAGGCCATGTCACACCGCTGTGAGGTTTGCAGAAGAGATTACCCCCGTCTAGGGAGGCTTCAGCCTACGCTGTCACTAACAGGTTAAAAGGCTCATCACCGTTTTTTGTACAGCAACAGATCTCAAGATTAGGGTGAAAAAGGCCAGCTTTTTCTTTTTTTCTTATGTTCAGCTTTACATTACCAAGCTTTATTTTCTGCCTCTCCTTCATTTTAACTAAGCTAGTTCAATTACTTGCACTATTTCCATCTCTGTGCATGGGGCTGAGCGGCGAGAAAGAGCAGCCATCAGGAAATTGTAACAACCCAGCTCTGTAAGTGGAAACCGCTCAACAGTTTCTGACCACAAATCCCCATTTCAAACCCCAGATCCTGAAACTAAACTCACCAGCAGGTTATGGTCATTTTTCAGGGCTTTTCTCTCAAGAAATTGTTTATCATTTGGAATGAGCACACAGCTACAAAGACACAGAAAATCTGTGCTCAGCTTCCTGATTCCACCACCCAGAGCCTCCAGCGATGGCATTTTTTAACATCAGCAAATAAACTCCTGCTGCAGACGTGCAAACAATGTCCCAATTCCAGCCTCACCGAGCTCCTGGTTCCCACACCAAGCTGGGGCCAGATGCTCCGCCAGCCTCAGACAGAACTATCACCTTACCTCTCCAGATCTGCTGTAACGCTGCTCGTCCTAACCTTTCTTGCCTTATTAATGGCAGTCTGCTTGATCTGGGGCTTTGGAAAAAGCTGGATTTGGAGCCAGCTTGGCCCCTCATTGGCCACTTCCCACCAAATCCCCTGGCGCAGTAATCGCGCCGTGGGGAGTGACAGGGTCTGCCCCGGAATGGGCTCCTGGAACCCTCGGCATCTGCTGGGCAGCTCCGTTCCCCCCATGCCCCCAAATACTGCCCCAGAACGGGCTCCTGGAACCCTCGGCATCTGCTGGGCAGCTCCATTCCCCCCATGCCCCCAAACACTGCTCCGGGACGGGGCATCCCTGCCGGGCCCATCTCAGGAGCACTGACCCTTCCCCGGCAGCGCTGGGCTCGCTGCTCACAGCCAGCTCCAGCCGCCCCCGGCAGCAACAGACCTGAGCCCCCACGGCTCCAAACCCAGCGCTTCTCCTTCTGAACAAAGGAGCTGGGGCTGCCAAACCCGGTGCCAGCACCAGACTGGGGAGCCTGAGCCGCTGGAAGAGAAGTGGGGATGTTTTCCTCTGTAAATGTAAATGTTTTTCCTCTCCTGTAAATGACCGAGATGGGGATGCCTGGGCTGAGCCTCCCTCGCAGCACAGGGGGAGGAGAGGAGGCTCCGGGCTGTGACTCCTGTCCTGCCCCAGTGGCCTGCCTTGGGAGGGGTCAGTCCCACCCTCCAGTCTCAGTGTCCCTCTGCAAACGCCAATCCCACCAGCAGCGACAGAGTTTTCAACATCCTGAGCCTTTTAACTCTGCTGGCAAAAGCTGCTGTAATTTTGGGTTGTGCAAGTTAAAAAATGAAGCAAACCAACCCCCTCTGCTTATCTTTTGCTCTTCATGGTATCTACTCAGTCTTTTACAGAACTGGAGAGCGAGGGAAGCCCAGCCCAAAGTGAAGTCACTGCCTGGTGACCAAACAGCCTGCGGGGCTTGGATTCCATCCACCTGCAATTCAGAGTACTCACCTTGGAAAGAAAATTCTGGAGGGAAAAAACCCTTCCTCAGTCTCTAACTGCCAGCCTCTCCTCCTTGCCAAGATCTCAGTTCTCCCAAGTTCAGACTGGCTTCTCTGAGACTCTCCAGAAAAGGAACAATGTCCTAGTGAAGAGAGATGACCTCCCCGGCAGGGGGTCAGGGCTGAACTACCTGATCTGCGAGAAGAAAAAGGGATTCTGCAAATAATTCAGCAGACTGGCTGGAAATCAAATGGATGCTCTGCTGGAGGTGATGGGAACTCCAGGCTGGAGGGACAGCCCTTGCAGCCTCACTGGCTCTTGGTCACACACTTCATGTAGAAGGAACTCGAATTTGTGAAGAAGTCGATTCCAAACAGAGCATGAATGTGACACAGAACCCCCGAGAGCCTTAATGTGGTGTGGAGAGAGACCCCGACAGCACTGGGGGTTACGCAAGTGCCCTTATGTAAGCTGGGCTTCGGGAGAGGCTCTGGCTTGTGCCTCTCTGTGAGCTGCAAACCCCAAACCTGCTGTGGATCAGTGGGGCTGCAGAGCAGAGCACAGGGGCAGCAGCACTGCCAGACTCGGGGCTGCACAGAGCCTGCCCTCCCCTCTGGCTCCTGCTGGTCTCTGCTCAAGGTGCACAAATTCATCAGCGTTTCCAGGGCCCCGGGTGTCTAATCTGAGACACTCTGCCCTTCCATGGAAGTGGTTGTTTGGCTTCTCTGCTTCCAAAAAAAGCCCTGTTAGAACCATGACAACTTGCAGCTATCCAAATCTATCTCTATAAACCAGTTAAAAATCAGATGCCTCAAATTGGATCTCATTATTCCTGAAACTTTTGCAATCCCTAAAAACTGGCATGAAAAATTCTATGTCTAATTCTGCACAAGCCAACTCATGCCTTTTAAAGCAAGACAAGTACTCACAGGGCTGAGTGTTCCCCTTCAGAGCCTGGGACTGGTGTGTGATGGGAGAGGTTCCTTTCTCCAGCACTGAGGCATTAGCTGGCTCAGTGCTCCTGTGGAGGTGGGACCCAGGCAGCTCTGCCTCAGTGCTCCTCCAAAGCAAAGCTAATTCAAACTACAGACACCCCAAGCACTGAAAACTGAAGCTCAAAATTCAAAATTCCACTTTCAAATTATCATCAGGGAATATTCAACAGGGGGAGGAACCAAACAAAAACCTGCTAGAGTTCAGGTATAGCGGGGTTTTTGTACTGGCAATGTCCCATCCTGAGCAGCAAAGGCACCATTTGCTTTGGAGCCACCTTTTCCATCTCCTCACTCCCCAAAGGATAGCCCACAATTGCTTTACACAGTTGGTAAATCAATGATCTTCCACCACTGATTAACACAGCAGGAGAAGAGCTTGTCCCAAGGAACCTCCTCCAGCAGTCACTGGCATTTCATCAAATTCAGCCTCAAATACCTGAGATCTACAAATAAGAGAGATTTTCCTTGTCACTTCCCACTTCCCTGGTAAATAAGTAACTTTTCCCAGCCACTCTGGGAACTGGTGTTTTTGCAACAACCAGGAGGAAGACAGATGTCCAGCTCTTAGGTAAAAGAAATGCAAAGAGAGGAAGTTATTGCTAAGAGGACAGGAAAGAACAAATGGCAAATAGTTCTTAATAGTAGTTCTGATGGGCAACAGACCCAGCAACAAACAATTGGTATTTAAGGCAAATGACATAATAGAGACCGAAATTATTTTAGAACTGCTGAGCTGATCATGTTGTTTCTGTGTTTCCCTTTGGGTCACTAACTGGATTAATCTCCAACAAGGCTGCAGTTGTGGCTGCACAGCCTTCGCTGCAGAGCTCACACAGAGCTGCTCTCCAGCTCCACATTCCACCTTTCTTTTCTCCCTTGGAGGATGCCAAGGGCCTGCAGTTCTCTTTCAGTCCTGGCGTTTCATCACAGTAATTTCAAGTTTCTCTTTTACCTCTTGTTTTCCCAGGGTATTTTAGGTGTACATGAGGATGTTAGCTGTGAGCTCAGTTTATCTGAAAGAGGAAGGATGCTGACACTGAACCAGAGACTCCCCCCACAACAGTTTCAATAGATCCTGAACAGATGTTAACCATGGAAGACGTGGTTCTCATCACCCCATTATCCACCTTCCTTCCCACTGCAAGGATATTGTTCTGTGCTTCCCAGCCACACTCCCTATGTTTAAATCAAACCACAAAAATCAATTCTCTTCAACCAGGATAAAAATGGACCAAAAATAACTCCAATCTTGAGACTTTTACTCACAACCCAAGGCTAAGAGAGACCAGTGGCCCCAATGGACAGACTGGCCACTGTAGATGATGATTAAAATGTCAGTTTTCAGCCCAGACCTGCTTCCCTGGGAATCTGCTCTTTAACATTCCTGAACACGTGAAGCTGGGACTCTGAAAAAATCCATCCTCATCTCTAGGAGACTGCTCTGGAAATAACCAAGAGGACAAAGCCCGTGACTGCTTTCTCTCCCCAGTTATATGTGACAGGACATCTGCTGTCAAGGCACTCCTTTGCACCTTCCCCTCAGGAACACAAAGGAATGAGATCCTGTGACAACCACCCGACCTCCTGGCACTGCTCCAGCAGCCAGGGGTAAAGTCACCCAAAAAGGGACCCCTTCATCAGCAGAGACACGAATGGAGCCGCCTGTTCCCACCTGCTGGAGTCGGGAGCAGTGACACCGGACCCTCAGGGCTGTCATTTGTGCCTCCCAGACTGCAAACCACCCGAGCTGCCCCTCCAGAGAGAGCAGGAATGAAAACACAGCAGATCCTCTCGGAGTGTGACACAGTTACCGGAATAGGACCCAGTGTGAGACAAAGAGTAAAAATAATTGGCTGTATTTTTCACTCGGACCCAATGTTCTATTCCTGCAGGATATTCATAGCAAGAAACATTGTCTACCAGGACAGAAATTAATGTAAGAAGGGAGTCAGACTCTATCAAACTCAGTAATTCGATGCATTTATGACAAATGTGCAGGGAGAACATTAAAAGTTCGAGTCAGAGTGGTGAGGTTTAAAAAGTGCTTAAATACTTTTCCTCTTAGAAGAAAGCAAGAGAAACCCCAGATATGTCCTGCATTCGAAAGACCAAAACACACACAGTGAAGTTACAACCACAGCTAGCGTGGCTGTGGCTCCTCACTTGTTAACAGCCATACAAACCCACCGTGCCAGATAAATCTGCCCCATGGACTCACCAGTCCCCAGCAGAAAACAGCGATTTATTCCAGCTGCAGAAGAGCCCCAAGCCCCCATCCCGTGGTACATGTGTGAGGTTGGTACACATCAGTGCAAACTGTCCTGAGAGTGCAGCGCGAGGCACGGAAATGAAACTCCTCTCTAATCCCCCAGCAAGACAATTCTTGTTAAATCTGATCTTTCGGCTGAGATAACGCTCTGTGACTCGGGGAGCAGGCACAACTCTGCTGTGCCTCAGACGTCTGCAGATTCCGAATGCAGCCAATACAGTGAAAAGGGCTTTGAGTATCGAGATTAATTGCACGAACGGCAGACTCCCAAGCTCTGGGGCACATTTCACAACTGCCACTGCAAGGACAGATGACAGGAGTGCAGAAGCACAGCTTCTTCCATCACCAGACCTGCAAACCAGCGCTGCGCATTCCCACAAGCCACACTGTGTCCATAAATCTCCAGGGGCTTCCCGGAGAAGAACAAGGTCCTGAGTATTTCCTGCAGCCGGGGATGAGGTGCGGAGAGCTGGCACAGCTTGTCGGCGTGGCTGCCCAGGCTGGTGCCGGCCCGGGATGAGGGGTGAGCCCAGCAGAGCTGCCCCATCCCGCCCGGCCGCGATGAATGGCTGTGTCAGCTGAGGCTCTCCTGGCTGCGCAGCGTTTGCCTGTGGAAGCTTCTGAATGAATTCCAATCAAAGGGACACCACACATGCCAGAAACTATCAGCTTACAATGGAAAACATGCGACTGGAACAGGAGATCTCTCTCTCACTGACTGAAAGGGGTCAGATTCATCCTGGGGAGCCCTGGCAGAGCTTTCCCAGAGGAAATGGGAAGAGCAGGGCAAGCATGCCCGGACCTCACTCCTCAGTGCCTTGTCTGGCCCAGCTCGCTGTGATCTCAGGGCACAGGTGACATGTGGGGGCTCACCAGCACACCAGCCAAGCACACCAGCATTTAAATATGTTTTTAATAAACAAATCAAGTGAAAGAAAAAACAAGAGCTGGAATTTCTCCTATCTCACTGGTGCGGGATTGAGTTGCACCGGAAGATAACCTTTCCTTGGGAACTGGGAGCTGTGCCAACATCCACTGTTTTTTGAGAAAATCCCCTCCTCAAAACTGGCCAAAAGTCTGGTTTGCCAAATCAGAGGCTGTTTGCACTGAGACAAATGAAACTTCTGCTAATGGGACAGTCTCCAACCTTGCCATGTGGCACTGAGCAGCCCCAGCAAGCCCGGCTCCTCCGAGAGGGAAGTTCTGCAGAACCTCCCTGCACAACAGAGCTGCTCCCTGGACACAGCGCAACCCGGGGTGTTCCTGAATCCACGGGGACGCCCGGCGCTGGAGTCCCCTCTGTCCCGCTCAGGTGGCTCACGGGCTGCAGGTGGCCAAGGCCACCGCCACCACTCCTGCCCGGTGACCCGGCCGCGGTCGGTCCCAGGTGAGTGACCCGGCTCCGGTGCGGTCACAGGGGACACGGCTCCGGTCGGTCCCAGGTGACCCGGCTCCGGTCGGTCACAGGTGAGTGACCCGGCTCCGGTCGGTCCCAGGTGAGTGACCCGGCTCCGGTCGGTCCCAGGCTGCTTAGGATGTGCCAGGAAATGAGAGAGGCAGAGCAGCAGCCCCGGAGCGCAGCTCCCACTGCCCGCGGTGCAGATCGGCCCAGCTGCCCCTCGAGCTGTGAGCTGCTCTTTGGAGAAACATTAATCTATTTTATTCCAGGCTATCAGGACAGAATTGATTTCTAAAAGCTGTTATTGCTCAGGAACACCACTGATGGTTGCTTTAATTGCTAGGGCTCCTACTTTCACTCAGCCTGCAGCTCACCCGGGTCGCAGGGAGGCCGAGGGAGGTGACCCCAGGCTCTCTCCAGCTGCGCTCTCTGGATGTCCCGCACAGCCGCGCTCGGATCCCCGGGGAACTCGTGTGAAAGGAAGTTTTTAAGTTTGAATAACAAAAACTGGGCAGTGGGAGGGGGAAGGAACGTGACTGGTGAGAACCGAATGTAAGGAGATCCAGGCTGCTCTCAGTCAAGTCACAACTCGTCCAGCTGAAGGTGACAACTGCCCCTTCCCGGTTTTTTAGGCCAAGCATATACACAGATTTATACCAGGCTAACTCGTGGTTTATTAATATAATAAAAACTGTTGCATTTTTACAATTAAAATCTATTTCTGCATTATAACAAGGGCTGAACAAAGCTAGAATTTTCTCATTTAAAGTATTTTTTTTTCTAGCTTTCACATTAAGTGTGAGGGATCTATCTTTCTGTTGAATATACTGACTCTTCAGAAGTTGTTTTTTGCAGTACAAAACAGGCATGTTTTAGACTCAAATATGCAATGTTTAGGCTCCTCTACAAAAATACTGCTCAGATAACAAAACCGTTTTGGTTAGAAGACAAAACACTGATTTAGGAACCTTATTCTTAGGATGTTCTGCTTGAAGTTACTCCTTCTCCCATCTCACCTTTCAACTCTGATTTTCAAGAGCTCTCTGCTTGTTCTGTACGTGTCCCGGTTTGCAGTTTGCATTTCATTCATCACACTCGGTGTAGAGCACACCAGTGACTCCCATTTTCCTTTGTTGTAGTTTGTCTTTCACCTCCTGTGTTTGCTGGGGAAACACTGGGAAGGCCAGCAGGTTAAATGTCACTGCTGCCACATTTTTGAGAGTAAAAGGCCACTTCCCCAGCCCGTGTTTCACAGGACGCTGGGACCTGGAGGAGCACAGGGCGCTCCAGCCCTGCTCCTGCCCTGGGCGCAGCTGGAACTTCGCCTGCTCCGCAGGGACTCGCTGGTGTTGTTCCACACGGAATGCCTCCTGCAATGCAGGCACTGCACAGAACTCCGGGCAGCACAAAACCCAGCTGAAATCAACATCCTTTCCAGTCCAAACCGGGAGCTTCTTGCATTCAGAAACTTCACCCACCCGTTCTTGCTCTGCCTTGTCTTCCCCTTTTGTTCTCATTATCTATTTATCAGGATAACGCAGACTCCGAGCCAGACCCGCTGGAATCCTATTTTGGGAAGTATCAGTTCCTCCTCCCAACCCACCCCAGCCAGCCCCAGAGCACCAGCAGTACCTTCGGGCTGGTGGACAAGCCCCAGCAAGCTCCGGGAGTGAGGTTACCCCTGAGCAGGAGCGGCAGGAGGGTGAAAACACCGCTCGTTTCTGACAAAGGCTTTCCTATTAAAGAAATATTTTCACCGCGTATCGGAGGTGCCAACGCGCTCCCTTTACAGCCTTTTGATTCCCAGAAAGTTGTTCCTATCCATCTCTGTGGCTGCTTCTCTGATTTCTGACCTGTGCTGGCAGCTTGTCCCTAAAGCCCCCGCACGCCCCCGCCGCGGTTTCTCTCCGATGGACGGACGGACCCCGAGCGGTCGCCGCTGACCGGGACCTGTCCCTGCTCATGGGGATGGGAGCGGCGGGACCC
>VZRO01003773.1:618286-652311 GCA_013397915.1 Daphoenositta chrysoptera
AGCCAGCCCCGCGCTCCGCTCCGCTCCGCCCGCGCCGTGCGCGGAACGGGCCCCGCTCCCGCCGGAGTTGGGCGCTGTAGTTTGTTGTGGTCTGGGTTCTGCACGTTGCTCCGCAGGCGCGGACCACCCCACCGAAAGCACGGATTAACCTACATGGCCTTAATCACGAGAAATTGCAAAGCCACCCAGTTGCGGTGTCCCCGTGCTGTCCTCGCCGCGGGCTGGGCTGCGGCCGGGGCTGCTGCTGTGCCACCGCGGGCACGGTCCGGTCCCCGGGGCGGGACAGAGCGCAGGCACCGCGCCCGGCCCGTGCCCGGCTCCGAGCGCTGGTCAGGGACGGCACACGGCAGAGAGCTGCGAGAGACAGGTGCTGGAGGTCCTGCGGGGGGTTTATTTTCAGAACAGGTTCCCCTCACTGTTCCACAGGCGCTGTTTCAGCCCGTGGGAGTCTGAGCACACCCAGCACCTGGAAAACTCCGGGGTATGGGGGATGTCGGAGCTACGGACGAACCCCTCCTAGAGCAGGATTCTTTTATCTCGGATCAACAACCTCTAATATTGTTTGTCACCGGAGGACACCAAACAGATGGACAGGCGAGCCGGGAAAAAAATACAAGCACTTTTGGATCATCAGACTGTATAACTGCACTGAATTTGAGAGGGTTTGAAGTTTTGAGTGTTTCTCACAAATAAGTATTATTCTCATCTTATTTGCAAAATGCGTTGTTTAGATGATAAATGCTGAGTCCCCCGTGATAATTTAACAAGATTTGTCTGAGTTGCTCTGCAATGCTAAAGAACTTGATAGGAGGAGAAATCTACTTAGTGTTCTCAAATTTGGGAATAAAAACATAACTACTTGGTTTTTTCCCATAAATTTGACAAAGACTGGCTAAAATTTTTGCCTCTCCAGGTCTTTATTTTTTGGAGGAAAACATTTTTTATAGATGGTGATAGGATTTGGTGTGCTTGCTTGTTTGTTTACAGAAAGCAGTTTCGGTGTTTTTGAAAGCTGACCTTTGTGTCAAAATCCAATTTAAATGGGAAATTTGTGATCTGCCCTTTCACATGTGTTTGGGAAACACTCCAGAGTTAATGTTTATTGATCCTTCCAGCGTCTCTTCTGTTATGGGTCAAAATTTCCTGTCTCTTTGCTCATTTCAGGGTTCCCATTTCCCATCTGTTAAGCATGGGAACAGCATCTCTCTTTGAGGCTCTGTAGAACGTGGGGCAGTAAAAATTAATTTATTAGAGAAATGACCTTATCAAAAAGTGAATCCCTTCCAAGAGGGTATGCCATGATGTGAGTGGGTACTTGCCAGTCTCGACTCTTTCGTACAGACTAAGCCAGCTAGCCCAGCTATGATTTTTTTCCTGAAATCTGGCAGGATTTGTTGGCCAGCTGGCTGTTCCCCACGGGCCGGGGTCGGGTGTGGATGTCCACAGCCTGTCCAAGCATATGGCAGGTTGAAGGGCCAGGCAGGAGCGAAGGATCAGAGAGCTGGGGTGGCCCCGGGTGAGCCCGGGGGCCGGAGCGCCCGGCTGGGGCAGCCCCTGCGGCACAGGCAGCGACCAGGACCCCTCCAGGGTCCCGACACGGCAGCAAGGGCCAGCTCAGCACCCAGCTCTGCTCACTGCATCACCCCGAATTCAACTGGTGCTTCCACGTGCTCTGACTGCTGCAGTACAGCAGAGACACCAATGACAGCCGTGGCTATTGGAAGGATCAAATTGAACGCACACAATGTCAAGGATTCAGGAGGCCACCTGCACGTGTACATGACAAGTGGCAGATGCTGGAAGCTCCTGTGCCTCTTGCAAGACACCAAACTCTGTGATCTTCTGGCAGATGAACAGGAAGGGTTTCTAGGCTCTGCGTGGCTTCTGCTAAGGACATCTTTTTGATCCATTTTCCAGCCTCCGGGGCTGCTCCTGTCCCAGGAGACTGATAAAGGAGTTCATGAGCACAGAATAAAGAAAAGACCAGAATATTCATGTGCTCCAAACTCCTGGGAACTTGCAAGAGAAGAGAAAAATCTGAAATATTTTCTCAGTGGGATTTCCTTACTAAGCAGCATTTTTCTCTTGCGTGTAGACAACTGGTTCAAAGCAGCACCGACACCTCATGCCAGGCCCTGCACTCCTTCCGCTCTGTCGTGGTGTAAACCATGAGCAGATGGTGCAGTGCAGTGGAAAATCAGATCTCCCAGAAAATACAGAGCCAAGAATAAAACACCCTCAAGCAGAAAGCTACATGGTTTATTTCAGGATAAATGAAAAACTGAGATCCTTGGGCAAAAATTAGAATACTCCTTCAGAGTGGAGTATTCCACTTCTATGAACTGCCTCGTTCCTTCCTGATTGAGGAAACATCCATCCCTTCACAGCTGAAGGCTCATCTCATTTGTTGTCTTTCAGTTCATTGATCTGGTTTCTCCAGGCTCCCACGTGACTGTTCTTTGCTGAACTAACAAGCGTGGTTATCGCTGAATTTTCTTTCCTTTCGACTTTCTTGCACACTGACGACAAACCTTTCAGAATTTCCTCCCACTTCAGCTGCAGCATGACCTGAATTGCATCCATCCTTATTTAAATCCACTGGGGCAGAAACACCCACCTATAGGTAAGGATATAATGTCAGAACTTTGCCTGGTTTTATATTTGTGCATAAAGAGATAAAATATCCCTGAAAATCTGACCGTTTCTTCCATTAAGTCTAATTTCATGTACACAGTCTCTGCACTTGTGGCCTTAATAAAGTTCTGACATGCCCCAACTCCTCACTATGCCCCATCCTCAAAATAAAAGCTTTTAACTCTGCTTCAGCCAATTCCAGCTCCTGACATTGCTCTGCTTGCACCGGAGTGCCAGGGGTAAGTGCCAGGGAAGCTCCTTGTGCAGCCACTGAGCTGTCTTGTGCTGAAGAACTATTGGATTTCATCTCGGCTCACTGCGTTTTCGTGACCTAGATCCTGCTCATATGAGCTGAAAAAATAATTTAGCAAATCTTGGTATCTAAGATTAAAATGGGATGATGTTTATTTATCTGGAGGAAAACAACAGGAGCTAAATACTAGCATTTCTCACTGTAGAGCTGAAATAGCTGCTCTGACCCGATCCCTGAGGTCTGCTGGCTTTTATCTGCAGCTGCACCCGGAAATGTGCCTGTGGTGACTCCCCCGTGGACTTGAGACTACACCTGAAATCTGGGGAGTTCTCCTTGATCCTCCTGAAGAATGTGCCTGACAAGGAACCAAATCCATTCCACAGGAGGGCACTGAAATGAGCCTTAGATGGATGGAAGACATCACCATCCTCCTCCTCATCATCATTACTTATGACAGCTCCATGCACCAGACTTGTGGGGAAAAACCCACGACTTTGTCAGTTACTAAAGCAACAGAGAAGATTCTGCTGCTTCAAAGCCTTGCTGCTTCTTGGTAACTTGCCATGCAGCTTTTCTTTCCAGAGGGAAAGTGAATGTGCAGGGCGCTGGGAGTCAATTTTTGGTGGTGAATATGCAGCCACTGTCTCTGCTGGGATCAATGGCCCTTTCACTGTCCTGGGCTCTACTGTACAGAGAACAAACACGGTTTCCATGGCAGTGTAAACACAAATAAGTCCCACACTCCAAAGAGTGACTCACACGTGCTGCAGAGAACAGAGAAACTTCCCTGTCTTAATCTGAAAACATCTGGGAGAGGAGGATGAGACTATCTCACTTTCAAAATATTCTACAAATATTATGTAAACCAGATTTGCTCTGAATAATTCCATGTCTTGGCAGATCTGAAAGACAAATCCTTTGAAGGCAAAGGAATAGGGCAAGGCTAGTGCCTGTTTGCAGTAGCAATGTCCAAATCTATAATGAATATATTCATAAGATACAACCCAACAGTTCGGGAAGCCAATGCAAATTATCCATGAGCACTTTACCTCGGTAAAAGAGTCAAACAAAAGAGTCAAAGAGTCACAACAAGAATTAAAGAGTTGTAAATTAAGAGTAAATTTATAACAAAAGGAGGAGATGGTTAATTCTGTGGGTATTATTTAGTACAGTTACTAAGACCCGGTATTGCAGGTGTTAGGCTGAAACAGTCTGAAATAGAGAGAACCCGGCCTTGAGTATCAGCAGCATCACTCAGAGGTGTTTTAGAACATCATTTATCTAAAGCTGATACACTGATATACAGATTCACAGGAAAATGAGTCTGCCATGGAATTAATATCAAATATGTGATGTGCACTTTGTGACAGGGATAAAAATGTGGTGAGCACTTTCTTGGAGGAATAAAACATGCTCTCAGTGTGTACAAGAGGAAGAATTTTCTACATCCTAAAACCTCGAGGATTTTTATGGCCCCAAGCTAGAGAGCTTATATCCCTTCAAAAGAACCTGTTATTTTAGTAATACTCCAGCTCTGAAGGATGTCTCATCTGCTTCTTTTACTAACCTAAATCCTTTCCCAGGACCTACTCTGCCTGCAGAGTATTCAGATTAAATGTCAAGATTTCCAAAGGCTGCTCTGAGCAGGAATACTTCCTTTGGATCTTACTGCGAGCAAAAGCAAAGCAATGTCATGGCAAAACAGCAGATTCCTCCTGGCGGGGCTGACACGTGAACGTCGACAACGGGAATTCAGCACTCGAGAGTCACTGAGGTAAAGCAAGGCCTGAAGGGTGAAGATTGTTATTTATACTGTGACTCCTGGCACAGCACACCACTTACGGAGAGCTTACAACAACGTGAGGAGCAGGAGCAGGTAAGATTTACTACAGGAAAAAGGGTTAAAACAAAACCTTTCATGGGATCGACTGACAGAGCTGCAGGAGCCGAAATGTGACACAACCTCCTCAGTCAGGGCCAAAACCAGCGGGAGAGGGACAACGGATCTGCCATTCGTGGTGTGCAAGGGTGTCTCACACACAGGGAGATGGTTTGGAGTCTGTCTGCATTGAACATCTGAAGGAAAATTAAATAACTACAAACAGCAGCATCTTTGTGAGTGACGGTGAGGTGTCTGAATGTCTCATTAATGCACCACAGAGAATCATGTCTGTCTCCAGATCATCTTGGTTGTATTGCAACTTTCATGAAACCTCAGGGGAGAAAAGGAGTAAGTGAGAAAAACGGAGAGGGGAGCAGTGCCTGCAATGGCTCTTGGGGGCTGTTTTGTCACCTCCCCGCTGCCCTTCCCCCCTGGGAACAGTCCCTCCTCGCTGCTCTTTCTTGTCTGTTCAAATCACATCAATTTAAAAGGGTTATGAAAGGCTGTATTTAATCAAATGTTTGTTATGCCCAGGTGTCTTTGTCTGTCTCCTTTCCCAGATTTATCCAGAGACAATTATCTCATGTTGGAGACTCTTTCCCCTTGAGGACCAATGAGAATACCCACTTAAAAATTGAAAAATAATTGGAAGAGCAGAGTGCCTGTAGATCCTGTTACCTGTGCTCTGGGGCACAGTCCCAACCGCCTGGGGTGTCCCCCTTGGTGGCGGGGAGCTCTCCAAACTGGAACTGCTCTTTGTCCTGCAGTGCTTGGTGCTCAGATATTCATAGGAAAATATCATCCTAATAAAGAACAACTGAATAGAATCTGACAGACTTTTCTCCCCCATCAGGAATATAGACACGAGGAATTTCAAAGGCGTGACCAAGCCTATGATACAGCAAAGCCATTAAAATTCATTGAGGCTGCCCCGCACTGTAAGAATAATGACACAGTGTATGTGCTTGTACAGTAGAAGCCACTGTGGAGATTTTCCAAATCCCCTTGCAATGAATGGAAGCTGCATGTCCAGAGCCTCCAAAGTGCTGCAATAAAAGCTGATATTCATAAACCCACCTACGATTTAAAATAAGTGGTCTACAGAGGGTAGTGAGTAACGCACATGCAGATTAACACATTTGCCCTTTGCTGAGTGAATACTATATGTTAATTTTTTGTAGTAAGTCATTTTTTGTAGGCTCATAAACCGTGTTTGTGTGTCCTGTGAGCTGTGTCCTCTCCTCGGGGATGGGCACGGCCCCGGGGCTGCCGGAGCTCGGGGAGCGTTCGGACGGCGCGCTCAGGCACAGGGTGGGACTTTGGGGTGTCTGTGCAGGCCAGGAGCTGGGCTCAGTGATGGTTTGGGGCACTCCGTGTCCGCACAGGCTCTGGAGCAGCACGGCTCGTTCGGACCGGGGCCGGGGCCGGGACCGCCCGTGCCCGGCCTGAGGCGGAGCCGCCGCCATCTCCCCGCGGCCCGCGCGCCCCCTGGCGGCGGCACCGGCCGCTCGCCCCGCGCGGGATCACGGCACATCTCGCGAGACTGCGCCCTCCCGCCGCGCCAAGATGGCGGCGCCCAGCGAGGCGCAGGCCCGGCTCCGCACCCGGGATGTGCTGGTGCCCGGCGGCCCCTCCGACTTCGGCTCTCTCCTGCTGTCGCCGCCAGTGCTGGCGGGGCTGGAGGCTGCCGGGTTCCACCGGCCGTCGCCGGTGCAGCTGAAGGCCATTCCGCTGGGGCGCTGCGGGCTGGGTGAGCGGGCGGGCCGGGCGCGGGAACGGGAATGGGAACGGGAANTGGTTGTGTGTCCTGTGAGCTGTGTCCTCGCCGCGGGGATGGGCACGGCCCCGGGGCTGCCGGAGCTCGGGGAGCGTTCGGACGGCGCGCTCAGGCACAGGGTGGGACTTTGGGGTGTCTGTGCAGGCCAGGAGCTGGGCTCAGTGATGGTTTGGGGCACTCCGTGTCCGCACAGGCTCTGGAGCGGCACGGCTCGTTCGGACCGGGACCGGGGCCGGGGCCGGGACCGGGGCCGGGACCGCCCGTGCCCGGCCTGAGGCGGAGCCGCCGCCATCTCCCCGCGGCCCGCGCGCCCCCTGGCGGCGGCACCGGCCGCTCGCCCCGCGCGGGATCACGGCACATCTCGCGAGACTGCGCCCTCCCGCCGCGCCAAGATGGCGGCGCCCAGCGAGGCGCAGGCCCGGCTCNCGGGAATGGGAACGGGAATGGGAACGGGAATGGGAACGGGCGCTCCCCGGGGGCTCCGCTGACCCCGGTGGCCGCTCTTCGCAGATCTCATCGTGCAGGCCAAGTCTGGCACCGGCAAGACCTGCGTGTTCGCCACCATCGCGCTGGAGGCGGTGCTGCTGGAGAGCCCCGCCACGCAGGTGGGCCCGGGCCGGGGGTGGCGTTAGGAGCGGGAATCGCTCGCTTTTGGGGAGATGCGGCACTGAAGGCCGTGAGACCGCGTTTGGAACCAGCACCGCGCGGGGGTGGGCCCTCAGCGCCATCCCGCGGCCTCAGTGCTCCCGTGTAATCCTTGCCCCGCGCAGATCCTGATCCTGGCTCCCACGAGGGAGATCGCGGTGCAGATCCACGCCGTGATCACAACGATTGGCGTCAAAATGGAAGGCTTGGAATGCCACGTCTTCATCGGAGGGACTCCTCTGGGCCAGGACAGAAGCAGGCTGAAGAAGTGCCACATAGCTGTGGGCTCCCCAGGTAGGGAGGAGCTCTGCTGGGGTTTGTCCTGCGTGCTCCTCCCCAGTGCAGTCACCGGGGCTTTGGAAACCTGGGTTGGGTTTGTTTGTTGTCATCAGTAGGGCACAGCCTCAAAGGCAGTTTAAAGATACTTTAGAAGTTCATCGTTAGGATGTTCCCGTTCATGTTTTTGGAGCTGTTTTGGCTTTTCCCTGCCCTGCAGGTCGGATCAAGCAGCTGATCGAGCTGGACTACCTGAGCACCGCCAGCGTCCGGCTCTTCGTCCTGGACGAGGCAGACAAGCTGCTGGAGGAGGGCAGCTTCCAGGAGCAGATCAAGTAAGGACAAACACTTCCCTCGTGCTGCTATCATCAGGTCAGGTACATTTTTGTGAATAATTGCCGTGGTTTTGTCCCGCAGTTGGATCTACTCCTCACTCCCAGTCAATAAGCAGATGCTGGCAGTTTCAGCCACTTACCCCGAGTCCTTGGCTGCTGCTCTCACCAGGTACATGAGGGAGCCCACGTTTGTGAGGCTGAACCCCACGGACCCAGGCCTCCTTGGTGAGTGGAGAAACAGCAGGTGGAGTGACACTGTCAGCAGCAGGTTAAAAGGAGGAGGGTAAAACCAAAACATGTGCCTTTAGAATGCACGATTTTTCATAATTTCACCGTATCTGAGTTGTTCAGTTTATGAATACTGATTCCCAGGGTTGATGTAGTGAATCTTGACGTGGAATGAGATGGTCTTTGAAGGCCTTTCCATCCCAAACCAGTCTGTGATTCTGTGTATTTAAAATACCAGTGACAAATGGAACTCTTTGCTTTTTCTATAATTCAAAAAATATTTCAGCCTTTTAACAAAAACTTCTGGAGGTCCTTATACGTGTCTTTGTTTGAAGTTTTCCTTCAGCTGCAGTGTCATGTTTACAGGACTCTGTGCAGGTTTTTATGGCAACCCCTAATCTCTTGTTTTGGTTTCTTGCTCAGGGCTGAAGCAGTACTACAAAATTGTGAATTCCCATCCCCTCCCACATAAAACCTTTGAGGAAAAAACCCAGCACCTGCAGGAGTTGTTCAGCAAGATTCCATTCAACCAAGCCTTAGTCTTCTCAAATCTGCACAGCAGGTAATACATTTGAAATAACATCTGGACAAAGCTTGTTTGAAAGCAGTGGTTGCAATGTCCAGCCATGGAGGAATTTCTATGCATATGGATAAATTTATGAGACCTGTGAGGTCTCAGAGCAGTCTGCAAACTTCAGGTCTGAAATACAGCCTGAGGAACTCAGTGTGAAATACTGAAAATACAGGAATGCAGTCCTTGGCTGTAGAGAGTAACCTAAGAAATACCCAGGGGCTCTTAGGCCTGGGGTTTTATTTCCAATTTTCATTGTGTCTGTTCCCTCAGGGCTCAACATCTGGCTGAGATACTGACATCCAGAGGCTTCCCTGCCGAGTGCATTTCGGGTAAATCCATTCACAACTTTCTGATTCTACTGAAATTGTGCATAAATGTGACCTAAAATAGGAAAATTAATCCTGAATCTTGCCTTGCACGGCCTCTGGTTAAATGGCTGAGAAAAGCATTTGAACCTTCATAGGTCTTTTTAAGACTCAATCAACAAGCAAAATAATTATTTTTGTAATCAGTAATCTCAGTTTTCAAGTTTGGTTTGTTCCTTCTTTACTCATTTGGAACTGGTGTTTGAGGAAGTTTCTAACTTACTTCTGATGATACAAAGCAGTGTCTTCTAGAATGTGAGGGGCATAAAGATGAGGAATGTAACCTGCTTCTAATTTTTATCTTCCTAGGCAACATGAATCAGAATCAACGACTTGATGCCATGGCTAAATTAAAGCAATTCCACTGCAGAGTTCTGATTTCCACAGACTTGGTGAGCTTTTACTGCTTTCAAACAAGCTTTTCACAGATTTTATTTCAAATTTATTAACTGGTCTGCAAATTATACAGCATGGAGGAGTATTGCACATAAAGTTACTTCAGAGGATTATATTTGACTTGGAATTGGAGAGAACATAAATGTGCTGATAAAGGACCATGGACTGTGGCTTATTTTCACTGCGAGGCTCAGAAATCACCCCAATTCCTCATCTGCCTGCCCGAGGCAGGGGGTTGGATGAGATGAGACTTTTAGGGCCCATCCAACACAACCCATTCTGTGATCTGGCTCAAAAATAGTTTTCAATTCATCTGTTGCTCTGCAGCTGAAGGTTACTTGTGGGCAGTGTTGTGAGTGCTGAACACCTCGGGGTGACTGGGGGGGTTGGACCACTGACCCCCGTGTGGTCCCTTCCAACCTCCCTGTGCGTCTGGATTGATTTAAAGCTCTGTTGAGTTACTCAGCTCTCACTGCCCTTTTCTCCTCCTTGCTTTCTGCAGACATCTCGTGGAATTGATGCTGAGAAGGTGAACCTGGTCGTCAACCTGGACGTGCCCCTGGACTGGGAGACCTACATGCACCGCATCGGCCGGGCCGGGCGCTTCGGTAGGGACAGCCCTGGCAGCCTGCAGCTCTGCCTGGCTCTGCCTGGCTCTGCCTGCTCTGCCTGCCCCTGCCTGCCCCTGCCTGCCTCTGCCAGCCCTCCTCAGGAGTTAACTCTGCTCTGTCTCACAGGCACCTTGGGTCTATCTGTGACCTACTGCTGCCGTGGCGAGGAGGAGAACATGATGATGAAAATTGCTCAGAAGTGCAACCTGCAGCTTCTTCCTCTGCCAGGTAGGCTCTGTGCTGGGGATGCAGCTGGGCTTGGGGTTTTCTGTTAGAGCTTCAGACAAGTGCAGGGGGCTGATGTGTGGCTTCTCTGCTGGGGCTGCTTTGCTTTTAGTCCAGGTTCTTCACACTCTGTTCCTGACAAGTGATGGAGTGTTGTTTGTCTTGAGCAGCCTGTGATGCCTTCTATGAAAGAAATGTTCTGGCTCTTTAAACTCTTCCAAGAATTGAAGGGGTTGGTTTGTGGCCCTCACTTGATGTCTTAACATGCAATTTTGAGAAGCTTCACTTGGGTACTCGTGTGAGTTCCAGAGGGAAAGATGCACTTGATTGAGTGGCTGTTTGTTTCTCCGCTGTGCAGAGCCAATCCCTCCTGGAATGATGGTGCAGTTTGAAGATGGGGAGGTGGAAGTTAAACCTGCCATACCTCCAGCTCCTGTGGTGAGTTGTGATGCTGTGTGTCCTGAACCAGAGGAACCGGTGCTGCAGCCTGTCCAGAATGGCTTTCCAGACATACCTCAGCCTCCCTCTAATCTTCCAAGGGATAATTCTTCTGTAGAAAGGCCAAAAAAGACTCTGAAGCACAAACAGATTAAAAAGTGCACAAATCCTGCAAATGTAGAGAAAAATAGTAGAACCCCCCAAACTTCCAGCTGTCGCGCAGAACGGAGGAATCAAGTCAAACCCATCTCCAGGATGGAGGGACAACACAACACTCAGGCTCCAGATGAGGAGGCCCTAAAAAAAAGTCTTCCCAAAATTCCATGTTTGTCTTCTTTCAAAAACCAACTCACCAATCCCTGGAGCTTCTCAGATTTTGTTGAAGACTATGAGTATTTCATTAAAGAAGGGTCAGAGAGAGAGGTGGAGATTGTAAGAAGTTATTCGGGCCCAGGAGAGCGACGTGAGCTGCCCCGAAATGGGGATGTGGAGTGGGAGGAGATGGAACATCACGCAGAGATGGCAGCAAACGGGGACGTGTCTGCTGACACGGATGGCTCAGACAGCTCCAGGGATTCCCTCAGCAGTGGGGCCGATAACTCGTGCTTGGAGGCACTTTCAGACACACAGGACCAAAATGCTGTGCCCACAGCATGGCAGGGCCCTGCAGGTTTCTGTCCTACACCAGAGAAGCCTCGGGAGCAATCCCACATCCCCAGGCAAAATGGAGTGAAAAAGAAAGTCCCGAAACAAAATGCTAAACACAAGAAAAGCCACAACCATCAATTCTCCAGTCCTTCCTCGAGGAGAACTGAAGAGGAGCAGACCTGCAGCTCCTGGGATGATGCTCCACCCGAGGGCTGGAGTTACGAGGACTACTGGAAATGCTACTGCGACGCCTGGCAGAGCTACTACGCAGCAGTGTCCCACTACAGCAGGAGCTACTGGCAGTTCAGCTGGATGAACGCCTACCAGGTCAACGCAGTCTATCTCCAGGAGCTGCTGAAAGGTGGGGACTGACGTCCTGATGCTGCTGGTTGGGACCAGGAACGGGCAGGGTCTGTGACAGCAGTGCTGCCCTAAAGGACACTGACACGGGACAGACGTTGTTTGGGATTGGAGAAAAATTGAGTCTTTTTATAGCAGTTGTGTCTGGTAAATGTTTTACACAGGTCCAGTGATGTGTTACAATTTGTTAATAAAAGGAAAAGAAAGAGCTCGATGCTCAGTTGCAATCTTTTCAATCCAAAGTAAACAAGGGGTGATAAAAGGCAGCCACTTCCACGTAAGAAATGTCAGAAAGCAGAAAATACAGAGCAATCCCAGTGGTATGTCATGGAATCCCAGACTGGTTTGGGTGGGAAGGGACCTTAAAGCTCATCTTGCTCCACCCCCTGCCATGGCAGGGACACCTCCCACTGTCCCAGGCTGCTCCCAGCCCCAGTGTCTCACCTCCCTCTTGCCTTGCCTTCCCTGTGACTGTTGGGTGAAGCTGAATTCCCTGTGAGACTCCAGGGTCTGTTCAGAGTTGGTGATCATCCCATTTTCCCTCATTCTCCTGGTAAACACCAGGCACTGATTATATCCCAGTGAAGTGGCAGAGTGAGCATCTCGATGCCTGTATTGCTAATTTAAATCCAGTTAATTAACACTGTATAAATAACATTTCTATAGCAAGGTGTGCAGCAGGCTGTGTGGTAGAGGATTTAATTATGTAAAAAATGTGCAGCAATCGTAATTGGTCAGTCCCTCTGGGTGCAACAATATCAGACTTCCCGCACTTACAGGAAAACTTTAATTAGAAATGGAATTACCCATTAGTGCTAAAACTAATTGATATTTCCTGTTTGGCTTCTACAGAGCTGTCCTGGGGCAGGAAAAGCTGGGAGTGCTGGCTGGCTCAGGGTGCTGACCCCGGCCTCCCTCTGCACTAATTTTGAAAGTTTCTCTTTCTGTACTTTGTTCCTGCCTTACTCCCTTTGTGTCACAAATGGTTCCAGGGAGGGGGTTCCCCTTTGGCTGCGTAGCTGGAAAAGACCAAGACAGCTTGATTTTGTTTCCAAGATGAATTTTTTTGCAACTCTTAACATTCACAAAGAGGACACGGTAAGAGATGCACTTCAGTATCTTCATTATTGCTGTCCTGTGAGATCCCACTGATTTCATTAATGGTTGCTTGGGGAAGAGTTAATTGGTATTTAAATGCAACTTGAGTGGCCTTGGTCAACACCCAAAGTTCTCCAAAAGAACCTCCCAGAAGTATTTTAGAAAAAACTACAGCATCCTGTTGGTTTTTGTGGCACATACTCTGTTTAATCCGGATTGGATACATCAGGTACAGCAGTGGCACAAGACTCAATACTGTAAATGATATACAAGTTTCAACATATGCACTACAATTCCAAAAGAAGACAACAGGAAACTTGGTTCTTCTAGAAAGTTGTTCTCAAATGAAGCTACCTGCAGTTGTGTCCAGTACATTTCGTATCTGTCCTCTGATGTTTGTAAAGCAAAGCCCATTTAAAGTACGAAAATAGAAAATAATGAAGTTGAGAGCTTCTTACAACATAGAACTCCTAAGGAAAACACCATTGCATTGGAATGCCATACTGGTTTATCAAAAATAGACCATCACACCATTTTTAGAGACTTGGTTGGTCCGAGGAGCCCCTGGGAGCTCCCAGTTGTGGTTGAGCAGTGGGGAAGAGCGTTGGGTGTGGTTGGGACCTTCCCCCAGCTGAGGCTCTGGAACAGCACTGGTTTAACCCAAAGTGGGAAGGGACACACGGATACACACAGAGGAACAGACCTGACTGAGAACAGGAGGAGGGATTTTCACAAGCTCTTTGTCACCCGGTCTTTTGTTCCACCTGAAGCATTTCTGGCACAGGTTTTGCTCCCTGAACAGAAGTAGCAGTTCTGGCACTCTGTCTCCAGAATTCCCCGTGGGATTTGGGGCTGTCATGAATTGAGCTCCACTCAGTGCAAGAGGAGGTGCTCATTGCTCTGCAGGCTGTGGAATTGGCAGAGAGGTGAAATGACTTCTTCGAGGTCACTTAGTGATTGCTCAGGAAATCAGGAGCAGAACCCAGGCTGCTGATGCTCAGCTGCTGATGTTCACTGCCTTCCTTTTGTTCGTAGTTTTAGAGAGAGGGAATCAACCATGGACAGTGTTTTTGGCAAATACAAAGCCTAAAAACTTGGGCTTTAAACTCATGGATCTACTGCAGTTGGCTCTAAGTGTTGGAGAAAAGTGTTTTAAAACAAAAAATTAATTGAGATAGACTGGATGGGTGAATCATGTGGAGAAGGTGTTTTATTCACCTAACTTTAAAAGCAGAATTAAGTTTGCAGTTCAAAGCTATTGATATTCACCAGCCCTCCATGAGTGCTGACTTTGAAACTCTGCCTTAGTCCAACAGATAAAATACTACAAAGTCCAAGGGATGTTGCAACACATAAATTAAATGTGATTTTTAATTTCCTGAATGTACAATACATGTAAGGTGCAACATGTTTGCAACGTCTTTACTTAAAAAAGCAAAATCTTGAAGGAAATTTGCTTTCTGTAGCTGGTATTAATCTGATTTTCATGCACACACCTCAAGCTGTCTAGACAAGAATGACAAATGCTGGGTTTCAATAGAGGTGTATTAGCAACAGGTTTAGATTAAACAAGTGGCATTGACTAAATTTAGTCTTTCTGGCAAATTAAAGAAAGATATATTTTGAATTATCCACGGACTTTATTCCACACTAAAGCCATGTGTGTTACTAGGGTTGTCTTTTCCCCTGTTCACTTTTAACAAAGGTAATTATTTAATAGATAAAAGCAGTCTCTGGGATAAGAATTTGGGGCAGAAAGTTTTGTATTTCTCTTGTGGAAAGGAAAGTAAATGGTGCAGGGGACTATAAATGGCAGCAAGAGAGGGAAATATAAGGAAAGAAGTACAGCTGAACAGGTGGGGAAAAATCCTTGCCCTTGAGGGCTGTCGCTCTGGAATGAGCTCTCCAGGGAGGCAGTGGGAGTCCTTGGAGAATTTGAAGTCTAATCTAGAAAAAGCAATGCCATATCACAGTGAAGGATCTTGTGCTAGTGGAGGATGGATTTTCAGTTGTTTAATTCTTTAATTTTTGTGTACCAAGATGTATTATCTGTGGCCTCTTCTTTAGGGGTGTCCTTTAAGATTTTTAAGGAAAATAAAAGGTGGATTTCGGAAAGAGTAGATGGAAGTGAAAGCCTAAGTGTGAAAGGTATTTGTCATCATTTTCTGCCAGCTGGGTGGGAATCCTGTTAGCAGCTCAGTGCCAGGTGAGAAGAGAGGAAATCTAATGATAGAAGAGGCTGAAAATCAGTGAAAATATTTTTCTGAAAAAGCTTTGGAAAGGAAATGCAATGCTCAGAAAAAGGAGTTGCTCCTTTGATACTTTTAATATTGCTTTAGGAAAGTCTGAAAAAATAATGCCCTTCCACTTGCTTTATGTACAAAGAATCCATTTTTATCTCTTTTTTAAAGGAACTTTTCTAAAACTATAAAAAGTCGTAAGGACCGAGAGGAGGGGGAAGGCTTTGAACGGCAGCGCAGCACTGGGGCTGTGCCCGGCTCGGGGCTGTGCCCGGCTCGGGGCTGTGCCCGGCTCGGGGCTGTCCCCGGCCCGGGGCTGTCCCCAGAGCCTGCCCCGGCCCGGCTGCTGCTCCCGGCACAGGGACCCCGCCGGAGCAGCCCCTGCCCGGAGCCCCGGGAGGGCAGCGCCGGGTGCTGGTTTCGTGCCGGGGTCCGGGGACGTGTCCTGGGGGTGCTGGTAAGGCAGGGCAGCACTGGGAGCACGGGGGGAATGACCCACGTCCGTCAGGTGAGGTTCTGCCTTGGGAATTCTCAGAGCTTCTCCCGGTGCCGTTTAGGGATGCTGAGGTTTGGGGAAGCCGCTGTGCCTCCCTCCGGTCAGGCAGGAGGGGCTGCAGTGCAGCTCCCTGCTCTGCTGAGTGGGCGCTGCCCCTTTTCCCCTTTTCCCTTTCCTGCTCCCTGGCAGCCCTGCAGGGATGGGTCCTGTCCCTGCAGCTCCCGAGGGTGCTCAGAGCCCTCCTGGGGGCTCCCCTGTTCCCGGAGCGCCGTCCCGGGTGCCTTCGGAAGCTTTACTCGGGCGGCTGCAGAGGATAAAGGCAGCTAATGCCTCCATTAAAAACACTTTTAGCCCTGTTCCTCTGGGCTCAGACTTCCCCGGTTTTTTGTTTTTATCCTCTGAGAGCCTGCGCTGAGGAACTGACAGCGTGGGGCAGCACCTGCCCAGTTCACGGCAGAGGCACAAGCTGTGGCTCCCCAGCAAGGATAACAATTCCTGTTTTGGAGGAAGGGAACAGAGGCCGTGGCTGCCTTGGCAATCAGAGCCCAAGCAGCCAGCCAGAAACTCCTGGAACTGGCTTTCCTCTTTTTTTAAAATCTCTTAAAATTGAATGTTATATTCTCTTTTCCAAAAGGTTTGGTTGACAGCAATGAAAAGCCCCAATAGTGGTTTGGACAAGGGCTGCCACGATGGCTATTTACAGATACAGAGATGTGAAGTGCCTTGTTCGCCACTCCACACTAAATCAGGAATAAGAAAGGCAGCACCAAGAATCCATGTGGAATCCCTGACTCTTTGTAATTTTTATTCCTGTCCCCTGTCAGCATGGGGGCATTTCACCCTTACTCTGTGCCTCGGGAGATGAGGTTGCAAAGGTGGCAAGTGGTGGAGAGCAAGGCCTCTGATCTAGAAGGGCAGGGGTGCTCAGATGATGACAGTTAATGAAATTAAAGCAAAAATTAACTTAAAACATCGAGAAAAAACTCAATAATGGTCAGATTAACTGCAGTATAACCTCCTACAGGAAGCAGCAAAAGGCAGAGCATTTTAATCTTTTAAAACAGGACTAAACATAGTTTTGGGTAACATATTACAGCACTGGAATAAATGACTAGAAGCTGGTGCAGCTACTGGAGGCTCAGCCATAGCCCTACTGTTCCTAGGATGTTGTAGGACTCTAAGGAGGGTATTGAGTTAATGCATCAGCCATCACTCACTCGCAGCAGGAGTGCTACCAAAGCAGGGTGCCAGCTCGTATGCGTAAGTCAGCGTTAATTATCTATACATGTATGAGCGTGTAATTAGTTACATGTGTATGTATATGTGCATATTAATATTACATCAAGAGAGGTTATGACAGATGTTAAAAAAACCATCATCCCTTTGCTGAATCAGCCTCAAACACGCTTTGAGCCATTCTTTTAACTCTGATGTTGGTAAAATCACTGCCCAGAACAGGAGATGGGAGGTCTTTCCCTGTTCCCTCCAGGCTGTTGGGGGACAGTGCATTGGCCTTGGAGAGGTCTGTGCGTGACCACGGGGATCAGCCAGACAGGGTGGGACAGGTGGGGAGGCGGGGGATGTTCCTCACTCTGCCCTTCATGGAGCCCCCTGTAAAAGGGGCTCCAGGAAGGCAGAATGGCAGGAAAAGGTTCCTCTTGGCCGGGGGGATCAGTTATGTGTCAGGGCCATGAATTCCTCACGGTGAATCTTTCCTAGAAAGGTCTCGGGACGAGGTGCCAGGACTGAGCACGGCTCAGGATGAGGTACCTGGCAGTACCACACAGTGTTCCTCAGTTTTTGGTTAGCTGTTAGCTCGTGATTAGACTTTGCCCAAACGAAGTGTAGAACTGTGAAAAGAAAACGCTGTCTGTACCACATGTCATCAAACGCTTCCCAAACTCCAGTACTGCTCCCCCTTCTCAAGCAGATCCTGTGCTGGGACTGGAGAACTGAAATTGCTGACCTTGTCTATCCCCAAAATCAATGCAGCCCAGAAGCCATGGATGGGACAACTGGAGCCCTAAGACTGTGAAAATACCTCTCTGTCCATGCAAGATATTTGGCTCTGGGGTTAATTATTATCAAGTATAAATCCAGACATTATTTGGCTACTATTTACAATGGGTTATACGTCCAGTGCTAGCAAAGAAATTTCTATATAGAAACCAAAACTTAAAAGTCATGGGCATACATTACAAGGAACCTCTGTTAGACACATGAACACTTGATGCAGTTGAGTTCAGTGCTTTCATTCTTTGCCATTTGTGTGCACAGTATTAAAAAAGAATCCTACCTTTTTTTTTCCTTTTTAAAAATACAGAACTGTAGTCTAGTCACACTCTTACAAGTAAGTGATAACAAAAATAGAAAGCAGATACCCAGGTGGGACTAAAACTCTACTAAAGCCTGTCTCTTTTTTTTTGTTGTTTTTGCTTTTCTCCACAAATATGTTTCCACAGACAATAATTAGCAGACAAACACACTGTTTGCAATTGCACTGTATTGACTTAAAAGGCGGATACAAAATAGTCTAAATCGGGGATGGCATCCAGGGTGGGAGGTGTGTGTGTGCGTGTGGGTGTGCACGGGGGGTGCTGGCACACCCGGGTCCTGCTGGGCACCCACCGTGGCAAGGCCCTGCCTCGAGTTCAGTGGCTCTGCACACTCACACACACACACACACAGCCATGGAGGGGACTGCTGTGACAGGTGGCTTCTTTTGTCTAAATCTTTTCCTATAAAAGAAAAAAAAAGTGAAATTTTGGTTGGTTTAAAGGTTCTGCTCCATGAAGGAAAAAAAAAAATCACAAAATCCATTGTTTTTCACCTTTTCAGTCATTTCCTCATGAATAAATATTATCCATTAAAAACCTTTAAAAAGGTGCTGCGATACACAGTGTTATATTTCCGTTTTCCTCGGTGCCTCTCCGGTTGCCGCGGTGGTTCCTCCCTCCAGCCCGTGCGGGTGCCTCGGCCCCGTGCCCGGCACAGCTCTCCACGCAGGATTTCCCGTCCAGCGCCCCCGCCCCCGGCGCTCCGGCCCCGGGCCGCTCGGGAGAAGCCGCTGCCGCGGCCCGCGGTGCTCGCCCGCCGGGCGCGTCCGGCACGAGGTGCAGCGAGAAGGGAACGGGGGGCGCGGAGCGAGAGGGCTCGGGCTGCCTGAGCCGCCTCCTGCGCGGGACGCGTCCTACAAGGCGGAGACCTTGACGATGCTGGGGGTGGCCGAGCTGGGAATGTTCGTGGCGGGGCCGGGGCTGCCCGGGCCGGGTCTGCTCTCGCCCTCGGGCGTCAGCGCCGGCGGCGTGGGGATGCTGATGATGGCTGTGGTGATCTGGGCAGCTTTGCAGTTCGGTCTCAGCCCATCATCTGATTTCATGTTGAGGCTGGAACGACTAGAAAACAAATTTAGTGCTTGGCTTGTTTCTCAAAATGAGGTAGTAGAAAGGATGGGAATGGTTGTGGTTCTTAATCAGGATCTTATTCAGCTGAAATATTCAAAGACTCCACTTAAACGTCCCCCCCGTTCCTGCAAGGCACCATTTATGTCTACACAGATTACACCAAGCTCTGGTAATGTTCCCCCTGGTTAGGATACAGCTTTTCACCGGGCAAATTGTTCTGTTTCCATTTCCTTCTTGCATAATTCTAGTTTATTTAAAAGGACATCTAAATACACCATCCTGTGTACTGCATCTTTTCAGAGAACAGGTAGTTCTTTCTGAGAAAGATGTTGTCTTTCTTGCATTTCAAATACCTCTTTCATATTCACTGTCCCTTGATCTTTTCTATTTTATTTCTCTCTACAGTAGTTTCAAGGATCTGACAGCTGGGAGCATTCTTATTAGATCTGCATCAATTGCATCCTATAATTAATTACAGAGGGAAAATGATAGGTTGATTTCTGTGCATCTGCACAGCTACAGGAGTCTGCTATTACCAGCCCAACACGTTCATTTTCAACACAAGGCCTGTCCTTTCAAAATGTAAAGCTCCCAGTTGGGAAGCTGTTGCTGTTGTTATCTTGGAGTGACTCACCAGAGGATGGTTCCTGATCCCTCCGACACCGGGAACAGAACCCACTCCGCTCCCCGGATGCCTCGGGCACAACCTGGGAGTGGGGCAGCCTCAGGCACCGGGTGCTTCTGCCAGTGGCAACCAGTACACCCAGTTGGTTGCATTCCACATGAAAAACAACTGAAAAGCTTTTTTTCTCTCTCCATCCTTGCACAGATTGGTAAGCAACTGAAATAAGTGTTGACATTTAAAATATCACCGGCATTTGATTTAGCACCCAGAACAGTTGACATTCCCGTGAATTACTGCTTCAGGTGCCGGTTTAAAATATTGTCATATTGAAACTGAAGTAGCTGGAGACTTGTTTTGTACTGATTCATTCATAATTCATGCTCTGAAATGCCCTTCTGGCACAAAGTAATCGCTTTCTGCCCTAAAGGCAGCTTTGTTTCAGTTTCTATGTCCCTTTGATAGGAGTGAGGAGAAGAGGAATGGGACATTCAAAACATTCAAAATGGGACAAAAAACTTAATGGGCTGAGGGGGATTTAGAAAGTAATCTAATTTTGCAGGAATTATATGGTGAATAAATGATTCTTTTTCAGCAATTTATGTATAAAATGAAATTTTAAACCTTTTCTATTAAGGGGCACTTCACCTGTGTCCTTTATGGCTTTCTAGGTCACAGCTACTAAGACACCTTTGTGAAATTCCTCTTATTTGTTTCCCAGTGATGCTGAGAGTAGCAATTTAGACTTTTGGACAATGGAAATCAGTGGAGTGTCCCAGGGGGACCACGGCAGCTCTCCAACAGTTTTGGCTGATAGACACTGCTGGCCCGTTGGTTTTGCCAGCTGCCCATTCCCTGGGGAGCCTGTTCCGTGCCCCACCACCCTCTGGGAGAAGAACCTTTTCTTGATCTCCACCTACAAGCTGCACCAGAGTCTGCCTTTAATCTGGTTCCTCCCAGGACAGCCAGGAGCCACTTCCCTCGGGCCATCACCGGGAGGGACACGAAGATGCTGCCACCAGCCCCTGCCCCAGGCTGGGCACGGCCCTGCCAGCCCCGCAGCCGGGCACGGCTGGGCCCCAGCGCCCAGCACGACCCCCGCCCGTACCTGGTGGTGAGGGAGGGCTGCTCGCTGCACTGGATGTGGATGGTGCTGAGCTCCTGCATGCTCCGCAGCCGCGTGGCCGGCACGCTGGAGTTGGGCAGGTGCGTGGTCTTCTTGTGGCGCCGGGAGCAGCAGGACGTGGTCAGCCCGTGGTGGCTGGACAGCGAGGGGCTCCGGGACGAGGGGTAGTTCTGCATCGAGCTCTCCATGCAGTTCTGCTCGAAGAGCTGCTCGTCGATGAACTCGTGGTTCTGGCGGAGGAGAAGCAGAGCCGTCACTCCCTGGGTACAGCGGCAGCCTGGCCGGGGGTGTCAGCCCCTGCTCTGAGGGAGATGCTCTCTGCCTCTGCGCCTGCAAAGGGCTGCACCGGGCAGATCTGAGAAATTACTCTGCCCTCACCGCAGCCAGGGAGGTTTTGCTCTCCTGTGTCCCCAGGGAAACAAGAGGAGCTGTTGCAGTGACAAAAGCGTGAGGGCGTCACTGCTGCCTTGCTCACGCAGCCTGACATTGTCAGTTTGTTGGGTTCAAATCCATAGGGTTTGAATTTCTGTTCATTTTTTGTCTGGATTCCAGAACGGCCTCAGAAAGTCTGGAATGCCACATGGTTATGAAACCCAAAAGGAGTTCATGCTCCTTTTCCTTTATGCCTGGGACCAGGATTGTATTTTATCTGGATGATCACCTGGCCATAGACCTTAATGCTTGCATTGGCTGTTGGGTTCAAAGCATCCCTGCAGTGCATGAGCTGGGAGGAATAAACACGACAGTGGAGAGGGGAAAGTGTTCAGGGGGAAGGAAATTCAGAAAGCTGAATCTGTAAAGAGCTTTTGTGCTAAGGAACAAGAAATCCTGAAAGAAAGAACTCCTGCGTGTGGATAAGAACACCCAGGTAGAGTGAACAGACTTCATCCAGTCCCTGTCGGCTTCAGAAAAGATGGGAAACAAAAGCAACCATGCTGAAGGCAGCCATCAGATTCCACTGGAACAAGTAACAACTCACAGGGAACAAGAGCACTGGGAAGCCAAAGGGAGCCACGTGCACAAACTCCTCAGGACAAGACCAGAACGAGAAGGAAGCAAACACGGTCCAGACATGTCACAGAGACCACAGAGAGAACAGATCCAATTGAAAAGGAAATACCTTGATGGTGGAAGTTCGTACAGATAACAGGGGATCATCCACAAGATAGGACAATCCCTACGGGACAACATGCCAACAGAAGATAAAAACACAATTCATTGTCCATTCCAGCATTCAGAAGTTTAGTTCCAGCACTGCATCTCTCGCCTCAGCATTCCAGCTCAAGTTTGAATGGGCAACAGGACCTTCTCTCAAACCCCTGAACCAGAATCCTTCTGACAATTCAGCTTTGGAGTGTTTTGTTCATGGGAACAGAACAAAACCCATAACAACTTTATTGCTTTGATGTTTTGAGAGCCGAAGGCAAAGGCGAACAAAGTTTCAGCTGCTGATTCACAAATCACGGATTGGGATTGTGTCACCCATGGACTGTGGGGTTTGATCAAACTCTGTGAAAACACAGAAGAAGGGTTTGGGTTGAAGGACTGGGTTCAAGGCACTCAGCACTTGGAGAAAATACAGCATGTGAATGTCCAGACTCAATCTGGGAGTTGGAATGAGAGGGTAAAACCTCCTTTTGTTTGAACAAACTCCATCTGCTGTGGGAATATGACAAAGTAATCTCTGTTGTGGCAGCTACAAGTACTTCAGGGTCACTTTGTCATCTGACACAGCAGATTTGTGAGCCATTCACAGCCACTCAGCTGGAAGTGTGTGCCAGTGACAACCCAGACACCAGGTCAATAAATAATGTACTCTCAGAATCCTCTGCCTCGTTTCAGGAAAGGTGAGTTGCCCATTGAAACAAGTTTGCAACCATGGTACATTCCTCATTCCATTCCTGCAACTTGCTCACAAAATGACTCTTCAGTGTTTTAAAATGCTTTTACTACAATTTAAATTTTCTGTTGCATGGTGTTTTAACAGATTATGTGAAGTACAGGATCTCCACACAAACCTATTGAACTTTCTGGCCTGATAATTCCAGACCAGAATCCAAACCTGCTGATTCGGTGCTACACCATGGTAATAACTGTCTGGAAAACATGAGGGAAAAACCCGTTGAGCAGATTCTCCTTCTGAGTTTTAATCAAAATTCAAGTATCACCGTTATTGCCATTCTTCGCTGAAAAAGAGGAACATTTGGAACGTTTTCAATCCCTGGGACTCATTGGGCAGGTTCGGGAGCTGGAAGCAGCCAGCCTTTGTTAGTGTGGTGGGCTGACACAGCCAGGGGACCACGCCCACTAATTGGGGCACCACGCCCACTAATTAGGGCACCACGCCCACTAATTAGGACACGTTTTGGCCACGTGACTTCGGCTCAGGAGCGATGGCGCAGCTCCTGCAGCCCCAGGGGTGTTCACCTGCCCCTGGACAAACTTTCTAAAAACAGGGGCAGACCCTGCAGGCAGGGCTGTCAGCTTTTGTTTGCTTCAGCTGTAATCTGTTCAAGTTTTCAAATGAAAGTGTTTTTGTGCAATATGGGTGATAGTACTGAAAGATTTAGGCAGAAAGTTTTAAACTGAAGAGTCAGGTTGTGAAATATCTGCTGATAATGTAACATTGAAATAAAGGCGAGATGAGTTGTATAAAACGAATTCAGTAGTCACTGATACAGGAAGAATCAGTTCGCTGCCCTTGGCACGGTGACCTTTGGAGCTCGTTGGGCTCAGGTCACTGTAATTAATTACTCAGCTTCTTCCAGTGTATCTCTGAGGCCTAAGTGGTGCTATTCCAGCATAAGCCAAACTATGGAAGTGAAGGTGGTTTGTCTAAAAGAAACCCTTGCAAGTCAGAAATCAAAAGTACATTTGATGATGGATGCAGATAGAAAAAGGCATGAATATTTCAAGTGTTAACCTCCCTTCATTCTCTCTAGAATGAATCATAGTATAGATAATGTGTTCCTTTACTGCAGAACCTTTTCTATAAACCTGGAAGCCAAACGTATGTATCAAATAAATATCTGAAATGTTCCCAAAGACCTCTGCATACACAATCAGTCAGTAATGAAAAATAAAACTCTGGCTCCCAACACCTTGCAGGATGCAAACAGAAACCTCATGCTGTACAAGCTGCCTGGGTGGCTTTGAGATAAATCACCTGCCCTTGGAGCCAGAGAAATAAGAGAAGATGTGTGCAACCTTTAAACCCTTGGGCAGAGTTCATCCTCTCTGAGCCATCTCCAGGGCTAAAGGTTATTTTTTCCCAGCCTGCGGGCACTGGCGATGGGGCTGTGGTTTGGAGTCACCAGCAGCATCTTCCTCCCAGGGCAGCAGAGCTGTCCCTTAGTGCTGGGTGCGTGATGTGTGACTGGCAGCACAAGGGAAACGCACTTTGGTTCTCTTCCAGGAGCACTGAAGAAATGAAACGTCTTATTTCTGGGATCTCCCTAACCCCTCGCTGGACATTTATCTGTGTTCAGATGAACTTGACTGAGAAGCTGCTGCTGCCTCTGTACAGGCATGGGTGACTGAGGGGTAGCAGACAACCCCATCTTTATTCCTCTGCACAGGAATTATTTTTGTTATTTTAAAGACAATGAAATAGAAGTGCATTAAACCCATTGCAAAATGTTCCCGGGAGCCCAGAATGAGTGCCACCCTCGGGGGGAGTGTGACAGGGGTCACCTCAGAGCACCCGGTGTGTCCCCTCCTCCTCGGGAGCCGTGGGGGTGGAAGGCTGTGTTGGTACTTACGGTTGTTTTTTCCAGGCAGTGCAGCAGATGGTGGTGTTGGCTTTCGATTAAGGAGGTGCCTTTAGTCATGTGCTGTTCCTCTTCGGTGGATCCCTGAATAGCCACAAAAAGAGGAGGGGAACAAAACCCAAACCAGGTGTAAAACCATGAAAACAAACAGAACCAGCAGCAGCTTCCACAGGGGTAAAGATAACAGTTTCAGTGTTGCCAGCTCTCAGGTTTTTCTCCTCACTCTTAGGAGGTTTCCGCAATTTTTTTCTTAATGATTTCGCTTGCCCACTCAGGTGGACGCAGCTCCGATTCAAACCCTGTGTGTTTCTAGGTGTTCTGTAGCTAGGGAGGAAGTACAGCAAGGGCTGCTGACTTACAGTGTCAGCTCAGGAACCAAAAAGCAAAGGAAAAAAAAAAGAATCTGTGCTGCTGTACTTTTCCAAAACACATTAAGACTTCTAAGCTTGCCGTGACCTTTGAAGGCCAACAGATGTCCCCTGCCCTCGAGTCTGTGCTAGGAGGAAAAGCAAAGCTGTTTTGCTTTCCTGGCTCTGCCTGCCCTGGGCAGTGCTGGGCACTTGGAACTCGTGTGCCACTGCCCAAATCTCCCTAGCCACGGCTGCCCACGGGAGCTGGGAATGGCACAGTGAACATTTGGGGTGTAAGGATATTCTCTTACTGCTATTCAAGTGTCTGGTCTCGAAACTGCCTGCGATTTCATCACACGTTAATCTGCTCGTGTCTTTGGGAAGGAGCACTCTCACAATGATGTGCATTAGAGCAGCAATTTTCGGGTGTGAGATGTGTCCCTGTGCCTCGGAAGGAAGGGGGGCCTGGTGTCTTCTGTAATGCCTGAATCTGAAATTCAAAAATGGATGTGCATGGCTTGAATCGCTGCTCAGACACAAATCAGCAGGATCTGACTGCTCAGGAGAGGAAATGGGTGGCAGAACATCTTGCCAAGACATTGCTTGTTGCTCTCAAGGGGATCAAATTCAGCTGTGGTTAAAGCATTGCATTTAAATGCACCCCTGTGTCCCACTGCTTCCCTGCAAGTGCCTGCTCTGGATGCCATTCCCAGCCTGGTGCTGTGATCCCTAAGTGAAGGAATAACTCTGCCTCTGACAGGTGCCAAAACACAGCTGAAGTGGGACATTAAGGAAGCTGACTTCCTGTACACAGAATTAATAGATTCCTGTGGGAATGCATCTTAGGCAGGTTATGGATTTTTTGTTGCTGTTGTTTTGGAGGATGAACATTCCCAGATGTATTTTTAGAAGTGGCCTAAAAAAAAAAAAAAAATCAGTTCCATTTTTCTTATTAACAATCCTCCTGGTGAGGTAACACATCCAGCAGGTCCTGTTGGTTCCTGCTGAGATGACTGACTCCACTGAAGTCTGGGTTGGAATATTTCCCATGGAAGCCCTTGGAAGCCCTAAAGCAGAGATGATGCTGCACTAAAACACCGGGGAAAGAGAGAGGAAGAGCACATATTGCAAACAGTATCTTTTTATGAGGATTTGCCTGAGAGGAAATCTGAAAGGGGTCTGAGAGCCAAGACAGAGCTGCCACAGCTCTGGCAGGAGAGCCAAGCCAGTTGTTAAGTGCTGGCAGCACAGCCCGGGCTCTCCCTCTGCCTTCCACCACAAGGCTGGGCTTGGCCCTGAGGGAAGGGGCTCGAGGGATGGCAGTGACCAGGAATGACCTGGAGTGTCAGGGCGTGGGACTTGTACCTTCTCTTCCTTTGGGATTTTCTTCGGTCAGCTCAGTGTTCCCAGCAGCAAAGGGCAGGAAACCCCCGAGGCCATCCCAGGTGGAAATTGGGCACGAGATCTGCAGGAGCTGCTGCCCTGGGCCAGGGCCAGTGCCAGCGTCCCAGACACTTGGCATTTTGGGGGTGGCACTGAGGAAAGGGAACCTGCAGAGGCTGCATCAGTGGTTCCTGTGTTACTGCATGCAAACAAAACCTGTGTCTTCAGCAGAAGGGTTTGGCTGCAATGGAAGAGCTGGTGGGGGAAGGAGAGCTTTGCTCTTTGAGCAGGGATGCCAAAGATTTGATGCCAGTTACCATTCAGTTTGCTCTTGGAAGACATTCAGTGAACTGCTGGCTGCCTGGGGGAGGCTGCAGCACACTGTGGTGTCAGTTCTGAAATCCAAAATTCTTCCGCTTCCCCTCTCTTTCAGTGCTCCATCAGCAGGCCCTGGTGAACGGGCTCAGGGGCTGGGCTGGCCCTGCCCAGGGAGCAGCCACAGTGTTTATCTGGGGCTTGAGAAAAGGCACCAGACCTCCCGGCCTCCTGCTCCCGGGATATGCACCTCCTGGCACTGCAGCTAAAAGGGAATTTCAGCTGCTGTACAAGGAGATTAGTGCTAAGAGGATATGTAGGCTGCTGCCATGGGAAGGAGCTCACCATCCCTTGAGAACTTTTGACATAAAGCCCACTAAAAAAATCTCTAAATGAGAAGAAAACAGTCTGAGTACTTCGTGTCTAGATGGCAAATGCCACAAATCCACATGTTTGTGAAGCACGAGCCTGCGTTCTTGCTGGAAGCAGATCTTGTTCCTGCTGCTGTCCTTGGATGAATCTTTTCTTTGCCTTTTCTTCACTTTGATGGGAGGCTCCAGGCTGGAGACGTGCTGTTCCCTTGGATGATGGTGTCAGTGTATTCATTCTGGTGCCAAGGAAAGGACGCTCTGGCACGTGTTCCAGAGCCCTGAGCAGACCTGGTTTCCCAATTTTTTGGTTTGGCTGCAGAGCCCCGGCCAGGGCTGTGGTGACCCCTCCCAGTGCCACACAATCTGCTGGGCCCGTGTCAAACAGCGAGCCCAGAGCTGTGGGATCACTGGTGATGGGAGAGAGAATGCCTGCTCCTGGCCACGGAGTAATTGCAGTTGGAATTACTGCTGGGGGACAAAGCAGCCCTGTGGCAGCCTGGCCGTGTGCAGCCCATTACTGTTCACACAGATCCTGGGCAAGGTGTCAAAACACGACTTGTACCTGAGCAGGGAAGCAGTTTGACACTAATGTGACTGACAAATATGCACAGTATGGAGATAATATTTTGGTGCCTGTTACAGCAGCTACACGAGCCGTGTTCCTTTATGTTTTTACAGCTTAGAAAATTTGGCTGTCTAGACTGTGCTGTCATTCACATTTTGTACTCTTCAGAAGAGTTTGTTGTTCTGCCACGAAATGAAAGGACATAAAATCTTGCCTCGTGGAGTTAAACTGGTCATGTACACCTGAAGGGAAGAACGCTCTGCTGTTCTGTAATTAATTAGTGCCACTACCTGGGGATGGAGAGATGTGTTGGGTCTTGATTCTGGCCCAAACCCTTCTGGGATTCTATGATTTAGAGCTATGAGCCCACCAGGAAGGAAGTTACGGCCAGAAAACCTTGTGAAAACCTGCTACAGGAGCTCCTATAGATCGAAATTTAGTTATTAATGGGTAAAAAAAAAAGTCCTCTATAACTTCTTTAGAAATGTTTCTGTTTTCCTTCCTGTGTCTACAGTAGCTTTGTAGGCAAAATGATTCTTTTCCCAGTTATTTTTGGACAAGTGCCAGAAAATGAACCCATTCAGCCAAATATTTCTCTCATCCTCGTGCATTTTGGACTTAAGCATTGGTGTGTCAGCTGCTCTTCCCTGAGTGGTCTTGGCAGGGAGTGTTGGTTGACAAGAGAAGTGAGGAGATCCTTGTTGGGATGACAGGCTGGAAGATCAAGTGCAAACTGAGTGATCCTGCTAAGCTCTCCTGGCATTTTTAAAGACCAGAAACCTAAAGCTTAAAAGAAAATGTTGTATTTTTAGTCAATTTTTTGCATGTTTTCTGGGTAATGAAATAGCAGAATCCCAGCAGAGCTGACTTCCCAGTCCTGAGCTTTCCTGTATGGGGATAAAGCTCTGGGATAGGTGTGACCAGTCATGGCCTTTACTTGCTGCAGAAACTGCTCCTGCACTGCTCAGCAGTGACATATGGTCCAAGGAACAGATTTCTGAGCGTGGCTGCCATTTGCAGAGCAGGAGACAACGTTGGATGTGCACTCAGAGGGATCCAACTTGTTTTGGAAGGGAGAACAGAACTGCTCTGGGCCCCCCACCTTCCAAATCTGTACTTGGTGTGAAGTGCTTCTGCAGAACAGTTTAGAAAGTTCCAGTTGTAAAGGGCCGGATTTGTCTGTCTCAGGCTGCACTGAGCACATCCTACGTGCAGAACCAGGTGCTGCACGACTCCCCTGTGCCGAGCCCACTGAGCTGGGGCAGGAGTGGGCTCATGGCCTGGGGAGCAGCTTTTGCAGGGGTTGGAAGCGTTTTTCAGCTTTGATTTTACAGAATCATTGAGGTTGGAAAAGCCCCCCCGGCTCCCTCAGCTGCTCCTCAGAGAACTTTTTCTCCAGACCCTTCCCCAGCTCTGTTGCTCCTCCCCGGGCAGAAATGCAGGGCTGTGTCCCAGGGAGAGTGACACTGAGGACCAGATCCCAAGTGAGGGTGCAGAAATGAGTTCTAGGCAGCTCTGGGGCTCAATCAAACATTCTTCATCTCTCTCTTTGCTCCCCACGTGCATGAAAGGCTGATTTATTTGAAATGAAATCCATGAAATGTGCTAATACCTGCTCTGGTGTTGATCAGGCTTAATGTAATAACCTCCTCTCGTGTTTGCTGGTTCTGCTGAGCAATCCGAGCATTTAAAACTTTCCTCCTCCTGAGCAGCCAGAGGCCTCCAGAGGCCTTTAAAAATAAACCCACCACCAGGCTGCCTGAAACAGGAGCGAGGGAATATTTTCCTGTCCTGTTGGAGATGATCAGATAGTACGTATTAGACTCTTAAAAAATAAATGGAAGGCAGTGGATATTTATAGTGTGGGCTGTGTAAATCAGTCCAGCTCCAACAGCTCCGTCACACCCAGGGATTAGAGGGAGCTGTGAACCCGCTCCTTGCTGGAAAGCCAGATCCTTCCCCAGCTCGAGGAGGAGCTCAAGGAAGCTTTTCCCTGCCATCCAGTGGAGCAGCCGGGTTCCAGCTGTGCCTGCACGCCACACGTGCGGTGTGGGACAGCAGATCCCGAGTGCCAGGCGGGGAATGAGCCTGGGGAGAGGCGCGGGGCTGGGGGTGGCAGCTCCGGAGGGAGAGGCCGAGCACTCACCGTGAGCTCCAGGGCCTCGTTGAGGAGCCCGTTGCGTTTGCTGTGCAGGTACGCGTTGGAGCTGCCCGTCTTGGCCACGCGGATCCGCGCCAGGCGCGCCTTCTGCGGGGACACGGACGGCGTTAGGGACAGGGACACGGAGGGGGTTAGGGACAGGGACAGGGACACGGATGGGGTTAGGGACAGGGACAGGGATGGGGTTAGGGACGGGGACAGGGACACGGAGGGGGTTAGGGACAGGGACACAGATGGGGTTAGGGACAGGGTTAGGGACAAGGACACAGATGGGGTTAGGGATGGGGAATGGATGGGGTTAGGGACGGGGTTAGGGATAGGGTTAGGGATGGAGACACAGAGTGGGGTTAGGGATGGGAGCACTGGGGATTTGTCCCGGTCTGCCAGTACCAGGAGGGAGAAGATTTTGGGTGGTCACTCTGCCTGGGAAAGCCTGGGGTGAAATACCAGGAGTAGTCAGGGGACAAGGAGCTGTGGGGAACAGGGGCACTGGTGGCTCTGTCTGTCTGTGTGTCTGTGTGTCTGTGTGTCTGTGTCTCTGTGTCTCTGTGTGTCTCTGTGTGTCTGTGTGTCTGTGTGTCTGTATGTCTTTGTGTCTGTCTCTGTGTGTGTCTGTGTGTCTCTCTGTGTGTCTCTGTGTGTCTCTCTGTGTGTCTGTGTGTCTGTGTCTCTGTGTGTCTGTATGTCTTTGTGTCTGTCTCTGTGTGTGTCTGTGTGTCTCTCTGTGTGTCTCTGTGTGTCTGTGTCTCTGTGCACAGGGGGCAGCTGAGCACAGCTCGCAGCTGCCTGGAGCCCATCATCTGCCGCCGGCTGTAAGCACCCCCAGAGACAGGAGCTGGGGTGCTGCAGGCTCCTTTATGTTCCCAGAGTCCATTTTTTGGCGAGATGCGGAGCCCTGGAGCCGTGGGGGCCGCGCTGCGGGCACGGGGGCCGTGGGTGATGCTCAGAGCTCAGGTGCTCTGCATGTGAGGTGCCCTCACTTCCCCCAACACCCTTCAGACCCCCCTCTCTCAGCGCTGTCCTTGGCAGAGTCTGTGCCCGGGGACAGCGGGCCCTCAGTGAGCCCAGACCTGTGTTCCTGCAGTGGGACTTCATTAACTTTGGCATCTGATAAAAGAACACTGTCCAAAAATACACATCTCCAGGGGGACGAGTTAGATGGTAAGAAGCAGTCCAGAATAATGCAAACAAGAAAAACTGACCCTACCTCTTCCTTTTTGATTATTTTTGATAATTCCTTTTAGCATTTTAGTTTTTCTTGCTGCCTGCTTCTCTGTCAAATGATTTGCCTTTTTTTCTTTTCTACTGTTAATTTATGACTCAAACACCATTAAAAGTAAATACATGAAATAGCTGCAGCTATTAAAAAATAATTACATTGTGCTGTAGTTTAAAATGCTGCGTAATCCCTTAAATAACATGGAGCTCGTGATTTTCCCTTCTAATTAGAGGTGCTAATGGGTAAACGCTGTAGGAAGAGGAAAGGCAGGAGGGAAATATCTGCAGTGGGCCCAGAGAGTGGAGCCATTTCAGGAGCTCTATCCCTGTCCAGGTGTGAGCCACTCTGGCCTTCAGTATTGCAAATATTTGAAATATTTGTTTAACATCAAGACCTTGTGCTCAAGCAGACAATTTCTCAGGCAAAGACATGCACGGGGTAAAGTTTGCAGCTTTAATTGGGTGACACAGACTATGACCAGTCTGAAAAATAGGTCGTCTTTTGACCCCCCCAAAATGGGGACATCTGAAATTGGCTTTATTTTCTATACCTCACCTAGATTTCCTCGTCCCATTTTAAAGCTGAGCCTCCCAATCAGTGCGTGAGAGTGAGATCTCTGTGCTGGGCCAAGGTGCTCAGGACCTGGGACAGGGGCAGACACAGACTGAGAGCACAATGAGGAAGTGAAATGGGAACTTCACTTTTCCTGAAGACTTTCCCAAACTGCTGAGTTGCTCTAGGCCCTGAAAAGGACTGGCCTGAGGCTACAACCTGGAACAAAATCCATGGGGACTGCTGCTGTGGAATGGGAGCTGCGGGGGAGAGCCGGGATAAGGGAATAAGGAATATTTAATATTCCAGGTACATGGCATTGTCCCTCTGTTCCTGATAATTACATTTCCATTAAATTGTTTCTTCTAAATGCAAGTATGTGCCTTTGTGTGTCTGTTCCTTACTTTTCACAGTGATCTCCTCTCTCCTGTAATCAGGAGTGGATTTGGGGTGCAGTGGTGGTTTTTCCAGGGATGCTCTGATGGTCACCACTGAAGATTCCCATTTCTCCCTGTGCTTGATAAAATACCAGCTCCTTTGCTGGAGGAATTGCCAGTGCCCAGCTTACCTCACCTGTGGCAGGAAAGGTTCATCCTCATCTTCAGTTCAGTCAATTGTTAGAGTGGATTCAGTCTCAGGCTGTTGTAATGAACATTATTCCCTTTGCCTCCAGGCTAGCAGGGGATCAAATATTAATAGCTGTACTCCATGTGGGCTGGAGATGGTTCTGAGGTCTGTTCCCTTTTCCTTTTGAAACAGGGCCACTTGCTATCTAAATAATTAAGCCCCACAGCTTTTGTAGTTTAGAACAGACGTTGTTATTTTAAAAAATGTCAGTGGGGCAGGACAGAAGTTAATCCTATTCTCCTTACACAAAAGATTGTCTGGGATCGTCACAGCGCCCAACTCCGGGTCCCCATCGTGATTAAATTTGGTAGATATCTTGATTAACTCAGCTAGAGAAGTTAATTAAAATTGGTGCCTAAAATTGGTTTGGCCCTCCAGACAGTTTCCTCCATTGGATTAGAAACAACCCTAAAACAACAGTTCAGGCTTTCTGTGAATGTCTGTGTGCAAACATGAATTCTTTGGAAAGCGTGGAAGCGTCTCTGTCAAGTGACACCAGCTCTGCCTGGTGTTTGGGTGCCTGTCCTGTGTCTGTGTGGGGTGTGGCCCTTTGATCAAGCCTGACAGGAAAAAAGGGTTTAAGATCTTCCAAATTCTGCCAGTTTTTACCACATGTGGGCATGTTCTTGTCGTCCCTGTCCTGCAGCTCCGTGCTCCTGGTCTGGGCACAGGAGATGGGCAAGTGGAGGACTGGGCTTCTCTGGCCTTCTGCTGCAAATGTCATTTTTGGGGGGGATGGTTGTCTTCTGCATCTTCTCCCCCAAATGTGACAGACTAAAGGTCACCAGGGCCGGGCCTGAGATCACTGTTACTGAATATAACCCCTGCACAGGGAGGCTAAAAAAGGAAAAGCAAACGGCACACTGTGTCTGCATGGAGATGGGGAGAGGAGTTGCTAGGAAACCACAGGATCTCAAAATGCATATGACCTAATCTGGAAGATAATTTATATGATGAAAATAATAATACTAATGACAGCCACTTACAGGTTAGAATGATTAATTTGGTTATCTTGGAGCCCATGTGTTTCTCAGAGCAGGATGGAAGGCAGGGCTCAGTAACTTCTGGGGTTTGCTGGTTTTTAAGTAGCTGGAGGCTCAGAATAAGCAGGAAGGGCAGTGAAGACCTGCAGAGGTGGAGAGCTGAGGTGGGGTGGGGAGGGTGCAGCATCCTGGGTGTCTGCATTTCCCAAAGGGACTGGCAGAGGAGGGAGAAGAGCCTGAGTTCATCTTTTTGCTTTTTGGAGAAGTGCAGGGAGCAGGAGCTGCTGTCTGGGAGAAATGCTTACCAGATGGCAGGCTCAGGAAACAGCTAATTATTATTTATTAATGATTTTCATCCAGTTCTTATGGAGATAGCGCTCACTCTTGATTTATGTGGGATAATAAACTATTAAGCTACAACCTATGACACAATTCCATATTTGCCAGACAACTTCAGCTTTCCAGATCTTCTGTTCTTGAGCAGGCAGTGAGTGGAGTGCCCTGCATGTCAGGAACTCTCTGTGCATTTCTCCCTCTGTGCACTGGAGCTGTTTTTAGCACTGTCCCTCTCAGGATGAGGTGGGAAAGGACCTCTGGAATCACATCACAGATCACTTGGTCTAACTGTGCAGGGCCACCTCCACCCTCTGTCCAGGTGATTCCTGAGTATCCCCACACCCTGAGCCCCTGAGGTGTTTATCCATTAACGAGCAACCTCCGAGCCTTCCCTTCCTGAGGCCCAAGAGCCCCATCCCTCAGCCTCTCCTCCTGCCAGGGGTGCTCTGTCCACGTTCTGGGTGGGAGCTCAGAGCACAGATGTGACTTGGAAAGGGAATGGATGGAACCTTCATCTGCTGTGAACCTGCTCAGCCCCCTGCTCTGGTGTGGTAGCGTTTCCTTGCCAAGCAGAACATGGGAAATCCTTATTTTTAAAAAAAAACACTCTAATGGAGCTATTAAATGAATCCACATGCTATTAAATGAATCCACTGTCTGTGGAGTGCTTTGCTGAGTACAGGGAGGCAGCTCTGCTCATCTGTCCTGCTTAGGGCCCTGGGAAGCTGCTCTGCCATCCCTGCCAAGGCTGCAGAGCGGG
>VZRO01003774.1:0-10628 GCA_013397915.1 Daphoenositta chrysoptera
GTGTCCGGGGCTGTGCCAGGGACACTCGGGGCTGGGGGGGATCCAGCGCAAAGCCACGGACCCATTCCCAGCCCAGACCCGCGCCCCGGGCGTGGGGGGCACCCCACAACCCGGGCACCCCTCTGCCCGCATTCCCAGCGGGATGGACGCCGGGATGGGGAAGCAGCCGGGGGCAGGGAAGGCTGGGGGGGCTTCTTGGGGCTCCTTCTCGTGTCCTAAAACTCCCCGAGCTCCCTCCTGACCCCACCCAAAACTGACCCCAAAACCGCCCCGGGCCGGCCCCGCTCCCTCCAGCCCCCAGCGCGATCCCCGCGGCTGGACCGGGGCGCATTCCCGGGAGATCGCGTTTCTCCCGGGAAACACCGGTTGCTGTGAGGATGGGAGGCAGCAGCCGCTGCATCCCAGAGCAATCCCAAGGCTTTCCCAGAGCCCCAGCTCGGCCCTGCTGCTCCCAGGCAGATCCATAAGGAATTCTGAGGGTGCAAAGCTGGAGCGCAGGGTCTCGCAGGAGATTCAGGATAAAAAAGACCCCTCCAGGCCGGGTATTTGGGACTGAGCACAGCGACACAACCCCAAAAACCTCTTGTTTTGCTCAGCAGCAGATTCCAAACTTCCCAGAAATAGCTGAGCTTTCCAGGGGCTGATCAGAATTCCCCAAAACTCCAGGAATCGGGAGATGGGGGGGTTCTGTCCAGCCCAGCAGCACCTGGGGCTCAGGTAGGTCGAGACAAAGGGTTCCCAACGCTCCTCTCCATCCCCCGATTCATTCCCACAAAACAAGAGCGGCCGCTTTTGTCCCTTTGGAATATTTGCCGAGGATCTGACGGCCCGGGTTAGGATTTTCTCCGCGGATTCACCACTAATAAACCATAAAAGGGCAGAAGACCCAAAGCGCGCCGTCAGGATTTCCCCCACGCTCATCCCGCCCGCACACAGCGCATGGAATGTCCGGCCCGTGGAAACGGGAATCCACGCGGAGCTGAGCCCACGTTAAAGCGGCTCAGCCAGGCGTTGGAAGTGCCCGAAATCCAAATTATCCGTGGGATATTTGAGAAGAGGCTGAGCCCCGGCGGGGTTTCTCTCCCCGTGGCGCTTTGTCCCTGTCGCTGGCGGTGCCGCCACCCCCGGGCTGTGAGGCTGGCACGGCCCACGCGGTCACCGGGAGCTCATCGCACCTCCGGGGAATCCTCCGGGAGCGGCTCCCGGCTCGGCCGAGCGCAGCCGCGGATCCCCGGGATCGGGGCCGGGTGTCAGATCCCGGCGCGGAGCTCGGGATGGGGTTTCAGGGAGATTGGGATGGGCAGAGTGAATTTTAGATCTGACCTTTGCAGTGAGTGGTTTTCCCTGTCTAGATTATTATTATTATTATTATTAATATTACCATGATTATTACTACTACTACTACTATTACTTTATTTCATGATTTCGATTTTCATTATTATGATTTCATTTTCATTGCTTTATTTTAATGATCTTTTTCCCCTCCTGAACAAACCCGTTCCCATCTCTCCCCTTGGTGCCTCCCAGGGCTGGTGGGAATCCAAAATCCAACCTGAGCTGCTCGATCCTCTGCAAATATCCCTCGAAAAATTCCCAGGGGCTTGGAGCTGGAGCTCCTGGGGGTTCCGGGCTTGGGCCACCCCCAGTGGGACCTCGGGACCCCCGGGTGTCCCAACCCTGATGCCCTGGGACAGGCGACAAAGCAAAGGGGACCGGCAGAACGAGCCAGGAGACTTTTCCGTGGATCTCCAGGCCCCAGGGATGAGGGAATTTTGGCTCGGGAGGGAATTCCCCCGAGCTGGGCGCGGGCGCGGGCTGCTAAGCCGGGCTGCCGCTCTAAACTCTCCCTCCAGAGCCGAATTTCAAACCACAGCTCAGCCCAGAGCAGCTGGAACGAGGCTGGAAGCCTGAAAATCCACCCAGGAGTGATCCCAGCGGGAATTTGGGAGGCGACGTCCGCCCCAAATCCCGGTAAATGCTGATTGTGGCTGTTAAAGTCCCAGCTATTCCTCCAGGCGCATTCCCGGTGCTGCCAGCCCCTCTCCAGGCGCTGCCGAGCAGGGGAAATGTTCCCTTTTCCCGGGAAATCCCGGCTGTTCCTGCGGGAAGAGGCGCTGGGCCGGCTGGGATTCCGGGCAGCGGGGAGGGGGAGGGAGCTGAGACCCCCTCCCCAAATGAACCTCCCCTCTCCAGCTTCCCTCTGCGGCTTCCCGCTGCCCCCTCCGGGCCTGGATCGGCTGCGGGAGCTCATCCCAAAGCCGGGACCACCCCGGGCCCCCCCGCCCTCCCACTCGCGCTCCCTGCGGCGTCAGCGGCGCTTTGATCTCGCTCAGGTATAAATAGCTCCCCACCTGCTCCAGACCCGCTCCAGCCCCTCCCCGCCGCTGGAAGCGCTCCTGGAGTCGGGAAAAACGAGCGGAGAGCTCGGGAATCCTCCTGGGGAAGCAGCCCCGGGCGGGGTTGGGAGGGGAAGCCCCGATCCGGCTGCTCGGAGCTGGGAGAGGTCAGAGCAGCGGGATTTTCCCCCCGGGAAGGCAGCGCCCAGGGGGTTTAGGCACCATCACACACACAGAGCTCCGTCCCTCCACCGAATTCCGAAACCTGCTGAATTCCCGGAAAAAAATTAATTAGGGCCCGTCTTGGGCTTGGCCCTGCAGGATCTGATGGGATGGCATCGCTCTGGATGCTCCAAGGGAGGAGCTCTTTAATTTCCATGGATTTGGTGGTCCAGAATTGCTCCGGAGTTGCCCTGCAGCATCCCAAGGGACCAGAGCAGAAAAAAACCCACCCAATCCCACTCCAAAATCCTAGAATGTCCCAAAAATCCAACTGGTTTTTATGCCAGCAGCGGCAGAGCGGGTTGGGCGGTGCCCAGCCCTGGAGGGGAATTTTGCTGCTCCATTCCCTCCCTAAAAGTCCAAAAATCCCAGCCAGAGGTTGGCAGGGGAGGGACAGGGACACAAAGGCCACAGCTCGGGGGGGACAGGGCACCCCGAAGTGGCGGCGGATCCGAGCTTGGAACAGCGGGAACAGCGGGAGTGCAGGGGACGGTGTTCCCCCACCCAGCCCGGCACGATCTCCCCGCCCGGGGCTGTCCCTTCAGGGGACAGGCAGGACTCAGAGCCCGTCCCCGCTTTGTGCCACCCCCAGCCCACCGGGAAATGACGAATCCGTGTGGATTGGAGCCGATCCCGGCTCCGGCCGCAGCGGGGAAGGAGCCGGGGCTGGGAGCGCCATCTGCTCCCGCGGCCTCAGCGCCGCCGTGCTCCAGCCGGGGACAGCCCCCCTGTGTCCCCGCTGTGTCCCCGCTGTGTCCCCTCTGTGTCCCCTCTGCGTCCCCTCTGCGTCCCCTCCCTCTGTCCCCTCTCTGTCCACCCCTGCCAGTCCCCTGTGTCCTTTCCTGCAGGTCCTTCGCTGTCCCCTCCTGCCTGTCCCCTCTCTGTCCCCTCTCTGTCCCCTCTGTGTCCCCTCTGTCCCCTCTGTCCCCTCCCTCTGTCCCCTGCCCGGCTCTCGGGGTGTGGACAGAGAGCGCCGAGCCCAGGACAGGAGGATGTGACCCTGTGGGCTCTGCCCTGGGAGGGGGTGACACGGGGGGACAGGGACAGGGACAGGGGACAGGGATGGGGACAGGGAAGGGACAGGGACAGGGACAGGGACAGGGACAGGGACAGGAGGGTGCCGCTGGTGGCTCCCGCAGCTCCTCATCCTCACCAGGCAGAGGAAGAGCCTTTGGGATTTTCCCATCACTCCAAGGGCGATCCAAACCCGCCTGGGCAGGACAGAGGGACATGGGGCCCTCCGGAAGTGTTTTGGGGACACATCTCGTGGCTGGGGACAGGAGCGGTGCCCACAGCAGCCCTGGACAGCCGGTCCTGACCCCCACGGGGAGCAGGGACCCCCAAACCGCACTTCGGGGTCAGTTTGGGGTGACTGATGGGCCTGGGGGGGCTGAACTCCACCCCGAGACCCCAAACCCCTCTTTTGGTCCTCATTTGGAGACTTCCCTGCTCAGGGCGGGTTTGGAGTGGCCCAGAATTCCTGCAGGACCTGGAGCCACGGATGGATCCGAGCCCAAGAAAGCTCTGGGAAGGCCGAATCCAGAGTTTTCCTCTCAGCCCATCCCTGAGGACAGGCGGGTTTCCAGGAGGACAAACCCGTGACCACGAAGCCGTTTGTCCCTCCCCAGCCCCGCTGGGAGACGGACACGATGTCCCCAACCTCGGGAAGGTTCTGAGGATCAGAACCCCGGGAACGTCACACGCCTGCCCTTTCCAGGTTTAGCCACGATCCCGAATAAAAGAGGCACAGGAGGAGCTCCAGCTCCCCTCCGGAGCGATCCTCGCCTCGGGAGTGCTGCGGCAGAAGGAGCTGCCCCACTTAATCCCAAATGCTCCTCTGGCCGCGGAGTGCGGGAGATGGAATTACACTGATTTATCCCGGTAATGGATAGCGCCGGACGCGGCTTCTCCTGCCAAAATCCACCTCTGCCCTCCCCAAAATCCCGCTGGGATCGTCCTCCAGGATGCGGCTCCACGGTCAGAGCTGTGGGTGCTGTTCCAGGCAGTTCCTCCTCTCCCAGTGCTCCTCAAAATCTCCCTGGGCTCCCAAACTCTGCCCTCCCGCTAATGGATCGCTCCCAGATCCCAGGGGCTCCGGAGGGACGGGATAATGGGATGTTTTCCATCCTGCCCCGCTCCCGGAGGTGTCGGTGACAGCCTCCATTAGCGGCGGTGACAGATCCCCTTTCAGGACAACAGAAGGCTCTCGGGTGGCTGTCAAAATATCCCGGGAAGAGGGAAAAAACAGCTCCCGGTGGCCCTTCCCTAATTAGGGACGAGGCAGGGCTCGATAGCCTATGAAGGGTGTTTCCAAGGTTTGGAGGAGCTGGGGGTCGGATCCAGGATCAGGGGCTGGGGTCGGATCCAGGACCCCCAGCTCGGGGTCGGATCCAGGATCAGGAGCTGGGGTCCGATCCAGGACCCCCAGCTCGGGGTCGGATCCAGGATCAGGGGCTGGGGTCGGATCCAGGACCCCCAGCTCGGGGTCGGATCCAGGATCAGGAGCTGGGGTCCGATCCAGGACCCCCAGCTCGGGGTCGGATCCAGGATCAGGGGCTGGGGTCGGATCCAGGACNCCCTGGTTCCCCAGGTGTGACCTCGGAGCAGCCGCCCCCCAGGCACCATCTGAGGGTGGCAGTCGGGAGCGTGGAAAACGGGATCCCGGGGGATTCTCTCGTCCCGTCTCCGATTGCGGAATGACTCGGAGTCAGCGCTCGGAGAAATTCCTGCTCCTCCCTTTGTCAGGCCTGGAGCCGCCGGAGCAAAAACCCCCCGAGTTTCACTCGCAGCCGCCGGTGCAGAACAGCTCCGCTGCTCCTGCCTCTGACAAACCGCGGGGAAAGGGAACTGCAGAGATTCGGAAAAGTCAACTCGTTAATTAGCGCGGGGCCGGCATCGCCCGCAAGCCCACAGCGCGCCCGGCTCAAAGCCGCCCCTTGTCCCCGCGGCGGAGGGACAGGCCAGGGGAACAAAGGGACAGTGTTGGCTGCGGGGCCGTGGGCTCGGGACGCTGTTTGGGGCAGCGGTGACATCAAGTGACTCCATGTGACAGAGCCACCCCGGGGCTGCTGGAACGAGCGGCGCGCGGCGGCTCCCGCGTGGGAGCGGCTCCCGCCCCGCTCCGTCCCCAAATTCCCCGTCCCCGACACTGCGCGAGCCTCTCCCCCCAGGAGCTGCCGCTTCCCCCTGGCAGGGGCTCCTCCCTCCCCGGCCGGCCGGGATAACGAAGCTCCAGCTTTATTTTGGGAGCCTGTCAGGGAACAAAACCCCAGCAGGGCTGAGGGCGGCGGGCGGGGATCTGCTCCCGGTGTTGGGATCTGCTCCTGGCTCTGGGATCTATTCCTGGAACTGGGATCTGCTCCCGGAGCTGGGATCTGCTCCGGGCTCTGGGATCTATTCCTGGGACTGGGATCTGCTCCCGGAGCTGGATCTGCTCCCTGCACTGGGCTCTTCTCCGGTGCTGGGAGCTGTTCCCGGCGCTGGGATCTGCTCCGGACTCTGGGATCTGCTCTCGGAGCTGGATCTGCTCCCTGCACTGGGCTCTTCTCCGGTGCTGGGATCTGCTCCTGGCTCTGGGATCTTCTCCGGTGCTGGGATCTGCTCTTGGCCCTGGGATCTCCTCCCGGCCCTGGGATCTGCTCCCGGTGCTGGGATCTGTTCCCGGTGCTGGGATTTGCTCCGGGCTCTGGGATCTGCCCCCGACGCTGGGATCTGCTCCCGGCCCTGGGATCTGCTCCCGGCGCTGCGATCCAGCCCTGGCACCCGGGCGCGATAAAAGCCCAGGATTTGGGATGCGGGTAGCGAAACCTCCTCTCCGGGAGAGGACGGAGAGGCCGGGCGGGTCCCGCAGCCCGGAGGGGCCGGAGCGGGGCCGGAGCGGGGCCGGGCCCTCGCTGCTCGCTCAGGTGCGGTTCGAGCGCCGCCGGCAGTGAGGGGGGGCTGCGAAGGGGCAGCGATCCCGCGGGATGCGCTAATCCCTGCTCCGAGGGGCTCGGGAGCGGACAGATGGGCAGGGAGAGCAGCGGAGGCAGCACCAGCTGGAGCAGGGGGATGAGCAGCAGGAGCGGCCCGGGAGCTCTTGGCAGCATCCTCGGCTCCTCACCGGGGCGTTCTGGGGAGGGCAGCGGGAAATGAGGCTCAGCCGGGCGGGGGGAGCGCTCCGCCAGCCGTTTCCAAGGGGTTTGTTAACAAAGAGGGATAAACCAGCCCAAAATCCCAGCTGGAGTTCCGTGGGAAGGGGTGCTGGAGGTGGAGCTGCCCCCACGGAGGGTTCGGGGAGCAGCGGCTGCACAAAGAGCTGAGGGTTTGGTTGGGGGGTTGGTTTTTGGGGATCTTTTGGGAAGGCAGGAGGCTGTGGAGGAGACTGGAAAGGCCATCGGGAAACCCTCTGGCTCTTAAAGAGTTTAAATTAAAGATTCCTTTGTCACAGAATCCCAAAATCCCAGACTGGTTCGGGTTGGGTTAAAACCCATCCAGTGCCACCCCTGCCATGGCAGGGACACCTCCCACTGTCCCAGGGTGCTCCAAGTCCCATCCAGCCTGGCCTGGGACACTTCCAGGGATGGAGAATCCTGTTCCAGGGCATCCCCACCCTCACCAGCCGAAAATTTCATCCCGATATCTTCGTTATTTTCACAAAAATCCCAATTATTTCTCCTTCTTCACCCCCCCTCACCAACATCCCGAGTGCTCCTGGCTCGGTGTTTTCCATGAAAAACACTTGGAAAGGAGCATTTATGGAGCGGGGGGAGGAAGAATGGGAACCAGCAAAGGAGGAGGGACAACAATTCCCCACCCAGATTTGTCCCATCGGGGACAAAAAGAGCTCCTTCAGCCGCTCCCGCTGCTGCGGGCACCGCTGGAATTCTGCCCTGGAGTGACTCTCCCTCGGGCTGGTGGCCAGCGGGGAGGCACAGCTGGGCTCGGGAGCCCCTGGAATCGCAGCCCATGGAATACCCGGGGCTGGAAGGGCCGCGCTGACCCCGCCGTGTGTCCCCCCCAGGGCCGCCGTCCCCCCGCGCCCGTAGAGGCTCCGCAGGCCCCGGCTCAGGATGGGAGGCGCCGCTGGATTCATCCGCACTTCCCTGGCCGTCGGCACCTTCCTGGGTAAGAGATTCCCGTGGGAGCGGCGGGAGGGGCTGGCGGGGGTGGGACATCCCCCGGGATTCACCGGGAATCGCCTCTCCTTGGGATGCAGCGGCACCGAATCCCAGTTCTCCGGGAGGTTTGGGATGCGCTGTTCGATGTCCCTGCTATTCCCAGTATCCCTTTGGGCCAGGAATGTCTGACACACACGGCCCCCTTCCAAAATCCAGGTTCAGGGAGATGCGGGAGGAGGTTCCTCCTGCAAGTTGGGATTCCACGTCCATTTCTCCAGGGATGCCTTCCTGGAAAAATCCCAGCTGCGAAGACCCCCCTGCTCCTTAGGGAGCATTTCTGGATGTCAGCGAGGATTTCTGGATCTCAGGGAGAAATTCCAGATCTGAGGGACATTTCTGGATGTGAGGGAGCATTTCTGGATCTCAGGGAGAAATTCCAGATTCCCAGAGAGCATTTCTGGATTTCAGGGGTTATTTCCAGATCTCAGGGACCATTTCTACATCTTGGGTACCATTCCTGGACCTCAGGGACATTCCTGGATCTCAGGGAGAAATCCCAGATCTCAGGGAGCGTTTCTGGATTTTGGGGACAATTTCTGGATCTCAGGGACATTCCTGGATCTCAGGGAGAAATCCCAGATCTCAGGGAGCATTTCTAGATTTTGGGGACAATTTCTGGATCTCAGGGAGCATTTCTGGATCTCAGGGAGCATTTCATGATTTGGGGATGATTCCCAGGTCTCAGGGCCCATCCCTGGATCTCGGGGAGGCTCAGGCTGCTCCCCGCAGGTCCCTTTTCCGCAGGGAGACATTTCCTCTCCGGCTGAGGTCGGATAATGTCCTCCAGCCAATCCATCACCCGGGCAGAGCCGGCTGCCCGTCCTTATAAATATCCAATTACCTTTTAATGTTCTCCGCATCCCCGAGGAGGCCCGGGCGGGGGGGCTGCCCTGGATCCGGAGGCAATTATCCCGCTTGGAAATTGGCCTGACCCCGACGCGGCCCCGGAGCCGGAGTTGGGGTCTCCCGTTCACCACCTGAGTTCAGGCAAACCCCCCCAAAAATCGCTCCCTGGGAAGCCGGGGAGAGAGATTTTCACGGAGCTGTGGCTGATGATGCCGCGGAGCTCCGGAGGCAGCTGGGACAGGGAGAAATCTGGGAAACGTGAGGAGGGATCGGGACAAAGGGATGGCGGCGATGGATGAGGCTCAGGGAAATGTCGTGGGGTGGGAAAAGAGCCAAAGCCTCCAGGTCTGGAGGGAGATTTAAATATTTAAAGCTCCTGAAGTGCACGGAGACCACTCTGAAATCCCAAACTCTCCCCGGCCTTTGTCCATTCGGGAAAACCTCTGGAAAATCTGGGAATCCAAGCCCTGACCTTTTGTTCCTCAGAAAGCTGCTCGTTAAAAATAACCCAGAATAAACCCTCGGTTCCTCAGAGGGCTGCTCCTCAGGAAAACCCAAATCTGGTTGGATTCTGGGCGTAACTTCCCGTCAAAGCCATTTATTGCCCAGCTCCCTCCCGTGATCCAGAGGCTCCAGAGGCTCCGGGGCCGTGCTGTGGATGTCCTCACAAACAGGAATTCAGCCTGGAAAACATTCCACCGAGGAAATCCATCATTTCCCGGGCTCCAGAGCTGGGCTCAGCACAAAGGCCAAGTGCGGCCTCCTGCACACCTGCGACTTCCAGGCCTGGCTCTCAGCATATTCCTAAAAATATCCCAAAAAAACCCAAAAGGGAGGCTCTGGAGCCACCTCCCTGCAGCTGCTTCTCCAAATCTTCATTTTCAGGTGTTCTGCTTTCCCCTGTTTCCCGTTATTTTGGTGCTAATTACCATTTTCCCTGATGCTGAAGGTTATTCCAGAGGCTTGGTGGGGTTTTTCCCGTGCTTCCAGCTCTCCCAGCTGGATGGAACACGGAAAATTCCCAGCAGGTCGCTCCGCTCCTTTGAAATTTGGCTTTAAAACCTTTATTTTGTGCCTGTCTTCTCCCTGTTTTCCAAAGGCCAGAGCATCTGGGACAGATCCTGCATTGGCAGCGTCAAAAATCGGGAATTCCGGGGTGGCAGAGCCAGCCCAGAGCAGTCTCAGAAGTTCTGGGATTTATCCATTCTTAATTTTAACCTTATCCCCACCTCGTAACTGTTTAATTACTGCTTTAATCAACCCCTGATTTGTTTCATGAGTGAAATCCAAGCGTTTCACCCCCAGCACCTTGGAATTGGGGATTAAAACTCACCTGAACTCCCGGCATCGATTCCAAGTGGGAAAATCGATGCCTGGCGCTGGCAGCCGTAACCTTGGCAGGGACAAAGGGACAGCAGAGGGACACAGGCTCCGGGCGGGGTCGGGAGGGAGGACGAGCCTGATTTGGCTCGATTGGAATAAAAAATCCCACGGGAAAGGGCAGGGATGGGAGTGGCAACAATAGATATTTTATTTGTTAAATAAATATAAATTATTTACCTTATGCTCCCTAATTAATCCCAAAATTAAAGCTGTTCAGCCTCGATCCTGTCACCGCCATCTATCAGAGCACAATTAACTCGTCTATCAGCACACAATTAATTCTTTCTCATTAATTCCCCATTAACTCATGATTGGTTTTCCCCCTGGTCAGCAGAGTTTATTCCAGACGGGACTGACCCGAACGGGAGGAGATTTCCAGCTTTTCCTTTAGGAACGGAACCATCCTGGCAGGAGAACAGCGCTGGCTGGGAGGGGAAACAACCCCCAGAACGCTGCTTTTCCCTAATTCCAGAGAATCCCAGCTCGGCGCCTCTCCCTGCGTGGCACCAGGGGCCATCCCGCCGCCGGAGCCGGGATAATTGCCTGGAGCAGGGACACGGGGAGCAGCTGCTCCCAGCCCAGAGGCAATTACCAGAGCCCCTCTCCCCTCCCATCCCATGGATCCCATCCCATTCCATCCCATCCCATCCCATCCCATCCCATCCCATGGATCCCATCCCAT
>VZRO01003774.1:10672-23833 GCA_013397915.1 Daphoenositta chrysoptera
ATCCCATCCCATGGATCCCATCCCATCCCATCCCATCCCATGGATCCCATGCCATGGATCCCATGCCATGGATCCCATCCCATCCCATCCCATCCCAATCCTTGGATCCCATCCCATGCCATGCCATGGATCCCATCCCATCCCATCCCATCCCATCCCATCCCATCCCATGGATCCCATCCCATCCCATCCCGGAGCAGCCGGAGCGCGAGGCAAACCCCGGCAGCTGCGGGTCAAGGGCTGCTCCCGCTGCTCCCAGGCTGTTCCCAGCTGGAAGCGGCTCTTCCATAAAACATCCCGCTCCCGGGAATCGCTTCGTTTGGGGGGGAAGGAGACAGATTGGCGTTGGCACAGCGGGTTGGAGACGCTCATTAATTCGATTACAGAGCAGGGAAGGATGCTGGAGCCGGGGAAGCAGCTCGGAGCTTATCAGTGCCGGTGGCTCCTTCCCTGATAAGGGCCGGGCGTCTCCAGGGGGACAGGGACAGGCGGGACAGACGGGCTGGCAATTATCCCACCGGCTGTTCCCGCAGTAACGAGATTTCCAGGCAGACTCTGCCTCGCTCTCCTCCGCCGCTGTCCCTTCCCGGCCGGGAGCTGTCCCAGCCCACGGCAGGGGGAACGGGAGGAGATTTCAGATTCCAGATTGAAGATTGAAGGGTTTTCCCCACCCAAACCAGGCTGGGGCTCTGGGAGTCCCCCGAGGGGAAGGGGAGCTGCTGGAATTCGCTGTTTGTGAGGGACAGGAGGGCAGCTGGCACCTCCCAGTGTCACACTGTCCCCAAAGGGAGGTCTGGGCACGGCGTGGAGGGGGCGGGTGGGGCCTCTGTCCCTCTTGTTCCTCCTCGTTCTCAAAACCAGAGTCAAATCCGTGTCTGAACAGCCCAAAAACAGCTTCAGGCTCATCCCAGCCATGGAACAGAATGGTTTGCACTGGTTTGTACTGGTTTGCACTGGTTTGATCTGGTTTATGCTGGTTTGCTCTGGTTTGATCTGGTTTGCGCTGGTTTCCACACCAGTAACAAACTGGTTTGAGGTGTCAGGAGCTGGTGGTGCCACAGGGACAGAGGGGACCTGCCAGGTGCGCTCAGAGCCGGGAAGATCCCGGTTCTCCGGAGAGGATTTGGGAAGAACCAACCAGGCAAAGTCTGCGCCGGCAGAGGAGGAGCCTCGGGGACAAGGGGACATTCCCAGCTCCGGTTCTGCCTGCACGTGGCGTTCCAGGAGGTCCCTACTCCTTCCCCCACGTGTCCCCAGGGACGCCGGTCCCTCTGGAAAGGCAGGAATGGTGCGGGATGCTCGGTGGGAATCTCAGGTTGTGCTCCCGCAGCCGGGGCCAGGCTGTGCTGTGACAGATGGGGTGCGATTGTCACCTCGCTCCTTCCCTCCTCCTCGCTGCCGGGGACACCCTACAAAACTGAAAAGGAGAGTTTTTAGGGAAAGCCGAGCGGAGCTGAGCGGGTTTTTCCCCCTCTCCTGCAGTTTGGTGCCAGGCCCAGGGCGGCGCGAGGAGCTACGGGCCGGTGTTCGAGGAGCAGCCGTCCCACACGCTCTTCCCTGAGGGCTCGGCAGAAGAAAAGGTCACCCTGTCCTGCCGGGCGCGGGCCAATCCTCCGGCCACCTACAGGTGAGCTCGGGGCTCCCTCTGCGCCTGGAACGGGATAAAAACGTCCCCGGTTCTGCTTTGCCTCCTCCCCTTTTATACACGGAAAATTGTGGACTTGGGGATGGGATTCCTGGTCCTGTGAGGAGCTGGGGAAGGGGCTCAGCCTGGAGAAAAGGGGGAGCAGGGGGAATTCCTGGCTCTGCACAACTCCCGGAGCTGGGGGGGATTTGGGATCTTATCCCAGGGACCAGGGACAGGAGCAGAGGGAACGGCCTCAGGCTGGGCCAGGGGAGGGTTAGACTGGAAATCAGCAGGAATTTCCTCATGGAAAGGGTTGGAAAGGGCTGCCCAGGGAGGTTTGGAGTGCCCATCCCTGGAGGTGCCCCCTGGACGTGGCTCTGAGTGCTCAGGGTGGGGATCGGGCACAGGATGGACTCAATGATCCCAGAGGGATTTTCCAACCTCAACAATCCCACGATTCCGAGATGTTCCACCCCTCCCAGGGCACGAAATCAAAATCTACGAGATCCAAACCCACCTCCAACCCCACCCCAGCTGGAAAACCAGCGGGCACAGCCCCACGGGTGTGGCCGTGGGGGTTTATCCCTGTCCCTGCTCCCGCTTCTCCCGGCAGGTGGAAGATGAACGGCACGGAGCTAAAGCTGGAGCCGGATTCCCGCTACAGGCTGGTGGCCGGGGACCTGGTGATCAGCAACCCCGTGAAAGCCAAGGATTCCGGCTCCTACCAGTGCGTGGCATCCAATCCCAGGGGCACCGTGGTGAGCAGGGAAGCCTCGCTCCGCTTTGGCTGTAAGTTTGGCACCACCAGGTAAATTAAACCCAGCCACAGCTGGGCTGGGCTTAGAGCCCGCCTGGAAATGGGCTGGAGAGAATCTCTCCAACACATCATCCCACGGAGAAATCCCCTGGCGCTTCCGTAGAAGTTTGGAGGGTTTGGAGAATTACGGAGAAAGCCAATGATAATTTTGGGTCTGCCTCTGCCCAAACCAGCCCGAGGAGGGGCAGAGGAAGCGCAGAGGCTCCTCCAGCTGCTTCTCCCTGCCCGGGTTTCACTCTGCCTGTTCAGTTTTGCAGGAATTCTCGGCGGAAGAGCGGGACCCCGTGAAGATCACCGAGGGCTGGGGGGTGATGTTCGCCTGCAGACCCCCACCCCACTACCCAGGTAAGGGGGACACAGCAGGGCACGGGGTTCCCAGGCTTTCTGGGAAATTCAGGGAAGGAAATTCGGGGTTAATTCAGAGTTTGTAAAGCCACGAAGCAGAGGCAGGACTTGGTGTGTCCACGCAAGGGCCAATTCCAGCCTGGAATCCCGCTGGATCCATCCCACCCAAGCCTGCAATCCCGCTGTGTCCATCCCACCCGGGAGGACAAACCTGTCCAGTTAATTCCCTTCCCTTTTCCCCCAGGTTTATCCTACCGATGGCTCCTGAACGAATTCCCCAATTTCATCCCGGCCGACGGGAGACGTTTCATCTCCCAGACCACGGGCAACCTTTACATCGCCAAGACGGAGGCCTCGGACCTGGGCAACTACTCCTGCTTCGCCACGAGCCACATCGACTTCATCACCAAGAGCGTCTTCAGCAAGTTCTCCCGCCTCAGCCTGGCTGCGGAGGGTCAGTGCCCTTGGGTTGTCCCAAAAATGCCAATTCTTATGGGAAAAATCCGAATTAATGAGCCACTGCAAAGCATTTGGGATCCACAGCGCCCAAATCACCCTCCAGCTTCTCTTAAGAGCTTCAGAAATATGGACGGGCTGGGATGGGAGGGAAGCAGAATCTCTCCAGGACTCCCTGTTTCCAATCCGTGTGGTTTCCATTTTTAAAGGATATTTCTGGGGCAGGGAAAAGGGAATTAAAGAGGAGGACGGCCTGGATGGACACGGATTGGAGCAACCTGGGGCAGTGGGAAGTGTCCCTGTCCATGGCATGGGAGGGACTGGATGAGCTTTAAGGTCCCTCCCAACCCAAACCATTCCAGGATTTAGTGATTCTCGGGAATTACGGAGCCCTGAGACGCGATAAAGGGAATTTTAGAGACTCCAGCAAGACAAAGAAAATGAACCCTCTGTCCCCTCACCCAAACACACAAAGGGGTTGGGAAGCGCTGTCACCTCCTGGGTCCCTCTGCCCTTTGGGAGCCCCGGGTGGCATTTCGGTGTCCCCCAGGTGCCCTGAGCGGTGCTTTCCCCGCGGCAGATGCCCGGCAGTTCGCCCCCAGCATCAAGGCCAGGTTCCCTGCGGACACCTACGCTCTGACTGGGCAGGCGGTGACCCTGGAGTGCTTCGCCTTCGGGAAGTGAGTGCGGCGTCCGCGAGGATCGGGATCGGGATCGGGATGGGGAGGGAACGGCAGAAAGGGAGGGAACGGCAGAACCTCCACACCTCCTCTCTCCAGTGGAAGCCCAAGGATGGAGGGGAATGGGAAGAGGGGGGAGCTGGCTGAAGCCAAGGCCCAGCGGGGACAGGAGCGGGGTGGCCGGGCGGGGACTGAGCCTAGCCCGGGTTCACCGGCTCGGCATTCCCGCAGCCCCGTTCCCCGGATCAAGTGGAGGAAGCTGGACGGGCCGCAGGCCTCCAAGTGGATCGGCAGCGAGCCCCTGCTGCAGATCCAGCAGGCGGGGTTTGAGGACGAGGGGACGTACGAGTGCGAGGCGGAGAACGCCAAAGGGAGGGACACCCACCAGGGCCGCATCATCATCCACGGTAACGCACCCAAACGTGTCCCTGACCCACGGGGACACATCCAAACGTGTCCCTGACCCACGGGGGCACATCCAAACGTGTCCCTGACCCACGGGGACACATCCAAACACGTGTCCCNACGAGTGCGAGGCGGAGAACGCCAAAGGGAGGGACACCCACCAGGGCCGCATCATCATCCACGGTAACGCACCCAAACGTGTCCCTGACCCACGGGGACACAAACACATGTCCCTGACCCACGGGGACACATCCAAACACGTGTCCTTCATCCACGGGGACACAAACACGTGTCCTTCATCCAAGGGGACACATCCAAACACGTGTCCTTCATCCATGGGGACACATCCAAACACGAGTCCTTCACCCCAGGGGACACACACAAACACACGTCCTTCATCCATGGGGACACAAACCCAGCCCTAATCAATGGGGACGCCACCACGNCACGTGTCCTTCATCCATGGGGACACACACAAACACGTGTCCTTCATCCATGGGGACACAAACACGTGTCCTTCATCCAAGGGGACACGTTTAAACTTCCCTTCACCCAGGGAAGTGGCCTTCATCCAAGGTAACACATCCAGGTTACCTCAGCCTGATCCCAGTTTTTCCTGAAGCTCAGGAATGGCCTGAAGCTGAGAGAGGGAAGGTTTAGAGGAGATATCAGGAAGAAACTCTTCGCTGTAAGAGTGGGGAGGCCCTGGCACAGGGTGGGTGGGGATGGTGGCACAGGGAATGTGGCTTCCCCATCCCTGGAAGTGTTACAGGCCAGGCTGGATGGGGCTTGGAGCCTCCTGGGATGGAAGAAGGTGTCCCTGCCCACGGCATGGGTGGGACTGGGGGATCTTTAGGTTCCCTTCCAACCCCAACCATTCCATGATTCCACGATTTGATGGCTCAGGAATGGCTGCATTTACTCTTAAGAAGAGAAACCAATTCCTCGGCCCTGGATTCTGCCCTGATCTTGCGCAGCCAGGGCCCAGCAGGACCCAGAGTTGCACAAAAGGCCGGGGCCGTTCCCGTGGCAGGTCCCGCTGTGCCAACGACCGCGCCGGCAGCGCTGGCACCGCGACGTCCTTCTGCCAGCCTGGCACCGCCACCTCTCAGCCCAGCTCCTTGGCTCTGCCCCCTCTCTCTTGTCCCCTGCAGCCCAGCCCGACTGGCTGGACGTGATCTCGGACACGGAGGCCGACATCGGGTCCGACCTGCGCTGGAGCTGCGCGGCCTCGGGCAAGCCCCGGCCCACGGTGCGGTGGCTGCGGAACGGGCAGCCCCTGGCGTCCCAGGTACCCCCAGCCGGCTCTGATCCCGCTCCTCCAGCCCCAGCCCCTCCTCCTGCCTCGCTCCTGCATCCCCGCCCCGGTCCTCACCCCGCATCCCTCCTCCATGTGCCCCCATCGGGCTGCGAAGCGACGGCACGCTCCCCAGATTCCCTCTCGCGGCGCTGCCATCCCAGCCATTGCTTCGTGCAGCTGCAGGGACTCACGGCCGGTCAGCAGGGAGGACAAACAGCGCCTCGTGCCTGTCCTGGTGTCACCTGCACGTCGCTGCTCGGGTGCCTCAGCAAACAGAGCCCGGCGGCGCGGGGGAGCGACCGCACAGACATAAAAACAAACCCCGCGTTTTCCCCCGCGGAAAACCAGGCCGGCCTGGAGGAGTCTGTGACAAAACTCAACCCTGAGCCAGCCGAGGATTGAGTTCCATTTTTCTTTTTGTTGTTTTTCTCATCTAATGGGTTCATCCTCTTGTTTGCACAGAACCGCATCGAAGTGAGCGGTGGAGAGCTGAGATTTTCCAAGCTAGTCCAGGAGGACTCTGGCATGTATCAGTGTGTGGCTGAGAACAAGCATGGCACAGTTTATGCAAGCGCTGAATTAACAGTGCAAGGTAATTCCTCGTTTCCCAGAGCTCTGGGTTCCAATGGGACACCGAAAAAAATCTCTTCCTAATATCCTGATGTGATCCTGATACTGCGATGTCGCAGCGAGATGGGAGCAGGAAAAAGCTGCTTTGCTCACCACTGAAATGGTGGCTGGTTCAACAAGGCTCTCTGCAAGCCTTTAAATTTTAAATCCTGTGTAAATTCTCTGTGAAAAGGAACAAAAAAACTCTGTTTAGGCACAGGAAGTGGACAGGACACCCAGCAGCAGCACTACAACCTCTCTTCCGCTACAAATTCCTTTTTTTGGGGAAAGAGGTCCAAAAAAAAATAGTTCAGCCTCCATTCCACCTGCTTTGATGGATGGTGACTGGAGCTGAGCTGCTGCCAAACTTGTCCTACATTAGTCCAAAAATTTATCTCCTCATGGAGATGCCAGAGATAAATTCAAGGCGCTGAGCACCAACTGCTCAGCATTAACACACCGAGGCCAACAGGTAAATCCCAATTCCATCTGCAATTCCAGGAGGAGTTTCAGGCAAGCTGGATGTCTGCATTGGTCAGGATATTGAAGAGATTATCCTCGCCATGTTCCAAAGCAGCTGTTGTTGTGTCTCTCAAAGACCTTGCACTTGTTAGGGTCATTCCCATCGCTCCGTCCCACGTAATTCCCGCCTGGCAGGCGTCAGGATCCACCCGGCAGCCGAGGAATTCCTCCCTCATCCCGCTCTCCAGACTCTGCCTCGCTTCTCTTACTGAGCCATCCAACAACAAATCAGTTCCCACTCACACGGCGCTGAAATTCCCCCAGGGCAGGGTTTCTAATCGTGCCTTAATCCTCTTTTTTTATCCCTGTAGCCTTAGCTCCAGATTTTAGACTAAACCCCGTGAAGCGGCTGATCCCGGCAGCCCGGAGTGGGAAGGTCATCATCCCCTGCCAACCACGAGCAGCACCAAAAGCCACCGTGCTCTGGACCAAAGGGACAGAACTCCTGGTCAACAGCAGCAGGTAGCAGCACAGAGACAGCTTCCACCTAGAAAATGTAGCTAAAATTGTATTTTTTTTTTACCAGAAGACTGGACTCGATGATCCAGATGTGCTGCTGCATCCCTGAACTTTGTTATTCCTCTAATTTCTTCTTTAGCGAACTCTTCTGTGATGTTTTTCCGCCTGTTTTTGTCCCCAGTTTCTCTAAAATCAGAGGAAATTCCCAAATGTGCAGCGTGAGCGGGTCCTTTAACCTTCCTTTGTGTGGCTCCTCTTCCTTTGCAGGGTGACGATTACGGCGGACGGGACCTTGATCCTGCAGAACATCAGCAAATCCGACGAGGGGAAATACACCTGCTTTGCCGAGAACTTCATGGGCAAAGCCAACAGCACTGGAATCCTCTCCGTCCGAGGTAGGGGTGTTCATTTGGGGTCAATCGAGCAAGAAACGGCTAAGAACGAATGGTGTGATCTTTCTCCTCTCCTCATACTCCCAAAAAACCAGAATAATCAGGGAATCCAAGTAATTTCAGATGGAGCGGCAAAACTTCTGCCTGACCCACCAACGAACGGCCCTTGAGAAAAGCGTTCCCATTTTCTAATCCCTCCTCTTCCTCCTGTGAAGCTCCAGCTGTTGGAGCGGGATGAGGAGCTGGGAAGGGGTGGTTTGGACACGGGGATGGGGATATTTGCAGCTAAGGGCCCTCCCCGCTCGTTCCCTGCAGATGCCACCAAGATCACGCTGGCACCGTCGAGTGCCGACATCAACGTGGGCGAGAACCTCACCCTGCAGTGCCACGCGTCCCACGACCCCACCATGGACCTCACCTTCACCTGGTCCCTGGACGATTTCCCCATCGACTTCGACAAGTCCGAGGGGCACTACCGGCGAGCCAGCGCGGTGAGCCCAGAGGGAATTCCGGACCATCCGAAAGGATGGAAAATGAATTCCACCCTCGTTATTTGAGTGTTTGTGCCCACCAAAGCCGCTCCATTGCTTTACCCAGAGCAGTTGTGAACTCCACATCCCTGGGAGTGTCCAAGGCCAGGCTGGACGGGGCTTGGAGCAACCTGGGACAGTGGAAGGTGTCCCTGCCCATGGCTGGGGTGGCACTGGATGGGCTTTAAGATCCTTCCCAATCCAAACCATTCCGTGATTCCATGATCATTCCCCTCCTAAACTGGAGGGGAAAGGGAAAGGCCTATGGATAAAGGCAGACAGAGATCACTCAGTGGTCACTCACTGGTGACTTAATGATCACTCCATGATCACTCAACAACTGCTAAATGATCACTCAATGATTGCCCAATGATCGCTCAATGATTGATCAATGATCGCTCAATGATCACTCATCAATCTCTCAGTGATCACCATCCCAAGCCAAAGAGACCCAGCACAGGCTCAACCTTGGCCAGCGCTGGATCCATCTCGGATCCATCCAGCTCCACCATTTCCCATGAGGGAAATCTTTTCCCATCTCCCACTTCTCCACCTCCACCACAACCCAACCACCCAAACCCAAACCCAAACCCCGCTGAATTCCTGCCCGTGATCGGGCGCCTCCCGACGCTGTCCCCGCTGTGTTCTCCCGCTCCCTGCAGAAGGAGGCCATCGGGGACCTCAGCATCTCCAACGCGCAGCTGCGGCACTCGGGGCGTTACACCTGCACGGCCCAGACCGTGGTGGACAGCGCGTCCGAGTCAGCCACGCTCACCGTCAGAGGTAACTCCTGTGGGAACGTTCCCTGCTCCTGACCAACCCAAAGGAATGGCACAGAGCAAGGGTAAATCGCTCTTCCCTTGCAGCCCCCTCACCATCCAGTATCTCCACGATAAAGTTTAGTGGGTTTTGTTTTCACTCAAAATTTGGGTTTGATCGCCTTGGAGGTCTTTTCCAACCTTTCCAACCAGGCTTGGGAGCTTTCCAGAGGCTAAAGCTGGAGGCGAGGCTTCCCAGCTTCCAGAAAAGAAAGGCTTGATGTGAATTTAGGATTAGCACAGAGCGTTAAACCTCGGGATCTTCCATCTCAGTGACACGTTTCCCATCCCCCAGGACCTCCAGGCCCGCCCGGGGGGGTGGTGGTGAGGGACATCGGTGACACCAGCGTCCAGCTGAGCTGGAGCCGCGGCTTCGACAACCACAGCCCCATCGCCAGGTACCTCATCGAGGCCCGGACCCTCCTGTCCAGCCAGTGGAAGCAGATGCGCACCAGTGAGTGTCCCCACGGTGGCACTGGTGGCACTGGTGACCCACCAAGGCCACAGGCCAGTCCTGGCTCCGTGCTGCTCCTCACTCTATTCCTTCCCCTCTGGCGTTGTTGGATTTTACAGATCCCATAAACATCGAGGGCAACGCGGAGACGGCGCAGGTGGTGAACCTCATCCCGTGGATGGATTACGAGTTCCGGGTCCTGGCCAGCAACATCCTGGGAGTCGGGGAGCCCAGCCTGCCCTCCAGCAAAATCCGGACCAAGGAAGCAGGTGGGTGTGGGGACAATCCCAGCTCCCTGTCCCTGCCCGCTGGGAAGGCTGGGTGGTCCCAAGGGATCAGTCATCTCCTGGGAAGCTCCTGGAGCTGAGGCCACCACAGGATTTTCCACCTTTTTGCCCGTTTCTGTGTCAAAGACGAACAGGGTTAGAGCTGCACTTCCCAGCACTGCATCCAGCTGGGAATGTTCATTCCAGGTCTGGCTGCTTGGGCAGAAGGGATGGGAGAACAGCAGGAGCACTGCTCCCAGTCCACCAAACACAAACCAGCTTCTTGCTAATGAAGCTCCCCTCCACTTCCCTGCTTTTGAGCTCCATCCTTGTCCCCTCGGACACCAAATCCTTGTCCCCTACCCCCAAATAAGCACAAGCCAGAATTCCAGATGGGATTTTCACAGCTGAAAACAGAGCCCAGCCCTTTCCTGGGAGCTGTCCCAGCTGGTGACACCGGTGTCATGCCGTGTCCGTGCTCCTCTCCATCGCTCCCACCCCCTTACCCCAACCTGTGCTCTCTGCTTTTCTTTGGGGACCTCACAGCACCGACGGTGGCACCGTCCGGGCTCGGCGGCGGCGGAGGGGCTCCCAACGAGCTCATCATCACCTGGACAGTGAGTTGGGAATGGGAAAGGGAAAAGGGTGGGAGCATTGTGGCATTTCTGGGGAGAAATCAGCGCTGCCATTCCAATTTGGACACGGGTTTGAGCCAAGGGCAGGTTTGGATGGTCCAAGAACACATTTCCTTTGGGAAATCAGCGCTGCTGTCCCAGCTGGGACACGGGTTTGAGCCAAGGGCAGGTTTGGATGGTCCAAGAACACATTTCCTTTGGGAAATCAGCGCTGCTGTCCCAGCTGGGACACGGGTTTGAGCCAAGGGCAGGTTTGGATGGTCCAAGAACACATTTCCTTTGGGAAATCAGCGCTGCTGTCCCAGCTGGGACACGGGGTTGAGCCAAGGGCAGGTTTGGACGGTCCAAGCACACATTTCCTTGGGGAAATCAGCGCCGCCATCCCAGTTTGGATGATCCAAAGGCTGGTTTGGAGGGCCCAAGGCTCCCTCTCTCTTGCCAGCCGACGCAGCGGGACTACCAGAACGGGGATGGCTTTGGGTACATCGTGTCCTTCCGGAGGAAGGGCAGCCAGGGCTGGCTGAGGGCGCGGGTGCCGCAGGCGGAGTCGCTGCACTTCGTGTACCACAACGAGAGCATCGCGCCCTACACCCCCTTCGAGGTGAAGATCAAGGCCTACAACAGGAAAGGGGAGGGCCCCGAGAGCCTCACGGCCATCGTGTACTCGGCAGAGGAAGGTAAAGAGCAGCGGGAGAGCTGGGAATGGCCGGCACGGAGAGGGGAAGGCTCTGGGGAGATCTGAGAGCCCCTCCCAGGGCCCAAAGGGGCTCCAGGAGAGCGGGAGAGGGACTGGGGACAAGGGATGGAGGGACAGGACACAGGGAATGGCTTCCCACTGCCAGAGGGCCGGGCTGGATGGGATATTGGGAAGGAATTCCTGGCTGTGAGGGTGGACAGGCCCTGGCACAGGGTGCCCAGAGCAGCTGGGGCTGCCCCTGGATCCCTGGCAGTGCCCAAGGCCAGGCTGGACAGGGCTTGGAGCAGCCTGGGACAGTGGAAGGTGTCCCTGCCCTGGCAGGGGTGGCACTGGGTGGGATGCAAGGTCCCTTCCACCCAAACCATTCCATGACTGCACAGACTTAGAATCCCCAGTTTTGTCCAACCGCCGTTCCTCAGCCAGATCCCGGCGGATCCGTGTCCACCCGGGAGCTCAGACGTTCCCTGGGCTCCCAGAACATCGATTCCTGCACATTCATCTCCTCCTCCAAACACGCAGGGAGACGATTCCCTAAGCCCAGCCCCGAGCCCCGCAGAGCCTCGGGGCAGACACGGATCCCAGAGCTCACGGCTGTGGCCCTGCCTGTCCTGCTAAGTCCCTAAATCCCTTCCCCTCGCTCCGTGACACAACACCAGCTGTCTGCCCGCGGGATGGCGTGGCGGGAAAACCTTTTGTTCCTGACGGGGCCCAGAGATGGGAAAAGGACTTTTTATTCCTGTTTTTCAGAACCCAAAGCGGCTCCTTACAGCGTCATTGCCAAGTCTGTCCTGTCCTCGGAGATGGACGTGTCCTGGGAGCCCGTGGAGCAGGGAGAAGTGACCGGAGTGCTTTTGGGATACGAGGTAGGAGATTCCAGTGGGAATAGGAGGCACTGAGAGCCCGGCAAGGAAAACTCGCCCGGGTTAGGAGAGGTGAAAGGAAACAGCGCTTTGATTCCAGAGGCGGGGGATAATTCCCACCACGTGGCTCCGATAGGGCTGGCGCTGCTCTCCCAGGAGGGACTGAGAGGGAATCATCCCATTTTCCCTGCCTGCCTTTGCCGGGAGGCTGCGGCCTCATTCCTGGGCACACACCAAGCAAACCACACGGAGAGAAATCCCCGAGGCTCTTCAGGACGGGCCGACTCGGGATCTGCAGAAACCCACCGTGTCCTTTTCCGTCCAGATCCGCTACTGGAAGGACGGGGACAAGGAGGAGGCGGCTGACAGAGTGAGGACAGCGGGGCTGGTGACATCGGCTCACGTCACCGGCCTGAACCCCAACACCAACTACCTCGTGTCGGTCCGAGCCTACAACCGCGCAGGGACCGGGCCCCCCAGCCCCTCCACCAACGTCACCACCACGAGACCTCGTGAGTGAGCCCTGGCCCTTCCACTTCCCACAGGATGCCCCAAAATCACCCGAATTTTGATCTTGTTTGATGTGCTTTGAACCCACCACAGTGGTGACAGCCCTGCCGAGGCTCAGGGGACGGCTGGGACCAGCACAGCCTTCTCCTCGCTCACTGATTTACCAAATCCCTGTCTGGTTTTGCATCCCTTAGCACCAAAAAGGCCACCTGGGAACATCTCCTGGACTTTTTCCGGCTCCACGGTCAGCATCAAGTGGGACCCGGTGGTGGCCGAGGCAGACGAGTCGGCAGTGACGGGGTACAAGGTACGGCCAGCGGGGCTGGGCTTCTCCAGGGGCTGATCCAAGGAAACCACAGGGAACGGACACTCGGCATTCCCTCTTCCCACAGATGCTCTACAGGCAGGATTCCCACTCGGCCCCCACGCTGTACCTGGCCAGCAAGAGCCGGATCGACATCCCCATCCCCGAGGATTTCACCCACGCCTTTGTCCAGATCCGGGTGACCGGGCCCGGCGGGGACGGGACCCCGGCAGAAGTTCACATCCTCCGGAACAGCGGTACCCGAGCTGCTCCGGCCACGCGCGCGCCACTGACCACCCATTCCTGTCATCACTGACCACCCCTCCATGTTATCACTGACCAATCCTCCATGTGACCACTGACCACCCCTCCCTGTGATCACTGACCACACCCCTCCACGTGATCCCTGACCACACCCATCCCTGTGCTCCCTGACCACACCCATCCACGTGACCACTGACCACACCCCTCCACG
>VZRO01003774.1:23915-37395 GCA_013397915.1 Daphoenositta chrysoptera
CCGTCATCACTGACCACCCATTCCCGTCATCACTGACCACCCATTCCCGTCATCGCTGACCACACCCATCCATGTGACCACTGACCACCCATTCCCGTCATCACTGACCACCCATTCCTGTCATCACTGACCACCCCTCCATGTTATCACTGACCAATCCTCCATGTGACCACTGACCACCCCTCCCTGTGATCACTGACCACACCCCTCCACGTGATTCCCTGACCACACCCATCCCTGTGATCCCTGACCACACCCATCCACGTGATCCCTTGTGTCGTTCACTCACAGGAATTCCTGACTCCTTTCCTTCCCCCCACTCCTCTTCCCAAACTCAATCCAGCCTGACCCAGCTTTAGGATTTGCAGCTTCAAGACCCCACAACACCCAACTTCCCAAGAGCTAAGAACCAAAAACTATTTAAGATTAAATTTTCCACTAGGAGAAATCCTGACTCCATGGGGCTGCAGCTCCAGCAAATTCCTTCAATTCAGGGGGCGAATTCTCAGCACCCACCCCCAAATTCCTGTTCCAGCATTCCCAGGAGTTTTATCAGAGCCAAACACACAAAGAACCCCACAAAACCCCACTTCCCTCGAGTTACCCGCAGTGTCCACGCCACCCCACAGCCGCTTCCCTGTTCCCTGTTTTCCCAGGGACGAGCATGATGGTGGAGGACTCGGGGACGAGGCCGGCGCCACACGCCGTGGTCATCACCACCAACTCCCTGCTGATGGTGGCCCTGATCAGCTCCCTGGAGCTCTGACCGCGCGCCGGACACGGCTCCGGACACGCTTCCTCCCGATCCCACGGGAACAACGCAACCTCCGGCAGATCCCACTCGGGGCTGGGGAGAGGATTCGACCTCGTGGTTGGACAGGAGGAAGAAATAAAAAATCAGCAATTTTTTTGGGGGTTTGGAGGAACGAAAGCTTTCGTACAAGATGTGGGTCTTTAACCGAGGAAAAGTTTTTTTAAGGAAAACGAGGAAAATGAAGAATTCTCTGGGAATTCTGCAGGCAACTGCCCCCTCCCCCCACTGTATCCGTAGGTTTTCTGCCTTATCAAGCCATGTATGAGATAACCAGACTGAGGAATTTGACTTTTTTTTTTAACTCTGTACAGTGAATTCCACGGGGGGGTGACGGGGACTGAGGAGTTCAGGGAGCAGCATGTTCCACACCCATCCCACCACAGCCAGCTCGGAGCACTTCTGGGACAGCATCGATCCTTCTTCCCACCAAAAAGAGCCAAATCCTGCAGGAATCAACCCAAGGAGACAAAGCCACCAGGAGGATCGAGCTCTGCCCCTGCCTGAGAAGCTTTTTTACACCTCTGGTGTTCACTTGCAGCCCCAGCCTGGTGCTCGTCTCAGCTGTGAGGTGCAAATTCCGTGTTTTCCCGTATCCCACGTGCTTTTGGGGTGGATTTTCCATCCCGTTTGCGTCTTTCCTTTCTGTCTGGGGAGAAGGGGGAAGGGAAAAGGGGATCCTGGGACAGCATCCCGAACTGGGGCAGCTCTGCCTAAAAATGGAGGCGCCCATAAATCCAATTTCAGAGGGGCTTAAAGAAGGAATTCTAAAAATGAGAGAAGTAAAACAAAAACTGGAGACTCAAGGAAGCCACCGCTGGGACAACGAGCAAAATTTGGACTCGGATTCACCTCCCTGCACTGAGAATTCATCCGGCCAAAATTCCAGGCTCGGATGGGGGCTGCAGAGGCTGGGATCCAGCCGGGAAGCGGCTCTGGATTCCAGCCCCAGGGTGCCAGACATCCCAAGGAAGCCGCGGGATGCACTCCAGAGGCTGGGAAAAGCAGGAATGCTGAGCTGACCACCCACAGGACTGGTTGGGAATCGATGTTGGGATTGAAATCTCTGTCTCCCAGTAAATCAGTTGACCAAAGTTAACGAGAATTGATTGATGTTGGTTCCATCCCAAGGGTGTTTTTAGGGAATTCTCCCTGCCTGGAATTCCTCAGTCCCACAGAAAACAGTGCCAGCCTGGGCAGTCCCAATCCCAGAATTTCCTGTCTGGGCCCTGATGTGCAGTTTTCCCACTAAATGCCAATTCCTCGCCCTTTTTAGCCCAGGAGGCAGCAGGGAAATCCCTCTCCAGCTCAGGCTTTGTTAAGCCCAGTTTTGGGCAGTCCCTGCTGCCATTCCATTGACCCGGGCGTGGGAGAGGCACGGAGAAGGATCCGCACCGGCAAATCCGGCATTCGGACCTCGGGAAACGACAAAAACCCACATTTAAAGCCCAGCCGGAGCCACCAACGGGAGGAAATGACTCCTTAAAACCACCTGGAGCTTCCTAAAATACAGCCCAGGAGTTAGAGGTGTGCAGAGGCAGGGAGAGAACGGGAATTCACGGGATTTGAGGATGGAGAGATGGAGGGAGGAAGGATGGAGACAGGGAAGGAGCCCCTGGTGATCCCAAAGGTCCCGGAGCTCCGGGCTCAGCTGTGCTGGGGCAGCTCCTGCCCTGTCCCCAGGAGCTGCAGGGACACCCTGGTCACTCCACAGGGACACCCTGGTCACTCTGAAAGGACAACCCTGGTCACTCTGCAGGGACACCCTGGTCACTCCACAGGGACACCACTGGTCACCCTGTAGGGACACTGTGGTCACTCTGCAGGGACAGCCCTGGTCACTCTGAAAGGACAGCCCTGGTCACTCTGCAGGGACACCCTGGTCACCCTGCAGGGACAGCCCTGGTCACTGCAGGGACACTGTGGTCACCATGCAGGGACACCCTGGTCACTCTGAAAGGACAGCCCTGGTCACTCTGCAGGGACACCCTGGTCACTCTGAAAGGACAGCCCTGGTCACTCTGCAGGGACACCCTGGTCACTCTGAAAGGACAGCCCTGGTCACTCTGCAGGGACACCCTGGTCACTCTGAAAGGACAGCCCTGGTCACTCTGCAGGGACACCCTGGTCACTCTGAAAGGACAGCCCTGGTCACTCTGCAGGGACACCCTGGTCACTCTGAAAGGACAGCCCTGGTCACTCTGCAGGGACAGCCCTGGTCACTGCAGGGACACTGTGGTCACCATGCAAGGACACCCCTGGTCACCCTGCATGGACACCACTGGTCACTTGTAGCTTGCTAAAGCTCGGGACCCTGGAAATTCCTCCAGCTGGGAACGGGGAGCACGCAGAGCTCCCGGAGTCTGGCGTTTCCATGGAGTCCGGCGTTTCCATGGAATCTGTGCCGTCCTCGCCTCCAGGTGACGGTGAAAGATTGGGAGAAAGAAGTTCAGGCACCAGTTCAGAGCAGGGAGAGACACTTTTTCCCCGAATTCCTGCCATTTACAGTGGGAATTCAGGGGCAGTGATTAAGAAAAGATGAATTTGAGGGAGAGATGGAAAGAAGGAAAAATGGGAGATGTTGTTCCAAGGGTTTTTGCTTCCCTGTTTGCACTGAGCTCCGACGTCTGCTATTCCTTTTCCTGCCTTCTCCCTTCCTTCCCCTCAGCCTGTTAAGATAAACATCCCCCAATCCTTAATACCCCTTCAAAAATCAAAGAACAGCCCCAAAAAAATCCCATTAAAGGCCCTTTCTGACAGCTGGACCCCAGTGGCCATCCCAGCCCTCGGTCTTCAAATAAAAATTCCAATTATGGATTCATTTTCCCTGCTCTGGGCACCTGGCTCCCCTCAGAAATTAACAAACCCCACAATCCAAAGATGAAGGAGATTTTTGGCTCCTGCTCTGACCTCCCCAGCAGAGCAGGGAGAGCAGGATTGTGCCGGAGCTTTCATCCCGCTGGATTTGGGAATCCCAGCTGGGCCCAAGATGCTGAAATTTCCATGACAAAGAGCAGAGAGGGTCCTGCAGATGGGGCAGCTCTGGACCATTAACTCCCAGCCCGCTGTGATGGGTCTTTCCCAATTTTTCCATGTTCAGGAGGCGAAAAAAAAAAACAACAAAAAAAAACCCCTCTGGAAATCAGCTCTGGAAAGTGCCTGGTTTGGTTTTCATTCAAATAAATAAAAAACCAATTTTTCATTTGGTTTTCATTCAAATAAATAAAATTATTTCCCTCCGTTCCCAGCTTTTTTCGATATTAAATATTTTCAATATTCAATATTTTTGTGTTGTTCTGGTAAAAGGAATGCTGCAGTTTTTAATGTTAGAGCTGTGGTGTTGTTTTCCCAGGATTTGGATATCCTGTAGCTCACAGGAAAAAAGGGAATAAACAGCAAATTTGTTGTTTGCTGTAAAATATGAAAGAAAATAGGGGGAAAAAGGATATTTAATAGGTCCCCCCATGAACTCCACTCCCTGCAGAGCTCCCGGTTTATCCTCATTAATCACCAGGAAAAATGAAAGATCCCGATCCCGCTGAGCTGTTCCCGTCAGGATTTAGGGATGAGCTCAGCTCTGAGTCAGGATCAAACACCCCCAGCTCTCATCTGCTGCCTCCCGGTGCTCCCTGCTCTGCGCCACGCAGGAAAATCCCGGAAAATGCTTTTTCCAGGATGTCATAGGAGGGAATAAACTTGCACAGGGAAGCGGAGCATCCCTGTCCCCACAGCTGGGAGCAGGCCTTGGATCAGAGGGAACAGCTCAAAAATGACCTCATCCCTCTCACCCCCCGACCTGGGGCAGCTCCATCCCCCAGAATTCTTGGAAAGGCAGGAGAAATTTAAAGAAATTTGAGGAAATTTGACAGGAATAAGGATGGGGAGTTAAATTAAAAAAAAAAACCCCGTACACCTCAAGGTAAAACAAAGAGGAGCTGGGAGCTGCTTGCTGTGGCTCAGCTGCCAATCCCAGCTGGATCATTCCAGAATTCCACTGGAAGCACCCGCTGGAAATCCAGCTCGGGTTCTCCAGGCCTGTCCTGACTTTCCAGGCTCCAAAGTATCCAAAAATATTCAATAATAAACTTTAGTCTGTTGAAAATAAATTATAAACATCACGTAAAAGAGTTACGGGATCCACGGAACGCCCCGAGTTGGAAGGGAAGGATCAGCAAAATCCAGCTGACCCCAAGAATCCCACCCTGAACTCCCGAATTCCCAACCCTAAGGAAAGAGCCGAAGCCAGGGAATTGCATCAAACTCCGTTCATTTCTCCGCCGCTCTTTTCACGCAAATCCGGCCCAAGCAGCAGAGCCCGAGGCTGAGCAGGACCCCCATGATCACTCCGCTCCCGATTCCCAACACCACCTCGTAAAACCACTGCTTCTCCCAAAATTTCCGGTGCTTCTGCTCCCGCTGCGCGGGGCCGGTGGCGTTTCCCGGTTCCTCCCCGCTGGCCGCCAGCTGCTGCTCCCAGGTCAGGGACTTCTGGAAGTCGAGATCCACCAGATCCCGAGGGATCACCCTGAGGCCGAAGTAGATCCTCTTGACCAGCTGGAAGGAGCTCAGCACCTGCACGTCGCAGCGGTAGGTGCCGGAATGCGATTCCAGAGCCGGGGAAAAGCTCAGGGAAGGGCCGGGGTTGCGGAAGGGATGGAACAGGAGGTCGTTGGTGGTGATGAGCCCACGGGCGAACCTCCAGGTGTAGCCAAAATCCCGCTCCTCCAGGCCGGCGGCGCCCGGGGAGAGGCAGCTGAGCTGGAAGGGTTTTCCCTCGGGAATGCTGAGGTGCCGGAGGCCGCAGATCCAGTGGCTGAGGCAGCGGGAGCGCGCCAGGGAGCAATTCCGGCGCTCCCCGGCCGGGCTGAGCTCGCACAGCCGCTCCTCCTTGACGCCCAGCCCGCAGGTGACGCTGCAGGGCGTGGAGTTCACCACCACCCAGGCCGTCATTCCCGGCGGGATGGGCTCGGATCCCGAGGGAAGCGCCGCTGGAAGGCACAGGGCGCACAGCAGGAGGGCCACGACGGGGCCGTGCTCCATCTCCGGGCGTTCCTTGGGTTCAGCGCCGAAATCGCCCCGGAATCATTCCGTGAATCTTTCAGATTCTTGGAATGTCTCTGACATCCCACCTGATCTAATACTTCCACCAGGGAAAATCCTCCTGGATGCGGAGCTGGAGGCACAACTGAAAAAAGAGATGGCAGTGCCGTTACTGGATCCAGCAGGGCGGGAATTCCAGGAATTCCCTCAGGAATGTTCTCTGAAGGGGACAGCAGAATGTTCTAATCCTTCAGATCCAATCCAACTCTGCCCAAATTCCATCATTTTTGGGTGTATTTGGCAATTTAAGAGATGAGGTTCTCCCCTCTCTGTAAGAATTCCCACATTATTTTGGGTGGATTTCCGCTGGAAAAGAAGCGGTTCCAGCTGCATTTTCCCACCAAACTCCAGGAATCACTGCTGGAATCTCCCAAACAACGCTGCGGAGCGTAAGGAAACCCCAAAATCCCAATTCCTCATGGAGGCCCTGTCCAGACCTGACCGACAGAGACACACCCCGGAGCCTGAAGCACTCCCCAGATCCAACCCCAACATTCCAACCTCTATTTGGGCTGATCCATGGGAATCCGGGCCGGTCTGAGCTGCTTTGGCTCCGGTCACTCTGTGTCCACACCGGGCCCTGGCGCCGTCCCCATGGGAGCAGCTCTGATGTCACAGCCGGGGCACAACAGCCCCCAACATTCCAAGGAAGAACCCTCAGGGAGCACACCCTGGGAGCTGAGGGCTCCGGAAGCGCCGGGTGAGGCTCTGGATGCAATTCCCAGCCTTGGAAGGAGCCTCGGGAGCTGGGAGAGCTCCCTCAGCCCCCATTCCCGAGGGATCCGACCCCAAACCTCCAGTGATGCATTCCCATGCTGCCGTCCCAGGAAAACGCTCGGAGATTCCAGAGGGATCCATGCGGTGCTCAAGCTTCCCCAAGGGACAATGCACCGCTCGAGTGTTCTTCCCTGGAAAATCCAGGTTTTTTCAGGGAGGAATCCCCCACAGTTCTATGGAGCTCTGGAACCACGTTCTCCAGAGATTTTGGCCACAATTTTATGGAAAAGGCATCCCATAATCAGCTGATCGGCAGCTCTGGATTCCCAAAGGGATTTGGTTTTCCAAGTTCTTCCGTACATAACGAGCGTCCGGATCTATTTCCCTTCCTAACGATCCTCAAATTGAACTGAGGCATTCCCAAAGCTCCAGCAGGGGGATTTTCCATCCCCAATCCCCCTGGAGCTCCGTGTCCAGCTCCCCTTTCCCAGCCTGGCTCCGAGCGCACTCAGGGACCTGAGAATTCCAGACTGGTTTGGGTTGGGAAGGGACCTTAAATCCCATCCCCTTCCCCTATCCCAGGGTGCTCCAAACCCCGTCCAGCCTGGCCTGGGACACTCCCAGGGATGGGGCAGCTGTGGATTCTCTGGGAATTCCGTTCCCCGAGTAAAGCTCTGAGCACTCAGGGCTTGGTTTTACCCCAGATTTACTCCTCCTCTTCCATAAAACCAACCAAATTCCCTCTGAAAACCCCAAACATGGTGTGTTTGAGAGATTCCCAAATTCCAGCAGGATGTAAACCCCAACATTTCCGTGGAAAAGCCAAGATCTTCCCGAGGATTTTAGGAAACGGGAGGTACCTCTTTATTTACAAACACAAAACCACCACCACTGCTGGGCGCTGCAGGAGCTGAGCCAGTGTCGTACAAAACTATGGGAAATAAAATAAGGATGGGGAAAAAACAGGAAATAAAATAAAGACAGGAATAAACCAGAAAATAAAATAAGGATGGGAACAAATCAGGAAATAAAATAAGAGCTGGAAGAAACAAACCCAGGGCATTTACACTGTACAGAGGGGTTGGAACAGAGGCAAAGCTGAGTTTGGGGTGAATTAAATGTTATAACCCAACCTGCAGAACCTGAATTTGGGGGGTCAGGCACAGCAGCCAGGGGTGGGTTTGCCCTGACAGTCACCTCACAAGCAGAAAAAACAAAAATAAAATTGAATTTTACGCTCGTGGTCACAAATTTAACGAAGTGAACCCAATGTCCCCGAAGCTGGAAATGAAAACATCAAGTTTTAAAGAATTTCAAAAGCTCTGATTTCCAAATTATACAATCTGTCCCCCTTTTTCTATCTCAGGCAGCTCCTGCACAGTTCTGGCTGCAAATCCATCACTTTATAACTCCCTTTCTCCTTTTAATGTCTGCAGGATGCTCAGGAAATTTAAATACCTCATGATAATCCACATAATTCCACCTGGGGGAACACCAAGAGCAATGGAACTCCAAAGTTTGGAGGGAAAAAAAAAGGATTTAGGAATGAAATTTCCTTTTATCAGGATGTGGGTGTGGGATAGGAGGTGCCAGGCTGTGGGTACTGGACAGGGAAAGTGCCATTCCCATTTCTACAGGGAAATCCTGAGGGAATAAAAGGTGGGGAATGAGCTGGCAGCTTCCATTTCAAACCCAGAAGTGGGAAAAACAGAAACCCTTTGGAAAAGTTTCGTTTCAGTTCAACAAAAAAAATTGGTTTTAATTTATCTCCCAGTAAAGGAGGAGCCCAGATATTCCTGGAGGAGCATCTCCCAGGGAAGAGACGGAACAAAACCACTGGAAAAGACAGAAGGGAGCTTTGGGAATCACAGGCTGGGAAAAAAAAAACCTTGGAAAACGAGTTTTTATCTAAAGCTGCTCCTTCTCCCACCGGCAACACGGGAAAAATAAACACCAAACCAAGGCGGATTCCAGAGGGGGCCTCAGCTCCTCACATCCCACTGGAAATTCCTCAAAATCTGGCCTGGGATCAGCAGCTCTGCCCTGATCCTGTCGCCCAGCAGGGAGCTCGGAGCTTCCCGGGAAAAGCTGGGCAGGAACGGGAGCAGCCGCAGCTCAGCGAGATGGGAATTCCCAGCTGGAGAAGGGGAGTTGGCAGGATAGCAGTCAGGAATGAAAACACACACTTTGGGCTGTTCTTCCATCCGGGAATGACGAGAGGTTTTTAGGAGAGGAAGGTGGAGAGGCTCCGGAGCGGCAGGGAAGGGGCCCAGGGCGCTTTGGGACAGGGATTTGTCCCCACAAATCCCACGGGAGCTCAGTCCAAGCCTTCTCCTGGCCAAGGGCCACCGATCCACGGAGAGGCAGCCGGGGGGACGGAGGCCGCTCCCTCTTCCAGAGCCGTTCCTGCCCCACGTCACTCCCTGGATCCATGGGATCGGTCTGAGCTGTGCCAGGCCTCCCCGAGCGCGCATCCCGGGATGCCGCGGGGGAGAGAGGACAGGGGACAGAGGAGAGTCTTCATAGCAACTCTGAGATTGCACCACCTGCTAGAGAGACCAGAGACGGCAGAAATGAGTGACCAGCGCCGGCCAGAGGCTCCCAGAAACCAGAGAGCCCCAGGCGGGCCGGGAAAAAAAAAAAAGGGAAAGATTTTGTGGCTAAAGAGTGAAATTTCGGCGCCAAGAGCGGCCCCGCTGACAGCGCTGGGGTTGATTTGGGATTCTGGGAGCACAGCACGGCTCAGAAATTCTTTATTCCCAGACTTACCTGGTGCCAAATTATTGGTGATTCCCAAAATCTCAGAGCAAAAAAAAGGAGGAAATCAAGTTTCGGGTGAATTTGGGTGAAACCAGAGCAGAGGATTTTATATTTTAAGCTATCAAATGAGGGAACTGCTCGGTCTGTTTAGGCTCAAAGCTGAGTTTAACACATCAAAAGCTGAGTTTAACATCAAAAGCTGAGTTTAACATCAAAAGCTGAGTTTAACATTCGCTGCCAGCACAGAGAGCTGCTCCCAGGCCCAGCCATGCAGCTCCCACACGGACACCCCCAAGGTTTTCCAGGGAAAACCCTCCCTGTGCAGCTGCTTCAGCCCTGGATTAGTTCCTGCAGGAAGCCCCAGAACTCGTGGAATTCCCACTCCATGCAGCAGGGATGGGAAAGGGAGCCTGGATCCAGCCCCAGCCACGGGAATTTGGAATGTGCTGGAACCCCAAGGAAAAGCTGGCGGCCCAAAATGGGAATTTTCGGCACAAGGTGTGAAGAGAGCAAAGGACAGAGAGAATTCCATGGATTTCTGTGGGATTGGGAAGAGCCAAGGGATGGCTTCTTTCCCTGCACTTCGTGGCTCCTACAGAGATTCCAGCCCTGGGATCCACTGGGAATCTGCTGGATCCTCTCAGGTCAGGGCTGCAGGTCAGGAATCCATCCCAGCCGGGATTTTAATGGAATGCCAAAGCTCATCCCATTCCATGGGCAGGGACACCTCCCCCTGTCCCAGGTGGCTCCAAGCTCAATCCTGGGACACTTCCAGGGATCCAGGGGCAGCCACAGCTCCTCTGGGAGCTCCTCGCCATCCCAGGCAGGAACTTTTCCCTATTTCCCTTCATCCCAAACCTGCCTGGAAAACACCTCCAAGCCAGCACGGGCAGCAAAGTCTAAAAGCAGATTTTAGGGAGCTCTGCCGCCTCCAGCTGATGGGAAAATTGAGTGGAATTTGGGTTTTTTGAGGAAAACAAATTCCCAGGTTGCTGTGCTGGCTCAGGAATCCCAGCCCAGCCCAAAAGCAGGGAAATAAATCCCGGGTTTTACTGTCCCTGGGTTGGAACAGCACCAACAGCAAATCCACCCCAAAATCCTCCCAAATGGGGCTGGGGAAGGGGGGAAAAAACCCAAAAACCAGGAAAGGAGCCTGGCTGCTCTGCTGCTGCTTCTGGAACATTCCGGAGGGATTGGGAATGGGATTTCCCAGCAAGGAAGTGACGCCAAGCTCCACAGAAAACAAGGAATTAGTGACAGCAGCTGATGACAAAGTTACAGTCAGCACCCCCTGACAGAGCTGAGCAAAAATTAAATGTTAACTAAATATTAATTAAATGTTAATTAAAGGTTAATTAAATATTAAAGCATTTTTCTGAGAGCGCACACTGCTCATCCAGCCCCTCAACCATGGAAAATCCCAGTATCCAGCATTGTTTGGAAGCCAAGGATTGAAATTCTCCTTGGAAGAGAATCTCCTTCAGGTTCCAGACCGTGATCCTGTCTCATTTCTGTTGTTAATTACGTTGTTGTGTTAATTAGCAGTGATAAAAGCCATAATTAAGAGGGCTGCTGATGCAATTAATGATCTCCAGACCAGCAGAGTCACCTGAGGATCCAGGTGATCCCTGCCATCCTTGAAAACACCCAAAAGTCTTGGAAAACCCCCAAAAAAATACCCCACGAGGCAAATCCCACCCCAGCCCCCCCCAAAGCCCACCCAAGGATGCTCCTGGCTGTTCCATTCCCAGATTTTTCCAGGTGGAAAGGTGCCCAGGAATCCCCCAGGTTTTTTCCATAAAATAATCCCAAATCCCTGCAAATAACAACGATCAGGACAAGCAACACCGAGGAGCTGAGCAGGAGGGACGAGGAGCAGGGTGGGCAGCAGTGAGGGGAGGAAAAGAGGGAATAAATCACTCCTGGGAAGCCTAAAATCCACGGCAGCAGCTGCTGAGCGCAAGGAAATGCAAAATTGGATCCATCAAGTCCATCCTGGGAGCTGGCTTGTATCCCAACCCCGAGTTCTGGATTAAAACCTTAAAAATAAATCATCACTGAAGCCAAACCTGTGCTCTCTGTGCTGGGCTGGGAAGAGCTTTTCCCAAAAAACAGAAGGGAATTGGATAATGGGAAGGATTGAGGCTCAGGCTGGGAGCCAACAGCGGTCATTGGAACTGTCCTGCTCTGGCTCACAGCAAAATAAGGCAAAAAAAGGGGGAAAACCCCTAATTTCTCCTGATTTGCAGCAGCTGTGAAGGAGGAAAATCCCAAATTTCTCCTGATTTGTTGTCACTGGAATTTCAACGAGGCTGCAGCACAGCTGGGAATGGGAAATCCAGCTGCTGGGTTTTATCCCCGGGTTTTTTTATCAACAAATCATTATTGATGCTCCTTTTTCCCTCTGTTCTGTGTCCCTCTGCCCGCTAAGGACGGCACAAAATAACTGCAGAATCCTTCAATCTTCCCATTTCCCCCCAAAAATCAACCCCAACCCGGACATTTTGTGATTCCTGCAGGATCTGAGGGAAGGATTTACGGGATTCAACGAGTTCATTCAGGAGCAGCTCTCAGCACCCACCAAACCCCTCCCCACGTGAACGGATTTCGCTCCGATTTCCAACGCAAAAACACCCAAATATCCCTTAAAAACCCCAATTTTGCCTCTCCTTGCCAGCAGCTGAGCAGGGAGGGAGAATTTTCGGGAAGCTACAGAGGCCTCTAAGGAGTCAGGCGAGCACAAAGCAAGGCCACCAAGCAGGGACAGTGACAGTGGTTCCTTACCTGGCAAGGGCTGGCCCAGCTCCGCCTGCACTTTGCCCTTGGCTGCTCCTTCCAGAGGTAAAGAACCTCTGTCCCCTTTGTAGAGTTTCGGCTTAAATGGAGAATCTTTGTCTTTACCTTTTGATCCTTTAGGCCTGCCTGCTTGCTTCTTCTTGGATTTACCATCTCCCTTCACCCCCAGCAGCGGATGGACTTCTGTGAGCCAGGGAAAACGGGAATTCGGGGTGAGTTATCCCATAAAATGGGTGAGTAGTAATGAAATTCTGGGTGGGTTACCCCTTAAAATATGTGAGTAATAATGAAATTCGGGGTGAGTTAGCAGGGAAAGGTGGGAATTCTGGGTGAGTTTATCCTGTAAAATAGGTGGATAGTGAGATTCTGGGTGAGTTACTCCTTAAAATGTGTCAATAACAGAATTCTGGGTGAGTTAGCAGGGAAAAATGGGAGTTCAGGGTGAGTTATCCCACAAAATGTGTGAATAAGGAAATTCTGGGTGAATTAGCAGGGAAAAATGGGAATTCTGGGTGAGTTTACCCCTTAAAATGTGTGAATAATGGAATTCTGGTTCCTAAAGGGATCCCAGAGGGGGGTTTGGGATAAGAGATGAATGGCAGGATAAGGGGAACGGGTTCCCACTGCCAGATGGAGATTTTGGGAAGGAATTCTTCCCTGCGAGATTCCCAGAACCAGCCGTGGCTGCCCCATCCCTGGAAATCTCCAAGGCCAGCTTGGAGCAGCCTGGGATCATGGAAAGCGTGGGCCTGAAAGATCCTTAAGATCCTCCCACCCCCAAACCACTCCATGAACTCCACAAAAAACCCCAACTTCAAGATTCCTCCCTCACTCCCAGCTTTTAAACCACCCCCAAACCCAAACCTGCTTGAACAACTCCCGAGCGAGGAGAGTAAAACCCCAGGATTGGATCCCTCCCAAAAACCCCCCGGGACGGAGCGGAATCCCGGCCCGGCTCCCACCCACCGTCGTTAGGGACTCCCTGGAGCTCGATGTTGGTGGTTTTGGGTTTTTTCTTGGGGGCCTGGGGCCCGTCGGAGGAGCTCTGGCGCTTCTTCTCGGAGGGCAGCGCCTCGTCGGCCAGGGAGCTCTGCACGGCGTCCGGGGGGGGCCCGTAGGGGTTCTCCTCGGGGTCCTCCACCTCCGGCGCGATGGGCAGGTACAGCAGCGCCCTGGAGTCCTCCAGCTCCTCGTCGCTGAGGGGGAGAAACGGCGGCGGGCCTTGGAAACGGGCATTTTCACCTTCACGGGGTTTTGGAGGGGGTTTGGGGAGGGGAGGTTGCGGTTTGGAAAGGG
>VZRO01003775.1:0-35988 GCA_013397915.1 Daphoenositta chrysoptera
TGCCAAAATGCAAAGATAAGACTGTTGGAAATTGCAGTTTTCTGGTCACTGGGGAATACACAGAAATCCATATTCCTATAGGGCCCTGGCTCCAAACTAAACTCTGTGCTCCCATGTTTTAGCTGTGCCTTAGAAATGCCTGCTCCTGGCTCTGAGCTGCTCCCATCCCAAAGTCAAATTAATTTGAAAATAAGTTGTACATATACTAGGGCAAAAAATAGGGCCAAAGACAGGAAAGTCCATAGTGACTCTTAACCATTTCTTTTTGTGTTTCAGTCATACAGTGTGAACCACTGAGCTCTCCTGAGAAAGGCTCTATGGATTGCTCCCACGGGGCTGGGATCTTCACATACAACACCTCCTGCCACTTCAGCTGCCTTGAAGGATGGCATCTCAATGGCTCTCGTGTTCTTGAGTGCAGCCATTCAGGAAACTGGAGTGCCAGCCTGCCCACATGTGAAGGTATTTTGCCTGTGACCAGCCACAGAGAGGTGGCACTGGGTTTCTATTCAGATGAGGTGTGGAAGGGTGGCAGTAGTTGTAATACCAACCAGTGAGCTAGAACATGTAGGGAAGTCCATGAATTCAAAAGCTCAACAAAATCACTCAATGTGTTTGAAAATAGAAGAGGGGAAAATCCTAAAAGATTTGGGTGGAAAATGTTCATTTCTTATCCAAAAACAAAAGCTGCAACTTGATTTCAGTCCTTTTTGTTTGTTTTTTTAAACAAAGTATTTTCCATGTTGAGTTTTTTTTCATGTGAATAGAGACAAAAGCTTTTCTAGAGAAACAGAACCTTGTGGGGAAATCTGCATTCATGAATCTGTTTCTCAGTGGAAAATTTTATAGGTTTTTTAATTTGGTGTGATAGTTTCTTGGATGAACTCCTCAGACAAAAGACCTCACAGAGCTTTTCTCTCAGAGGCTGTCATTTCAAAGGACAGAAAGCTCAGCCTTGCCTTCTCATTCAAGGCAGTATGAGCTCTGCCACTGCCCTCAGTTGGAACACCCCTGGCCTGCCTGGAATGCTTTTGCTTGAGGTCCTAAAAGCTCAAAATCCACTTTCATTTGCTTGAGCAGAATTTAGATCTGTGAATAATTTCATTGATCTCAGCAGGATTGCTCAAAGAGGAAGATAGAACACAGAGAGTTAAAGTATGAACTACAACATGAAAAATAAGAGGAGCACAAATTGCTATGCTATGCAAGGCTGGAGGGTGTACCCTGGTGTAGGGAGCTTCTTGCCTTGCCATTGCTTTGGCAATGGGTGGGGTAATTTTTACCTTGTGTGCAGGAACTGTCCTGCTTCATTGAGAGAAAACTTAAGTGTTACAAGCTGCAGTTCTGGTTCCTCTTGAAGAGCACGAGGAAAGGGAAGAAGTGGAGAGGGCTTCAAAGACCACACATGGCCCTTGATCTCACTGAAACCTTTTCATCCTTTCAGCCTCTGACCAAGCCAGCTACATCTCTGTGGGCATAGCAGCCACTTCTGCCTCTCTGCTGTCCACAGCATCCTTCCTCCTTTGGCTTGCAAGGCGCTTCCGGAGAAAAGGTGAGCAGTTGGTCTGGGTCCACTGCTTTATTGACCCTCCTGGAAAATTTTAAGTGGAGGGAAAAAACCCTAAAACCTCCAAAGCCCTATACCTTGCTTTTTGAAAAAGTGGTAATTCCCATACTTAGTTAAATCCCAAAAATATTTTCAAGAACCGTCTATGTTTGGCTTTTGGATGAACATCTAAAAAAGTAAAAAAATAGTAAACCCCAGATATTTAGACAACAAGAATTAGGGCTTTTCTCTTGAAATGCTAATACCTTCTCTTATTCTTCTTGCAGCAAAGAAATTTATTCCTTACAGGTAAGTTGTGTCTCAAAAAGCAACACAAAAAACTACTGCCATCACTTTGCTAAAATCCATTTGATATAAACCTGTTGTCATTAACGTACTTTTCACTTTTGTTTTATAGGAACTGGCAAGAAACAGCCAGTGAAGGTAGTTTCCAAAGTGCTGGTGAGAATGTCTAACTCAGGTGTTTTAGGTAAGCACATGTGATGTCTTCACTCACAAATTCTCTTCCTTTTAATCACACAAGCAATCAATCAGAGCTGCTAATTGCTACACAATTGCTGACATAGCAATATGTGCTTTGGGATACCTAATGCATCTTGGCATTGCATGGAAGTTCCTAACAAGACTGATGGATTTATTGCTTTAGAAATGGTTGTTCAGCTCCTTGAGGATGATTGTGCTTAGCATTCTGTCCAGCTGCAAATAGTATTAGGAGCACTTTATGCAGTTCTGCTACCTGCTGCATACAAAATTCCTCTGAAATGAGAGCAAATACAAATCTATGCCAGTTTTCTGATTTATGGAGGAATTTTGTTCTCTCTGCAGGAATTGAAGCCACCTTTACTTACATCTCAGATTTCTGGAGAATGAAACTGCATGCAAATCAGCAGCTGTCCAGATGTTTTTACCTCTTGCTGACAAGAAGATTGACCTTGTGTATGACTCAGAAATTTTGAGCTCAAGCTGTCTGGTATTTCCATTGAAGACAAGCAGAGAGTAAAACTCTGGCCTTCTGGCCAAATCCTGCCTACATTCAGTCATGTAGTAATCCTAACTGGGAGCTTGCCATCTCCTGTCCAGATGGTGAGCAAATAGCACACTGCTGCCTAAAGGGGAGGCTGGTTCCTCCTCTGCTCCACTCAAAGGTACTGAGGTGAGGTGAAGACATGCATTATTTCACATCGCTTACTACACTGCTGGAGGTGTCTTCTCTGGAGTCATAGGGCTTATGCTTGCAGAAACAGGATCATCAGGATGAAAAAATAGGCACTGAACAGCTTTGAAACTATTGATCTGGTTTGTGGAAGTCAGTTTATTTTGAGATGCCCCAGTCAATAGATATGGCTGTAGTGATATGGGCAATTATTTGGGTTTCTGCTGCATATCCCAGAAAACTTAGATACCTTTTTTTAAGCTATAATAGCACTAGGAACCACAGTGCTTGCACAAAGTACTCTGGTTTCTGAACACAGCAGGTAGATCTGGAATTATCTCATCCCTGTGGGACTATGTACTGTAATACACACATGTGTATTTATTTGTATATACATACATATTTATTTGTGCACCTTTTACTGTGGATATTTCTGTGCTCTTAACTGTACATATATTGTAAAATACTTGTTATTGAGTAGGTCTGAGGCCATTGATCAATTGATCAGAATTTATTTTAAAATAAATTGGAGGTGTTTGTAAGGATTGCATGCCTGCATAATGTTTATGCATGGAATGGAAGACTGAGATTTGTATGTTTATGTATTGAAAATATGATTTTTTGAGAGTCTCTTTTAATTTATGTCTAAGTTATGACTATAAATTAAAAATCTCTCATTTAATCTGATATGCATTGTCCTATTTGTAACAGCGTTTAATAAAATGTTTTCAATGTAATACTCCCTATTTGTAAATGTGAATAATTTAAATTATTTGGGTCAGCCCTGTGACTTGTGGCTTCAACAGCAGAATGTGAGGGTAGGGAGAAAACTGGCTAAAAGCAAGGCTGTCCCTTAGTGGAGCTTTCCATGTTTCCATAGCAGGCAAGGACAGAGCAGCCAGCAGATGGAGCTGACTGCCTGGGACTTAGCACAGCCAGAGGCGATCCCAAACCAGCATCCCCAGTTCTGAAGGGGAGGAGGAAGGCTCAACCCTGTGTCCCGTGAAGAAGGTGCCTGGGCCAGCAGTGAGCTCCGGCAGGCAGGTGCAGGAGGGAGAGAAGAGCAGAAAGAGAAGCAAGTAGGTGATCTTGGTGCATAAGTAACAGCACAAACCCCTCAGCCCATCCAGGTTTTTGCAGCCCTTTCTGCTGGGAAGTTGAAAGAGTTAGCGTGGGCCTACAGTGGAAAGCACAGCTCTGGGGATAGTGCTGACTGCTGTCCAGGGACCTCCACTCCCACCCTGGCCTGGGCTGCAGCCAAAGACTCTGCCATGGCAGCTGCTGGGTAGGTACCAGTGCTGCTCAGACACTCCTGTGGTCACCCTTTGCCAGCCCCTGAGACAGCCAGAAAAGCTGCACTGTAGCTCTGTAGCTGCTGCCAGGAGCCTGCCCTTGCTGACAAACTCTGAGGTGCCTTCCTGCCCCTGCCCAAGCTCACGAGAAGCCATCAGGCCTGCGGGTGAGGGAGTCAGTTAAGAGGTGCTGGCACCACAGGGGACAGAGCCCACTGCTGTTTGTCCCAAACCGATTAAAGAACTGAGAGTGGCTGCCAGCACTTCCACTGCCTTGACAAGGTGGGGCCCAGCCCTGGGAGCAGATGCAGAGCAGTAATCCTCAGGTCCCCTGAGGGGACGCAGAGATTAGCCCGGAGCGCCCTGCTCTGAATCCCTGCAGGAGCTGTTTTGAGAGCTAAACCACCACACGGATCCCCCAGCCTGTCCTTGTTGTTGTCCTCTACATGCATGGCCTACGTGTAGCATCCTCTGGAGAGAGCTGCTTATCCAGCATGCCTCCCACCCTGCTGCCCAGGGCACTTCAGCTTCTCCTTTCCTGTCCAGAGCTGGTGCTTCTAGCAGTTTTCCCCGGGATCTCACAGGGGCTTTATTGCCAGAAAAGAGACTATAAAATTATCCCTTCTCTTTCTCCAAGCCTTGTGACTTCTAGGGGCAATGCTCTTCTAGTGAGATCACATTTGGGTGGGATTCATCCTCTACTTCTCCCATATATTCCCGAGGCCAGACAGAGACTCTGAAGGGGATCTCCTTCCTTGCAGTGGCTCTCAGGTTATATCTATCCTCATAATTAATGTTAGTCCAGGGCACAGCCAAAACCTAGCCTTTGCTCATCCAGGTTGCTTGGTTCTTTATCCCCTCCTGGCACAGTTTTTCCTGCCTCAGGATATGATTTACCAGTTATGATGGCATGATGTGTGCAGGCCTTGAGGAGCTTCAGGAAGTCATTTTATTTGTAGTGGATGTGTGTCTGCCAGTGCCTGGGAACACAGCTCTTGTTTGCTGTCTGTGTAGTTCCCGTGCTGGCAACAATGGCCATGGGAATGCTGGCTGCCAGGCAGTCCTTTAGTCACTCCATTGTGTCACTCCTCTGTATGCAGTGCTGAGCGACCACTGAATGGGCCACAGGATCTTTGCTGGAGGGGCTTTCCTTATTTCCTGTTGTTCCACCTCCCTTAAATTCCTCAGCTTTCCCTCGGCCCGTGGCATTGTTCGGAATGGGATCCGTGTTCTGCCTGGCATCTTATTTCGGTGTGGATGTCTGCTTGTGCTGTGACCTATGGAAGCTGTGAGGGTGACATTAACTGGGAGGCACGCGTGTCCTTTCACGGCTCTGTGTGCTTGCTGCTTGGCAAGAGGATGGAGTTGGTGGTGTAACTTAACACATTCCTGATGAACCAAGCTACCCAGGGTGGCTCCAGCTTTTTTATTTCTGCAGTCTGACAGAAGGGGACTTGGAAACAAAAGTTCACTAAAAGTCTCAGGCAGCGTTTGATTGGGGGTGGGTGTTTCTGTGGGCTTTGGTGATGGACAGTGTAAGACCTGCACAGATTGGGTTTGTGCCTTGTGTTTCCACAAGCAATTACCCATCTAACAAGCAGTCATTTACCAGGGCCTGGCTGAAGCTGCCTTCCAAAATTCCAGGTTTTAAGGAGCGGACGGGAGCCAGCATTTGGCCAGTATTTCTCTTGTGAAGATAAGCCACTGCTCCAGAGCCCAGAGGCTGCACATGCTGGCAGCTCCTCGCGTGCCTCGCTGAGGCCTGGCAGTGGGGCTCCGGAACAGCAGCTCCCGCAGGAGTTGGTGTCGTGATCCAGTCGCTGGAACCTGCTCGCCTCCTGCTCTGGGAGCTGTCAGAGGATATTAGGGCCAGGAGGCCAGCCTGCAAAACACAGTGTCTGCACAATGCAACATACCCGGGCCTCTGACAGCCTGGTTTCTGTCCTGAGTCTTGCTGCTGTTTGGATTCCTCTGGTTCTTCCAGGGGCCTGGCTCCTTTCCTTTGGCTTGAGCGTGCTGCTCGTGTGTGGCTGTTTGGTGAGGGGCCTTCAGTCCACAGACCTAGAGGAGCGAGTTGTTGTGATGAGCTCTTGGTCAGGGACAGAGAAGTCCACAAGTTTGCTGCTCCCTGGGAGCCATTACTCACATCAAATGAGAAATACAGCCTGGACCTGCCCAGCGACAGAAAGGACAGGCTCCTGTGGGTACTGGGCAACAGGAGCTTGGTGGAGGGCAGAAAAGCAGGTACCAGAGCCCAGCCTGTCACAGCATTTGCACAGTTGTCCTCTGGAGCTCCTGAGCCTGGTTTATGGCCTCTCTCCTGCACACCTGTAGGAAGAAACAATCAAAATTGCAGGTTAGGTTTGACCAGTGGTGTCAAAACCTGCTGGACGGTTTTTGCTGCTCACCTGGCACTATTAAATCTCACTTAGAAGGGACACAGACTTGGCCAATACAGTTCAGCCATGGCTCCACAGAAAGAAATCTGCAGCCCAGAAAGTGTTTCCACAGCTGATGATGGCCAATGCTTTTTCCAGCTCAGGAAAGCTGCTGCCAAGAACAGGACAGCGTGCAAAAAGCACAAATGCCTCCTAAGCAAGGCAGCAGATGCCCCCAGGCAGCTGCCAGCAGGTTTTCTACCTGCCTTCCTACTTCAGAGAAGGACATTCCCTGAAAAGCCCAACAGTTGCTTTGACTTTCAGCCTGGGCCAAGTGGGACCTTCATCAACTTCTCGCCTCGCCAGCTGCCACGAAAGCAGCGATGGCAGGTGTGAAATTGCAGGTGACTTGCTTGCTTCTGGCACTCCAGTGCTGTCATTTTTGGCTTTTGACAGCCTCTGAGTGGGCAGGATGAGGGAATCACAATGAATTCATGCCTTCTGGAGCAGGCCTTGGGCCACAGAGCACTTAGGTGGAAGGAAAAGGGTTAAAGGGGAGATAGGAAACATTTTGTTCAGGGCTTATTCCATAGGATCATTTCTGGGAAAGGAGGGGCCACAATCAGGCAGGATGTATTCATGTCAGGATCTTGAGAAATCAAGCTCAGCCTGACCCAAACCAAGGGGAAAATATAGCACAGCCCACACAGCATGAGAGAGCGATGTCCCTGCTTTACCTTGTCTTGTGTCAGTGCAAACAATCCAGACAACATGAAAATCAGGCATGGTGGAATGCTGACATTACATGAACAACCAAGATATCCCACGGGGGAATGATACAGTTTGAGCAGAAAGACAGTGGGGGTTGTCCTGGAAAGTCCTAAGACAGAGAGAAAGGGCCCTCCCCAGTCCTCACTGTATTTGCTTGTCCTCCTCCCTTGTCTCAGTTGGTACCAGGGATCCCAAGTCGGTCCCTGGGTGGAGAGCAGGGTATGCTGTCTGTCACAGGCTCTTCCCAGACTGGAGTCTGATGTGGATGGCTCCTGAAAGCAGCTGAGGAAAGCTCTGCAGATAAGTTAGGAACTGCTGGATCACTGTCAGAGAATGGAGAAGATCTTTGCTACTTCACAGCAGATCACTTTTGATCGATGCAACCCCTGGAAAAAAATAGATGCAGCAGAAGTTCTTCTATTCTGTCTTCTAAACCATGCCTTTCCTACAACTGAGTTTAAAATCTGCATTTTAAAAATGTACCAGACATATCTTGTAAAGTAACTGCAACTACTTATAAGTGTTTGGCTCATAGAAGTCATGTAACAGCTGAAAAGAAACCAGATATAGATCCCCATTTTCTCCAGACTGTTCTTTGTCCAGTTTGGCTGCATTAAATTCAGAAGTGGTTCCTTTAGGCACTAACAAAAGTATTTTAAATGCTGCCAGACAAAGCTAATAACACACACACACACACTCACAATGGCAGCTAAATGCTTTTGTTTTGTAACTTTTGCTTCCTGTTTCTTTGCACACACACAGGGCACATTTTAGTTTTCAGCCCATTAAGTGGTGAATGAACCCTCACAACATCCTTCCCGGTCTCCTAAGTGGGAGAAAGTCTTGCAGGTCAGCCTTTTTGTGGCAGAAATGGGTGATGGAGACTCCACAGACTTTAAAAGCACTTTTTGCATGTTCCTGCATGAGCAGGGGGAATGGAGATGGTTGCAAACAGCAGATTATCTACTTCCATGAAACTCTAGAAAGTGATTCTGCCTCAGAGTAATACACTGTGCAGGGATGAACCATCTGGGGGAGTTTTAGGAACAGGGGCTCCCCCAGATTTTTCAATGAGCAAAATTGACTCTGAAGAGAAGGTTTCTCCTTGAGCTTACACCTCCGGAAGGAACTTGTCAGAGGATCCTAAAAATTAGGATTTGAAGAGCTCTGAGAAGTTGTCTATTTCAAGCTGTCTCAGACTGAGTTATACTGGAGGTGGAAGCTGGTGCTGTGCACCCTGTGCAATAAGCAGGGACTCTGACAAGAACCTGGGTGGATCCCCCTGCGGTGGCACCCCATGTCTGAAAGGATGTCTCAAGCAACCCCAGGGGTTTGGGTGCCAACTCCCACTAAACCACATCCCGGAGTGCCACATCTACATGTTTTGTAAATACCCCCAGGGATGGTGACAGAATGATACTGAACTCCTTAGAGGAGAGCCCTGGGACCTTGCCAGGAAGAGCAGAGGAGCTGTACCAGAGAAATGACGTGTTCTTACCTTCCTGCCTTCTCTTTCTGCTGCTGGATAGGAGGCCAAACAGGCCTTTGCTCTGATCTGGGACAGCCATCCTTCTGCTCCCATGTCTGGAGTGGGAAAACCTAAGCCTTTGGGGTGTTTGGGTGCTGTGGGAACAGGTGCAATAGTGCACCTAAAAACCAACAGATCAGAAAACATACGGGCCTGCCCCAGCTCTTAATTAACCTAATTGCTGTAGCTTCCACGAAGGTCTGCATGTTTTCCTAGCGTGGTTTCCGGTGCAGGCAAGCAGCGTTCCCTGTGACAGAGAGCAGACACAGCAATGCTCTCAGCAGCCCCTTCCATCGCCCTGCAGGGCAGACCACCTCCAAAAAACCCAGCTGGTGGGCCCGGGCTGCAGGTTCTTTGCAGCCCACCCCTCCAATGAGGTGCTCTGGGCTTCTCTGGAGAGAGAGTGGGGGCAAGGAATGGGTTTGGAAAGCTCTCGAGGGCTCTCAGCCCAGCGGTGAGTCTTGTCAGCCTGCCCTGCCAGAGGAGGTGACTGGCTGATTGCTGCTGCAGGGCACTGAGGCACTCAGGCTGCAAGTGCTCGCTGGTAAATGTATTGGGCCAGCTCGCCTGCCTGTTCGATGGCACCGTGAAACCACTGCGTGTTTATAGAAAGAAACTTTTGCACTAACTGGTGCAAAAAGAACACCAAATGCTCTTTGGTTAAAGAGCACAGCTGGGCTGTAGCACTTTCTTCATGACTTCAGACCTAGAGAAAGGGTAGTCAAGAATCTTTGCTAACCTCTTTTGTTGCTCAGACAACAGCAATGTTTTTTTACTTCAGAGTCACTCTTCCTCACTGAAAGTATTTGGAGAACAAAGTCATTCCCAGTGTAGTTAAACATTTGTCTTTCCATGGCACTGAGTTGTAAATAAAGCTATTGTCCTAAAAATACTACAGATAACCAAGTTTCCTGAGGTTCAAAGATATCCTCCAACAAAAAATCCGTGTGTTGTGCTGCAAACTGAAATGTGAAATTGGCTGTCCAGATGTCTGGTAGTGAGCAGCCCAGCCAGCCAGCCGGCTCTTTGCAAGGGAGCAGCTATTCCCACTGATGTGTTTCACTCCAGCAGAGCCTCCATCCTTGCTGAAACTCAGGGGCTGGAGACGTGAAGCACAGCAGAAGGAGCTGCCTTGAGAGGTGCAGAGATGCCAGCGAGCGAGGAGAGTGCAGTGTCTGATGCAGGCACATCTTGTCTGGCCAGCCAAACCAAATGTTTATCACCTTTGGATTCACCATGCTGCCCAAAAAAGCAAAACAGACGTGTAGTAGTGTTGGCAATCTCTGTAGGAACCTCCTGTCTGCCAGATTCTCTCTCCCCGCCCTCCCAGCAGGTGCCAGCTGGGTTTTTGCTTTCTTTCATCCTGTGATTGTGTTTCATCAAAGCAAGCACAGTCCGGGGATGCAGAGCCTAAAGGCTTACTAAAATTAGGCCTGATCTTTGGTCCTGTTTGCAAGTCATTTCTAGGCACGGTGATGCCTGACACACAACCTGGCTAAAATCAGGGTTTGCAAGTCCTAAGTGCAGCTATGTTTGTGTTATTGTTTGCAAAGTCCTTTGGAGCAGCTGTGTGCCTGCTAGAACAGACCAGCAGCACACAGGCTCGGATCAAAGAGCCCCCGTGAAACAGATCTCAACAGACAAGCAGCCTTCACTATCCCACTACCTGACACAGGAGAATCACAGGAGAAGCACAGGGGATGCAATTTTGACACAATCACACCATGTTCATACAGGCCCCACGACTCAGTGCTGGTGTCACACGTGTTCACTGTGGAGACCTCTGGGTCTTCTGCAAGAACAACCAATGAACAAAGTCCCAATTAAGTTAATGGGGCTTAAACAAATCTTTCAAGTTGAATGTAGCGGTTTGTGTTTTAGTGGATCTGGATCTTGCTAAAGCTTCCCTTCCCCCCTCGTCCCACAGAGTTCCTTAAATAACAGTGCTGACTTAACAGGAATTATGAACAGCAGTTCAAACCCCAAAGTGCAGCCAGAAGAGGTGTTTGGAACACCTGTACGAAATACCTTCAAAGGGGTGATGAGAGGCAGGGAGGGAGAGTAAGAAGTGTGGTTTGTGAGTGTTGTTACACTTAGCTCACGGTGGTTTTCGAGTGAAGAGGAAGTGTGGATGTTGGGTCTCTGGCTTGGCTGATTGCCAATGGTGCCGTGGAAATCAGTGCCCAGCTGGGAGAGCTGCCCTGGGCTAGAAGAGCATTCAGTCAGGGCTGGATCTGCAACAACAAATCCTCCTGACCCTGCTCTGCTCTTTGGGAAACAAGTTTGGTCTAGTTCAGGTCTTCATGAAGACCTGGGTGGCCAACAGTGCTCTGCCAGGCCTGTGCTCAGCTGCCTGCTGCAAAATGGACTTCTAAGTGGCAGGAACCAAGGTGAAGGGGATCTCATTTTGCAGCAGCCTGGGTACACCCATGATATTCCTCTGGTGCAGAGCTCTCTATTTCCTTTTCCCTGCTACGTGTTGTCCCCATAAGCTGCAGCTTGTGAGAAGGAAAGGGATGTATGGGGTGTGTCATGGACAGGGATGTCCAGGACAGGGATGGAGAACTGTTTTAAGGATGTTACTTGAGAGAGCTGAAGGGATTCAAGTTCAAAATAAATAAAAAGAAATTATTCTCTGTTCTTTATTCACCTGTCTTGGAGACTGATGTCCCAGAAGCTCCCTCTGAGTTCCAGAGAGAGATAGGGGAGATCCTGGTGTCAGCCCTGAAACAGGCTGCACCTAGACTGTTAGAAGCTTTACAGGCCAAATCCAACACCTTAAGTTTCACCTGAAAACTAATGGACAATCAGACCTGCTGAACACCCTTCCAGGAAGCTTGGCAAGGCAGGCTTTTTTACAACTGGCTATAAAGGTCTACAGCCTCTCATTTGATGAACAGACAACAGCATTTTTTTCCCTCCTAACAAGGTTTCCTTAGAAATGGATCCACTGTTGAATCCCAAGCCTGCCTGGCATATTCTGGGGGACATCTGGTGTAAATTCTTCTTTATTAGATTACATTAGTTGCAGCAATAATCATTCACATGGGATTATTACATCCAAGCTTGTCTCATTGCCTTTATCCTTTCACACATTGTCTTTCCTGGTTCGCCTTCAAAGGGCTGTTGTGAGTCTGTGTCGGAGCAAGAAATTAACTTGTTAGTAATTTATGCATCATTTCCTCCAGCCACATGTATTTAGGGCAAGATCAATAAAATATAATAAGGAAGCGGGTGCGTATTGTCACCACGGGGCTGAAATAATTCCTTTGGTATCACTGTAAATCCTTCCCTCACACATGAAAACCCACAGTCCTGTCCATCATTAATTTGTTTTGCCGGACTCTATCAACAGGACATTGATTCAGCTCTTTTGTGTGCTTGGAGAGTTCACGTCCTGCTACTTCTGCTCGCAGCCACACAAAGTGCCTCAAGTGGAGATTTAAGATTCTGAGAGAGCCGTGTTTTGCAGCCTTTCTTATGGCTCCTGTTGTGTAATTAAAGCTGTGCCATGTCACACTGGAGATTCATTTCTGGAGTGGCTCCATGCTCTGGCAGCTGCTGTAATATGTTAGGTCTGAGAAAGGGAAAGGGATGGGAAGAGGGATCTGAGCACCACAGCTCAGGGCACAGAAATCTTGCTGGTTGTGGGCACTGGGGAGGCGAGCCTGAGTGGATCTGAAAGGTCACTGGCAGGTTCAAGGGAATCTGGAGTCCCTGAGTAGCAATCTGACTGCTGGGCAGCCCTTCTTGGGTAAAACCAAAAAAAAAAAAAGAAAGAAAATAAGGAGTTTGGATCCATCTTACCCACAGCAGCGCAAGGGCGTAAGCGGGGCAATGCTTGTGGCTGTCAGAGTACACTGGATTTCTATGGCTCCTAAAGAGGACTCTCTTTTCTCACCTCCTGGCTTCAATCCAAACTACCCTGCAGGGTTTCAGCTCCATGAGAACTTGAATTTGAGGGATTTGTGGCAGTTGCAGATTAAGAATTTCCTGAAAATGCAAGCAAAATCAAACCACGAATTTGGCACCACTGCTAGCTCTGCATGCGTGGATTCCCTGTGGCTGCTTCTCCTGCAGGAGATGTCCTGGAACTTGGCACTGATGTGGAAGGGGCTGTGTGGCCCAGCTTGGCTTTGGCAATGCTCTGGCTGCTGATCTCAGCAGTACAGAGGCTCCAAATCCTGAAAGTCTCTGGAAGGCAATGTCTTGAGACTACTCTGCACTTCGGGACCTGCATGTTTCGGTGCTGTAAATGTGGAGAAATCTTACAGAGGGAGGTGGTTAAAACCCCCTTGCAGGTCTGACTCACGCCCCAGAGGAATTCTTGGTGGAGCTGTGCTGGGCTGGGCAGCACACAGTGTACAGGATGGGGCAGAGGAGGCAGAGCAATCTTGCCCTTCACAACCCCGGTGGTGTTGACACAGCCTGAAGGGGAGCGCAAAGGAGATGAGATACCAAGATTATCAGTTCAGACAGGGGAGAGGAATGCTGTTTGCTTGTAGCTCTTCTCCACCAGGACTGGCAAAATCCAAACACGAGGGAAGATGTCTATGCATGGTTAGAGAATGTAATAGAGATAAGCGAGCTCAAGAACAAAGCCAGGGGCTCTAACTTCAGCACCAGAAAAACAGGTCACAGCACAGGCTGGTTGTTTTCTGAAAGCCTTCTGGAGACAAGGGTCTGTCCAGGTCACCTGCAAGAGCTAGGGACACTGCCCAGGAATGTGTACAGAACATTGCTACCTTCACACCTGCCCCCATTGTCCTCAGACAGCTTCAGTGAAACAAAACCAGATATGCTTGGTCTCCACTGGAGTCCAGTGGTGATGGGGCTAACACTGCCACCTTCTTGATGTGTGTTACCAGATAGAGTTGGTGCAGATGAGAAAAAAAGGTCAACTGGCAGAGAGAAGGAGGCAAGCAGAACTGAGACAATGCTCAGACTGGATGGATGGCAGTTGTTTGCTTGGTTTCGTTCCTTTAGGAGCTGGGATTAGAAGAGAGTTGCTTCCAGGAGACACTTTCTCAGCAGAGCCACTGCAGACCGACTGCTTTGCATGGCAGGGCCTTTCCCAGGCAGCCCCTGCAGCCAGCCCTCCCCAGCCCTCCCCCTGGCATTGCAACATCTCCCGCTTTCCAAAGAGACAGGAGCCTAAAGAGCAAACACAGGAAACCCCAGCCCCGGTCAAGGTCTGGGAGGTAAATTTGTAACTTAGGACAGATTGTGAAGATGCTGCTCTGTAATATGTAAATACTGTTTTCTTTCTCCAACAGCCCAGGGCCGCTGAGAGAGCTGATCCCAAACCTCCCTTCATGGTTGAGTCTGCTGAAGAGACAGGACACAGGCTGGAAATGCATCCGGGCACACAGGCTCCTTATTCCCTGGAGATGGGATCCTTCCCTCACTTCTGTAAGTCCTGCCCTGACCCCGGGCTCAGCTGTGGGCTGGGAGGCTGCACGGGACACCACTGTGAGTATTGCCAAGAGCTGTGGGGTGTGCCCAGCCTCCTGGGCACGCTGCTCCTTTAGCCATCAGTGCCAACTGAGCAGAGCCTTTAATGGGACTTTAATCTGGGTGCAGGTTTTGGAAAGAAACCCTCATAACACTGTGCTGCACTGTCCACTGCAGAAAAGCTATTCTACAGAAATGGTGGAGGTGTGATGGGACAGATGGGCTGGGGAAGGAGGTGGCAGCTCTGTTCTTGAAGGTGTTTGGTCTGATTTGGGGCAGGAAGATGGGCAAATTGAGCTTGTGTTCCTCTGTGCTTCTTCTAGACCTCTGAGTCTGTGCTTTCTTTCCACAATGGAGGGAAAGAAAATTGTGGGTGTGGAAGGGGATACTATATTTATTGATGGCTTATACTAAAGGAGTTCTGGGGATCACTTCATAAAAGTTAAAAAAGAACACGTGGAAGTTACCCATAGAGCTAGTCAGGGGTTTTCCATGAGAATAATACTTTTAACAAAGTGATGGTTCACTAAAATCCGAACCTCTCCCTACATAAATATTGATTTTGTCAAATATATTAACTATGTGTGTGTATGTACAGAGAGAGTGAGAGAGAGAGAGTGAGAATTCCACTGGAAAACTGTCTTAATGGCCTAATTAATTTCAGATCCCTTTGAACCTGGTTTGGGTTTTGACCTGATTCAATGTGTTTCACCACCTCTGCTGCATATCAGCTTTTTGCAATATATGTGTATCAATATTCTGACCAAAAGGAATATATTTACTTGCCTTTATATATTTTCAAGTCACATAAAATATAAACCAGCTACCTCTCTTGCTGCTTTATTGGTAAATACGTCACATATCCATATCAATATCAAGTTTAATTAGCATCAGCAGGTACACTATTTGCCTGATTCCTATATACCAGTGGCACAATGCTGGAATTGATCCAGACAGATGCAAAGTAACCTTTGCACCAGTTCTGAACTCTGGGGATCAAAACCTGTGTTGGGCAGATGCGTAAGTAAAGTACAGAGAAAAAATTATGTTCTTGCCTCTGAGCTCTAAAAAACTGTCATGAGAGCCACAAAGGCTCTCATCCCATCCTGCCAGCCTACTTTCACCCCTCAGGATGAAGGAAGGCTGCACAAGATTCCTGTTTAGTGCTCAGCCCCAGTCTCAGTTTCAGGCTTAGACCCCAGACTGTTGGCTGGAAGTAATCCACAGAGGATTTGTCACCAGCTGCAGCCAGCAGAGCCCAGAGATGCAGCCTGGCGTGTGCTGCCCAAACCAGGCTGGCCCCTTCCACTCTGCATCTGTCAATAAAGTGAGCATCATTCCTATCCTGACTTTTCCCAGCTGACCTTTTAAAGCCCAGTTGCAGGTTCTGCCCGATCTTCCCTCTGACAGCTCTGAAGATTCATTCTGAACGCTGCAGAGGCAGTTGGTTTAGGGGAGAGGTCTGCAACCTTTCCTGGGCTGGCCTGCCTCTCCCTCCCTCAGAGACAAGATCACGCACACCCGAAAACACTCACGGGGAGCTGGGAGATGCTGCCTTCACCATGGTCCCCTCCAGACAGCGAGCTTGGAGCTGGCTTTTGCATGAGAAAGAAATGTCTGTGTGAAGTCAAGGAGCCGGGAAATCACAGGTGACTGGAACCACAGGAACAACCCCTACCGCAACTTCCATGTAACACCAGTGACCTCTGAGGGAGACGACTTTTATTGCTCAGCTGCTCCTTGCACTGGAGAGGGAACACTAAAAGCACTTTAATTAGCTAATGAGAAGGAGGTTACTCCTAGACTAGACCTAGAGTGTTGTAGAAGGCATCACTGCAGTGACAGCAGTAGAGGAAAGGGTGGGAATGTGTTTGTTGCAGATATTTTCTGCTTCAGCTGGAGTCCCAAGGGCTTTTTTACCCACAGGATATGAGGCTAGAGGGTGGTTTGGAATTTAGATTTCTCTTATCTTGCTGTGATCTTGTTTGGTTTCTTTCCTTGCTCCTGCTGCAGTAGCTTGCTGGGGTGATTCAGCAGCTGAGCTGAAAGCCTTCACCATGTGCCTGGTGAGATGCCTGGCTCTGTAAGTCCCTCTCCTGGCCTAAGCAATATCCTGCTGCCCAGAAGGCACCGCCTCGCTGGGCTGCCCTTGGGAAAGGAAGAGACAGAAGCTGTCTGGAGTAGGTTCCTCTGTGCCCTCTCCTGCGGCCAAGGGGCACTGCAACAGCTCTGATGGACCAGGATGCCAATGCCTGTTCTGTCCTTGAGGTCGCTGGTTGCTGAGCACAGCTCTCTTGTTAGATGAGCCCTTCTGCCCTGTGGGGTTTTTGCAAAGCTCTTATTTCCTTTCTTGTTACAGTTTTTTTAGTGGGAAGCCTTTGATACAATTCTGGCAGAAATTGCTCTCATCATGGCATGCCTCTTCTGAATTTTCTCCAGAAACACTCCTGGGTCCTGAACAAGACATTTTGGGGCCAGGTTTTGGATGGCACCTGTGAGGGGTGGCAGAGGTCATGGCTTCATTGTGGGGAGGCTAGGCTGCCTCTACTCCCAACTGGCAGAAGTCCTATGCTGTCAGGAATTTTACAAGGGCTTCATCATATTTTTTGTTATGGCTTATATTACTCTGGTTATATATGTATTTATTACTAGGGTAAAGCCTCTGTTTCCAGTGTTTGGAGGAAGAAAAGCATTACACTGCAAATCGTGTAGGAGAAGCTGAATTCAGATACTGAGACAGACTCCGGGGTGGATTCTTCTGTCGTTGGCACCAGCCCTGCTGGGCTTGAGGGCACAAAGCCGAAGTGCACAAGGAATCTCAGCCTCCTTCTAAAAACAAACAAAATCCGAGTCTGCCATCCCTCAGCACCCTGGGGAACACATGGTGCGTCTGCTGCAAACCCAGAGCAGATGAAGTTGCCTGGGGAGTTTGGCTGTTTTGAGGTGCAGGCTCACTCCTTTCCCCTTGGGTCCATTTCTTTGGGATCCCCAGTGGAAGGGAAGGCATGAGAGAAAAGATGTCCTGTCTGGGTGCTGAGAGCTGTGCTTCCTGGTGCTTTGCACAGGAGCCAGCAGGGTTACAGGAGGATGCTGTTTCGGGAGGAAGGCTGCCTCGATGGCTGGCTGGCCCCGGAGGCAACGAAGGGGTTAAAGCTCAGCCGTTCTGCCCAATCAGTCTGGCTTGCCTGTAATAACCAATTAACGAAGTGTAATTGTGCAAATCCATATGTGGCAGTAATTACCAGAGAGATTAATGGATTCCTTCCTTTCTAAGCGGACCCCACCGCCGCTTGCCAGCGTCCCCCCGCCACCTGAAAGGGTTCGGAGAGGGGGGAAAGCAGGAGCTGCTCTTCCCTGGACACTCTGTGATGAAGCCAAGCGGACAGGGAGGCCCAGTGGGGACTGCCCCGTGCTTGTTTAAATAACCCTTTTCATCTCCCTGCTTTCCTTACGTACAGCTCGCTGCTCCCTGGCTTGGACCCGGCCTCTTGAGGACAGTTCGTGCCCAGCCTGCCGGGGCCCGGGCTGCCGTGTCCCTGCCCTCCCCATTGTCCATTCATTCCCTGCTCCCTGTTCCCCCGTTTAGCCCTAATTGCTGCAGAATATCGCGTCTGTTTGCCCTCTTCTTTTGTAGCTTTGTTATTTTAGTTGCAATGGGTAATCCCGCAAACTGTTAAAGGCATACACGAGGCGAGGAGGGGACAGCAGGGCGCTTGGGGCAGGTTTTCAGGCCGGGATATGGGGTTGCATTTGGGGGATGGCAGCTTGCAGGCAGGCTGGGCCTGACACACGATCTAGGGTGGGTTTTCTTAGGGATATGCGACCACAGAAGCCAAGAGTGAATACCCTGGAGCCTGTGAATACCGTCCCCTCCTAATGCTGTGGCGGTGAAACGGGCCACTGAGTCCTGCTGCGGGAGGGGTGGGTGCATTTGCAGACCTGTCCCCTGGCAAATCACCACCTGGGCAGCACAGACTCCTCCACAGCCGCACCAGCACCTGGGGCATGTGAGATGCAAAGTGGCTCGGCCCATTCTGGTTAGACCTAACTCCACCTCCCACACATCCGAGCGCTGCTGACCCTCGGCTCGGGGGAGCTGGCGGAGCTCAGCCCCGCGCCTGTGCCGGGGGATGCTCCCTGCCCCTGACAGGACTCTCGTGCGGAGACTCGGCCCCTGCGGAGGGCTGGTGCTGGCCGGGGAGTCATCCCTCACCAGCCGCACGCACAGGCCCGCACTGCCCTGGGGGAGGCTGTGCCTGCTCAGCAGGGGATGGGGCAGCTGGCCGGGAACCCTTCCGTGGGATGGCAGGGAGTGGTCACATCACATCTCGCGTCAAGCGTCCTCCCTGCCTTCCTCTGCAGGCTGAAAAAGGGATGCTGCGGTTTGAACCCGGGTCTGTGGGTTTATGTGTTTGGTTGTTTGTTTGTTTGCCCTCTGGGTGGAGGATGGGACTTGGATTTGGGGTAGGTCAGAGATGTGTGGGCCAGGTGAGAGCTTGTCCTGGATGTAAAAAGCAGTCAGACAGAGCCAAGTCAAAGGTCCATCCATCTTGAAAATGATGGATGCTTCCAGAGAAGATAGGAGCAGAGTGTGTTTGAATGTTCTTCCTCCAGCAGGTACCTACCAGCAGCCTCTGCCCTGAACTGCTCAGCATTTCCCATCACTGATAATCCTGTGGGTCCAGGACTGGCTGCCCCAAATCTGTGATGATATCTGCACAGATATCCCTGCAGAGCACATCTGGCCCTTGCCTGGCTGTTCTCTGGCGACCCTGGCCCCACTCACTGCCACACACATGGTGATGGATGGAAATGACCTTTTTCTTACAGCTGACTTGCTGCAAAGGCCAGGAATGTGGCTGCTCCGAGGGAGTGGCTGTGCAAGGTGCTCATCAGAGACACAAGCAAGGCTCTTCTCCAAGGAGGGGTACAGATGATGGGAGAGGTTCTGGGAGATTCTTTCCTGGAGGTGATGGGAATGCACAGAAAGATGCAAATTCCTAGAGGATCAGGAGAGGTGGAGAACACTGACTGAGGTGTTGCTTTTGGTCTCCTTGCTTGGGATTGTGGGAGCCAGGCCACACAGATAGTTTGGTTTCCATCCAGGAAAGGCACCAGTGCTGCTCTTGGGTATTCCAAATTTATTTGTCAGAGAGGTGTGTCTGTTGGAGTCAGCTGAGGCCCTTGATTCTTTTAGCTCTTCCATTTCACCTAACCACAGGTTCATCAATACTCCTCTTCCCTTGCTGCTGGGTCATCCTAGGAGGGAGGTTATGTGTGCCAAAGCATGGCATGTAAACATGTTTCCTGGCTCTGCTCTGCTTGTGGCATCTTGAGGTAGCCCATGTCCTGGGGGAGCAGCCTTCCTGGAAAGCTTCCCACCAGGCACAGATGCCCAGGGGGATTCAGGGAAGTACTTGGGACACTGAGGGATGTATCTTGCACAGTTTATGGTGTGCTTGAAGTGTTGGGTCCTTGCTGCCCTGGATTTTAGGTGCCAGGGCCACAAGATTCAGTAGATAAATGTGATTTAAAAGCCTCATTAATTAAATGGGCCGTGGAGACTAATTTGTGTGGATATGGCTTGGCCCTCAAATGTCCAGAGTTCCCAGTGGGAACATCCCTTGGCCTGTGCTGACTCCCAAAATGTGCTTGGGAACTATCTGATGGGAAGTGCCAGTCTGCAACGATCAGGACAGACCCTGGGACTGTGCCCTAGTACTGGTGAATTTATCAACCTTTGGGGGTGTGCTGCTGGTCTGGAAAACTTAAGGCCTGAAAAGGGACTGGGCTCCAGATTTTTCAGCTGGGATATGTCTGGCAGAGCAGACAGCTCTGTGGAGAAGCTGATCTTCAGGGCTTGCTTTAATAAGCTGACTTAAGTCATTGCACATCAGTGCAGTCCCGGTACTTGAGTATGCCCACATCATCCCAGGGTCATTTCTCTGCTTCTGCCGTGTAGAGGCTGCTCCTTCTGCTCAGAGGCTCAAAAGGACAGGGCCAAAGTGTGTGGCTGGTGCTCTTCTCTCTCCCTCTCTTTATATTGGGAAGGAGTTGAGGGGCGAAGAGCAGATATTTGACAGCAAATGTCATTCCACATCTCTGCAAATTCTTCACGTGCTTGCTCCTTGCTGCTGGGCTGTCTTGTGTGGGGTGGTCTGTCCCTGTCTTGATCCAGGGCTGTTCCTTTCTTTAGGGCATAGGGAATTTTGTCATGCTCCTGTGGCATTAAATACCAGTGGATTTTCCATTTGGCAGAGGGGAGCATGTGGCTTTTGAGAGGAGAATATGAAAGCAATGGAGGGCATTGAAGAGGAAAGGGATGCTCACTGTAGCTGGCTCCTTACCCACCCCTCGGCTGCACAGGGAGGCGAAGGGATTTGAACATCTTCTACAGGGAAACACCGAGAGGAACCTATCTCATGGGAGAACATTTTGGCCGAGTTTCATGTTGTGTTTATCTCCCTTCGGCTGCCACTGGAAGGTGAGTCCCAGGAGGGGGACAGCTGCTAGGACAGATGAGAAGTTGTGTGTCTGTGCGGGCAAGACACAGAGGGGGCTTGGTCCTCTGCATGGCAAACAGGCTGGGCTGGAGAATCTTAACTGAAACTGGTGTGTCTATAAAGAGATGATCTCAAAACGAACCTGTTGCTCTTCTGTGAAGTGGAAATGTCTGCATGGCTTAGGGGACAGACACAAACTACTGAGAGTGGAGCAGTTTGAGCCACCAGAGGAGGCAGAGACAGTGAGGGCTAAGGTGGGGTCTTTATATCCCCCTTCTCCTTTTTTTACTGCTAGTTAATGAAGGGATTCTTTGTTCTTTGCTCATCTTAAATACATTTTATGCCTCATGTCCTTGGGCAGCAAGACTTGGGTTGTGCTTCATTTCTTCCAATTGTCATGCCTGGGTTGTGTCTCTGGATCCAGTGTTCGTGGAGAGGCTGTATAGGCATATCTGCACCAGAGCATGGACAGGGGTGTATCTCTGGGCAAAGATGGGGTCTGGTTTACTGGTTGGGGAGAGGTGGTGTGGGGTTTTTTTCCCTCCTGATGACTCAGAGGCATCATAGGTGTGAGCTGGGGGCTTGCATGTGCAGGGTTGCTGCATCCCAGGGGTATTTGGAACAATGGAAACTTGTTCCAAGGCTTGCTTGAAATTCCTGAGTGGAGTTCAGGAGACCCATCCCCAGGAGTACTGTGTCCTTACAGAAACAGGAGATTTTTGTGCATGAGAGGAGACAGCAAAGCCTTGAGAAACCCGCCTCTCCCTCCTTCTTGAAGACACACTTGTGTTTTAGTGGTATTTGATTTCCTTCCCTACTCTCAGGGGACCCGATGGACAGGAAGAAATCTACTGTAAAAGGGCTTAGTGTGGCAATGGCACTTGCAGAAGTGAAGTGGAGGGGGGATCCAGGTGAGCTGTCTGGTTCTGAAGAGCGCCAGGCATCCTGTGAGAGGGGTAGCATCCCACTGTGGTTTATAGAAAATGCCTCATTGACTGCAGCAAGGACTAAACTCCAAAGGCTGAGAAGTGTTGACTGCAGCTGTGCCTTGGTGATTTGGTGGGTGTGACTTTTGGGCCCTTGGTCCAGATCAGAAGCTCTACGGCCACGTGACTCATAGTGCTAATCTGGAATAAATGCCCTCTCCTTCCTCAGATCTTTTCTAATTATTGTAATGGGCCAATTTGATAAGGAAGGCTTTATCCTGGATCAGATATGCTGGCTGCCAAAGAGCAGACTCTATTGGAGACATAAAAGGAGAGACAGGAGTGATTCAGAGGAAGCTGGAGCCCTCCCTGTGGCATTAATGTGACAGTGTGCAGCCAGATGCTCACACCTGATCCAGGCAGTGCTCAGTGCCGTGAACAAGCTTGAAGCTGTGGCCTTTCTGCCTCGGAGAAAACACGGATTAGAAATCCAAAATCCATGCTAAGCTCCCCTCTCCCATGGCAGGACACAGAGGGGCCTGGGATTAGACGTTTTATGATAGATATCAACCTTCTGGGCTTTTGGGGCCCGGGTGCTGTGGCTGGGACCTTGGGGACCCATGGCTGTGCCCTCAGCCATGAAGGTACTGGTGCTAGTCCTTGATGTGAAGCTGCTCCTCTTGGATGCCTCCAGCCTTCCTCCCCAGAGAAAGAAGCCACTCCAAGCAGAAATAACCCCTGTTACCTTGAACTCCAGGATAGCCACGTTTGCCTGTCTGGTATAAATAGACCATCTGAGGCAGCCAGATGTGATGGAGATTGACAGGTTGTCTCTGGAGTTTTGCACTTGCTGAAGCAGGAGGAAATGTAAAAGCATGAACGTGGGGATGCACAGCATGAGAGCAGCAAGCAAAGCCCCCCAGCTGCACAGCAGGCTGTGGCACCTGCCCGGGGGGATGCAGGTGGGGGCCACAGGTCCAGCAAATGCTTTGTGTGTCACCCAGCTCAGGCTCGTGCCAAGGAGGGGAACAGTCTGCTCACAGAAATCCAGGTTTCCCAGAAAAAAGAGAATGAAGACTAGAGCAGAATCAAGGCGGGGAAAAAGGGGGTTGAAAGTTTTCCAGAAATTCTGTAGAGGTAAGTATGGGGACCAAGTTTCACCTAGGTAGTTTGTTTCTAGGTAGTCAGAGAAGCCTCTAAATCAGTATTTTCTTGTGACTGAGGGTTGCCTTTAAATTTTTTTTAAAGTCCTTGTCCCTGCAAGCAATAATGTAGGGCTGACCTGGACAAGGAACATCTTCTGTTGAAATGTTTTGTCTGATAAATGGTTGTTGTGGGAAAACTGGAAAATTTCATGGGCTGTGTCTTTCAAGATTTCTCTGAGAACTCCTTTTTTTTTTTTTTTTTTTTTTGGTCAGGAGCTGAGAAAATCCTGGTCAGGGTGTAGTTTCCTTTGAAGGAAGATAACCTAGCTGTTTTCAGGCGTTTTGCAGAAATCCCAGCTTCACATAAAGTGAACAGCAGGTTTAAAGATGGGCTTGTGTTTAAACGACAACCTGTGTGTTCTCTGGTGCTCTGATTGGAAAGTTTTCTTGCAGGATGGTATCAAGGAGGTACCAAGTGAACCTTTCTTCACCTGTCCTTTGAATATCCCTTGATGAACACCAAATGACTTGTCAAGGGGAACTTCAAAGTTGAGTGTTCTTTTCCCAACAAAATCTCTTCAGGACACGAGGCCCTTTTGTTGGAGACCTGCTTTTGGATCAGAGTGACTTCAGTGCTTGCACATAGAAATCCTCACTTCATTCAGTGCTCATCCAACCTGGAATCCTGTTTTTACAGCACAGTTGGCTGTCTTGTACCATGGACAAGAGAAATAAGGTGCTCAGCTTGAAGTGTGAGGGATGGGTGACTCTCCCAGTTGGAATACTGGGGTTCCTTTTTTTGTCTCTCTGATCTTTATTCCAGAAAAGGTAAAAAGGTGGAGTGACCTGTCTGAAAGCAGGCAGGGAGCCATGAACTCCCAAACTCTGAGCTTCCACTCTTGACCCAACCATTGCTTCTGGATACAATGCACGCCCAAATCTCTCTGTGGTGCAGCACAACTCTCCTGCATTACAGGCTTGCTTATTCCCTCGCAAGCCCAACCCAAAGCAGTCGATGCTTTTGACGAGGGAATATTTTCCAGAGGATCCAAATGCTACTTTTTTGGATCCACCTTCCCAGGAGCACTTTTCTGCCTGCTTTTCCATGACGCTACCACTGCTGACCTTTCTGCTCTGGCAAGGGGGAGTCTCTGGGAAGCACATAGGCAGTGATTCTTCACTGTTACAAAGGCCGGGATTGTTGGCAGCTTGACGCCCCAGAAAGTGTCTAATTGACTTGACTCTCTCTAGCTGGGCTCCGAATGGATTTTCTGCCTCAGGATATCTCGGCGTTATAGTGGCCCTGTTGTTTTTATGCCCGCATGGTATTCCAAAGTGCATTGTTGGAGCAGAAAGCGGGAGTCAGAGCGGATGTGCGGAGGGATCTGCCTGTCGCTGCGGCAGCCGCTGCCAGCGCGCAGGAGCGCGACGGGGTCACCTGCCAGCCACACGCGGGGGCTCCAAACTCTCTCGAGGCATCCTGCAGCGTGAGCTTGGCTCGGTGGGTACAGCTGACAGGCGTGAATCTGCCCTTTGCATCTCAGGGAGCACGAGCATGAAAATATCTCTGCTGGTTTAGCAATGTTTGTCCACTCCGGTGCATGTCCAGTGTGGGCTTGGTCCAGGTGCCTTCTGAGCTGGGCAGAGGCCCTGTCAGGTATCTCTGTCACCTTGCAAAAATGCCTGTGAGTGCTTTACTGTCATCTGTGTCAAAATATGTAAGAGCCACCACTGGTGCCTGTCTGAGGAGGTAATTCCCTGCAGGATTGGGCAGCTGGGCTCTGCAACCAGCAAAGCTGCTGGAGGTGCTTAGGCAGGCGTAAGAGGATTTGGTGACACCGCTGATTAGTGTTGAGGGCCTCATTACGGTGCTGGTAATTGAAGGTCTCCCAAGGTTTAAACAGGCTGGGAATTATCTGCCCTCAGAGGCTGCGCTTGGCTGCATGGGACGGTGCTTTCTGCAAGGTAGGCAGTGCCCTCCCTGGAGCAGCCTGGCACTGGGGATGGTGGCCCTGGCCCTGAGACCTTGGGGATGGGACTCACACTGGGTGGCAGCTGTGGGGCTCAGGGAGAGAGAGGGAAGGCCTGGGGAGAAGGAGAGGGCAGGCCGTGTTCCTGCAGGTGTGTTTGTGGTGCTGCTGTTTGAATGTGCTGCTGTCGGTAATTGCATTAGCCCGGTGGGGCTCTGGGCCTAATTTCATTAGCTTGGTGTCTGTGGTTATTGCTGGACATGAGAAAGGGCAGGGCTGCATGGAGCAGGGCTGATGCAGCAACTCCCCTCCTCTCCATCTCCAGGGAAGCACCTTGCTTTTGGTGACTTTTGCTTATCCCAGGCCAACACCAACCAGTGCAACAGGTGGATGAGGTTGGCTCAATCCACTTGATACCCTGGAGAAATCCAGTTTCAAGTCCCTGTTCTGACATTGACTTCCTGTTCGGCCCTGAGCAGGTCACCTGGTGTCTGTGTGTTCACCCTCAGAGGCCAGCAGGGAGGAGAATGTGCATTTTTGGCTCCTGGGGCACTCAGCCTGGTAGCCCATATTGCACCTCATTAGCCATGTGAAGGGAGTCCCAGTTCTAACACCAGCACCCCACGGGCAGTGGGTTTTTCCTGGGATTCTGTCACTCTGGAGCAGTGTGGCAGGAAGAGGATGAATGTGCAGCTGTGGGATTATAAGAGCTGCAGCCTCTTCATTTGATCATATCTATGGCATCAGTACCTACATAGACTGCCTCTGACTTTAAACAAAGATGACGTGGGGCTTGATGGGGTTCCCATTTTTGAACATATTTGGGGTTTTCCTGGTTCAAAGAAAAGGGACCATATTTATTTCCAGCTTTCTTGGTTCTGGTGCAGAGTGGGATAAAATTATTCCCCTGTAGGCCTTCACACAGTCAAGGTTTGGCTCCAGAGACCAGTGTCCTGAAAGGCTTGGTGGAGTAGTACTGGCAGAGGAGTTCTTTGAGATGCTATTCCAACACACTGCAGAAATACTCTCTGCAGTCCAGTAGCCTTGGAAAGCTAACTGGGAGGTGAGTGAGCGAGCTGGGGATCCCAACACAACGTTAGCATCTCGTTTGGCTCGAACAGTTCTGCTTTGTCAGGACTCCTGCTCTGAGTGGTGCCCCCAGGTGTGGCTGCTGGATGCCCACTGGCAGCATCGAATCCCATCTGGGTGCAGCATGGCAATGGTTTTCCTTCCTAAATTAACAGTGGCAGTCATAATATCTTCTTTTACACAACAATGAGGATGGGCGGGGGAATAAAAAGCATTTAATACTTTGAAGCTGTGAATTGTGCTATTCTAGAAGAAACTGAGGGGCTGCCTCTGTAAGGTCCTGCAGTACTGCTTAAGAGAGGCTGGGCTGACTCCTGGAGTCTGTCTGTCACAGGCTGATTTGGGTGCAGGGACTGGAACTTCTCCACGCTCCAAAATCCATGGTGGTCTCCTAAATTAATTGCCTGCCGCTTGATTTGCCTGAGGAAAGGGCCTGGAGGGGTTTCCTTGAAGTTGCTCTGTGTGTGCATGTGTTCTGCAGTGCTAAGCACTCACTAACCCAGATCTGCTAAAAATCAATAAAGTAATCCACTTACTGCTTGGGACTGCCAACCTTTTTAAGGAGCTCAGAGCTGTTTTGTCTTCTTTCCTCTCCCAAAGAAAGAAAAGAGCTGTGGGGAAGGGGGTGCTGACAGAGCTGGTCTAAAATCAGGCTCTTTGCTCTGGCCAGATCAATAAAAATAATTCCCTACTAAAACTTCATTAGCATGGAATTAAAGCTGCTGAGATCCCGCGTGGTGGGTAAGAATTAATGGTACTACTAAATCTCGGCATGGTTGGTGCTTAGAACGCAAAGCCGCTTCTCTGCTCACACCTCCCCGTTCCCAGAGCTGCCGGGGCTGAACTGAGCATGCAGCTGGCTCTGCCCCTGCTCTGTCCCACGGCTGCTTGGCAAGGGCACAAACCCTCTTCTTCAGCCTGAGGGCAAGGGACAAGCCAGGCTGGGATGGCAGGAGGTGTGACTCAAGCAGGTGGAAGTGAAACTGCTGTGCAAGAGTGGATTTGTCTCAATACAGCATCTCAGTTCTGAGTGCTGGTGGGCACCTGGGGACCAGGGGCACATGGACCCACCGTGTCTCTGCAGGGGTGCTGCACAGGCAGGCTTCCCATCATGCCAGCGCTTTCCCATGACACCAGATCAGAGAAACATCCCTCTGGCAGGTTGTGTGTGGGGCTGCACAAAGTCCTTCTCTTGTGTGGAAGTTTTGGGTTTTATTGAGTGTGTGTGTGTGAAAAATCACTTCTTTTGGAAGCAGATTGTTTGCTAGGCTTTTTGATTGAAAAATGTTTCTTTCAGTCTTGTCACAGAGGAAAAAACTTGCCCTGCTGAGAAATCCAATTTTCTATCAGGAGATTGAAACAAGCCACCTTGCAGCCTGATCCTCGGCAGTGCCCTGGGTTTCTGCCTGCGGGGCATTGACGTATCCCTGCCCTCGTGCCTGGCTTTTGCTTCCTGCCCCTAACAAGGATCCCCAGCGTGGCTGTTAAAGGACAGCACTGGAAGCAAGGCCAGTGTTATCCTGAAATAGCAAACGTTGCCTACAGGTTAGAAATCCTTCTGGTTGCTGAGATCGACACCACTTGGATTAGACAGGGTGGAGTGTGGGGCAGCCTCCACTGGAAAAGGAGCTGTGCCTACATCTCCTGCACCTGGATATAGCTGTGAAAACTTGCAGGACAGGCCTGAGCTGAGGAAAGACGTTCACTGGGGATGTCCTTTCCGTATGTTGGGATGGTGGCAGGACAAGACACAAGCTCAGCTGAACAGGGAGAGGGGCAGGACATAGCACCACACATTCAGATGCTGCTGTGTTGTGCTCTCGTACTGGTTATCAAACCCTTTGGTCTCCCTTCCCCAGAGCTCAAAACTTGTGGCCAGGGAGCAGGATGTGTAAGCATTGGTGCTCAGCTGCCTCTCCTCCTCCAAAAACAGTTCTGCAGTGCCATTAATGTTTGTGCAATAAAACAAATGAGATGTGAAAGGTGGCCAGATAGAAAATACAAAAGTGATCTCTGCTGTTTGTATTCCCCCTGTGAGACTGCAGTTGCTTGGTGGTTTTTTTGCCTCAGTAGAACCTACTCTGAATACTGATCTCGTTTTCTTTTTTTTTTAACTGTGAGAAAAAACAGTGTGTATAAACGTGGACCACAGCTAATGGGCTATACAGAATGCTGATACTTATGCCTGCAAACCTTCTTGCTCCTGACAGCAGGCAGGTTATCCATTTGTTCTGCTACGTGGAGATGCACTCCCAAATGTTAGGTTCTCATTCTCAGGAAAACTAAGTCCTGGAGCTGATCTGACGTATCTGCTGCCCATTAAGAGCTGTGTATCCATGTCATGGTGTCCTCCTGATACTGCACAGGATGAAGTCCTCACAAACAGATGGAGTGCAGAAACTGGAGGAAACGAAATCACCTTTTAAAAATAATCTAAAGGTAGTTAATATAAGGGAGAGGAAAGACCTTTTCTCTTGCTTAAACTCCAGCTAGAGATAAATGGATATGGCAATGTCTGAGAGCAAAGGAAGAAACAGAGCTAACAAGGGTAACCTTTCCTTCTCCTGCACACGCGATAGCTCAGGGCTGACTGCACCTCAGTCAGCATCTGTCTGAGCTGCTGCTGGGTGCTCTGAACAGCTCTGGGCTGGCCATGCCTTCCCCGTCCAGCACGCTTAGTGCCAAAAGGCAAAATGGGCCCTGGGGTGACCTGGAGGGAGCCAAGTGCCAGAAGGCCCTTGTAGGGTGCCAAACATCCTAACCTGCTCTTCCCTCTTTTTGTCTTGCTGCTTGCATGCCGTGCTCCCCATGGTTCATGGTCTCCCTGGGAAGGCACATCCCCCTTCGCAGCCCTGAGCCCCCTTTCTCTGCCATGTGGCCGGTGCCAGTGACAGGTCTGCAACCCGTCTTCTCCTCCAGCACACATGTAAGTGCAGACCTCAGTCTCCGGTCTCTGGAAAAATTCCTCCCTCCTCCATTCCTTTGAGGTGGTTTCATTTGAGGCTTCCCAGATCAGAAACCAGAAACAGTGGGCTGTGCTGTTGCCTGTATCCTTGCCTCTCCCCAGAATTGCATGAGTTTGGCTGGGGGCTTGCCAGGCGGGGAGGAACTGGGGCTGTTCCTGGTTTGGAGTACCAGTCACTGGAGGAGGCAGTGCTGGGGACTGCACGGGGCTCTGCCCCAGCCTGGTAGCTGGCTGCTTGTTTCTGCTTATTTCTGCGCATTTCATGCAGAAGTTCATTGTCAGGATGGCTGGGCGTTAGATTGAAGTTGTGGATGTACATCTGGGGCTGTCTGAAGCCTAATGCACTCTGCTGCCCTGGCTGTGAACTTTACTGACTGTATGCAGCATGGATTGAGCCCCCCGGGCTCTGTCCTGTGTCCCACCTCTTCTCACCCCATAAGGCTTTAGCAACTGGTTAATGACGTGATGTTCTTTGGTGTGGTTTGTGTGTCTTTTGCACTCCTTTGGGTGGAGTTTGGGATGAGAATTGAGCTTCCAGCTCTGCTAGCCCCAGGAAGATCCCGGTCCTCCTCAGCCTTGGCTGCATTTCCTAGGGGTGACTGCACCCCAGCACCACAGGGCCGTGACTTGCTGTCGGGAGCACAATTGGTGTGGGATTTGGTGTGGGATGGGAGTGCGGATGTGGAACCCCTCTGGGCGAGGGCTGGTCCTTTGCCTGGCCGGAGAAGCCCTCCACACGGCCGGGGCTGGTATAACTCATACACCGCATCGCCTCTTCACTGGCGGAAAAGCAAAGCACCCCCCTCCTTCCCCACGATGCTCCTCCCCTAAACAACTTAACCTCTCCCCCTCCTCCCAATTTCTGATCTATACCGGAGCCGTCGTGCGCTGATTGACGTCTTAGCCGGGCGATTATGCTCGCCGGCCGGTGCGCCGCGAATTCGCAGGGAGCCGAGCCCGCTGAGCACGGGAGCCGGCGCTGAGCGGCGGGCAAGAGGAGCATGTCCGAGCCCGGGCAGCAGCTGCTGCCGGCCTGAAGCGAGGATGGGGCCGCGGGAGGAGGCAGCTGCCCCGGCACCCTCCGAGAGCCCCCGCTCCTGCACAGCCATGGCCCGACCCCGGCGGGCTGCGCTGCGCTCCGGGCGGCTTTGAAGTTAGAGGAGGCAGTCGTGTTCAGAAAGGCGAGCGATGAACTGAAGATTAAACATGTATGGGAATTATCCTCACTTCATTAAGTTTCCTGCGGGCTTTGGCAGTAAGTATTTTACTTGCGTTTGCAATCTGTGCCTTCTGGGTTAGGTGGAGGAACTGATCCCGCGGTAGGACTGTGTGGAGGGGGGCTGTAAAAGGAATTTAAAAACGTGTTTAACCTAGCTCGGATGTGGCTGTAACCTACAATGCCCGTGTGCTTGTGATTGAAGCTGTCCTGTGGTTTTATGTGCTGTGAACTTCTGCACAGCCAAACCAGGCTGCCTGAAGTTTTGCAGGCTTGAGTCAAACCACTGCACTCTGCTTTGAAGTTTAGTATATCATTTGGGAGATGCACGTATGTGTCTGTGTGAGGTGGCTTGAATCTCTTCATTGAAAGAACAGGATCAAACCAAGTAAGCATCCTTCCAATTTAATTTTTATTAAGTTGTTAGGGGAAAAGTTACTTTTCGAACATAAAACTGCCCCCGAGAAGATCTTAAGAGGGCTATTTGCTTGCCTTGTGGCTGTCTCCTGCCCTTGTGGCACAGATACCACCGTAATCGTGTGAAGCTGTGTCAGATTAGCCAAGTGAGGCTGCCCAGGGAGACGGCGGAGGGCTGGGGCTGCGATACCTCTGTGCACACCACCGTGAGTGAGCCCGGGCTGCAGAAACCACAGCTGCTCTTGGGAAATGGACTTTGCAATTGCTCGCTCATTATTTTTATCTGAAGTTATTCCTCTTGGCCTGACATGGGGAATGGGTTGAGGAGCTGTAGATTGGAGTGCTTGGCTGCGAGGGGCCGGGAGCACCCACGTATTGACTGCTGACAAAAGTATTGATGCTGCTCCAGTGAGCTTAAAGTGCATGGATGTGCAAAGTCTCAGTATCTCTGGAAAACTCCTCAAGTTGTTCCCAGCCCTTTAAGGTGAGTAAATGGCTCCAGGATTCTCTCTGGAGGCCCCCAGGCTGGGTACATCAGCCTGTTATTTCTCTGCTGGAGAAGCAGTTCGTGCAGCCATCGAATTGCACATGGGATGTTCCCATTATGTGTATGTTTGTTTTCCCCTCCCTCTTGCACCAGATGCTCACCTCTGGTAATTCTCCAACTCCAGAAAAGTCATTGGTATTGCATCAAGTCATCCTCAAGTTTCACAAGCGCTTGACTTTCCAAAATACCTTTTTAGGCTGTTTCTGTGGAAAAGAGATGACTCCTTGGGAGAATCTATTGCTCACTGGTGGTTTTAAGGACCAAGCAAAGACCAGCTGAACTCTCTCCTATTGCTGCAATAAGAGCAAAACAATGAAAGTGTTATTTGTGTTTAATTTATTACTATTACAAATTTGCAATGAACCAAAAGAAAAGTGACATTCAAGCTGATCTTCATAGGAACCAGGCAGAGATCCCTGTAGGGACAAGGGTCACAGCACTCAGCAGAGCCTTTGGGAGATTTCTAGGAGAGGAAATTGGTAATAGGAGCAGAGGGATTTCTGTTCCAATGAAGGCGAAGGGACTGTTCTCCAACAGTTCAGTATATTGGGAGTTTAACTTTCATTTAAAGTATTAAACTGGTGTTTTAACCTGCTTCTAACTTGGTATTAGAAACAGAGGTGTTTTAGGTACGTGAATACCTGACAGAAATGCAAAAACATTGGCCAAGTTTTGTTTGGGATGCTTTAAAACAGCCACTCCATCCTGTCCTGTGCTCCCTGGATGCAGGTTACCACTCACACCCACACTCCACTCAAAGCCAGAGGGCTTCCATGTCCCTGAGGCAGCTTGGTGATGTGGCAGCTCCCCCTCCTTGGGAGGCTGGGTCTGCAGAGGGGGATTTCTGGCTGGTTGAGAAAGCAATAGCTGCTCTGGCCAGACAGCTTTAGGGCCCGTGGGCTGTGGGAGAGGGCAGTCTGGCTTTGGAGCAGGAGAGATCGTGGTGACCACAGATGGAAGGGATCTTCCACTGCCTTGGGTCCTCACCACGAAGCCCATGCAGGCAGCCTGCGTCTCCATCAGGCCTGCAGTGTGTTCAGGGTTTTGCTGCTCCCCCATCCTTTGAAATAGCTGTGAAACTGTTCCTGGATTAGGAGGGAACACCAGGATGCAAGGGCAGTGTCCACAGTAAGCTGTCAGCTTGTAGCATTCATTGCACTGTGCTGCTGGAGGGCAAAGTTAAGGTGATGTGGCTTCTGCTGTTCAGTGTGTCTAGATCTTACTGCATTCAGATTTCCTTTAGCTCTGAAATTCTGGGCTTCATTTGGAGCATAATGGCAAAAAAATACCAAACCTGTACTTGCTGTCTTTTTCTTTGCTTTCAGGTAACTGTTACATCTGCTTTACCTTAATTTTATCTGCATTCAGGTTAGAAATAAGGCACATGTTTTCGATGGTGTGTATAACACTCACTTTGATCTTAAACATCTGAATAGCACCACCAAATTTGTCTGAGAAACTACATACACAAGTTGGTCATAAGCACATGATTTGTGAAGAGAAAAGGAGAATCAGACTCCAAGGAGTCACAGATGAGTTAGTAGAATAGCAGGGAAAATATTCAGATGAGTCACCCTCAGACATCTAAAGCAGGAGTTGTGCGCTAAGGCTGGGCTATAGGAGAAAAGAAAGGGCTTAAAAATGTGTTTTTATTCTCCAGAAGGATGCATTTCACCCACAGCCCAGCTCCCAGGGCAAGGAAAGATGCTGTGCTGGCTGTCCTCTCTCTCTGAGCACTCTCTGGCACAGTTGGTTGGGGACAAGAACTAACTTGGCTCCTCCACAAAGTCTCTTTTATTAGTACTCATGTAACTTGGCCTGCGGCCACACCACCTCCGGCTGCAATCTTGTCAGCTCTCCCAAGCAAAGCGGGGTTAGGCCGGGTCGTTTGGGGGATAGGGAGAGGAAAACCCAGATTGTGCCCAGAGTGGCTCTGCTGCCTGGCTGGGTGGCTGGCTGGCACCTTTTTCACATGTGATGGTCCCAGGTTTTGTGACCTGCAGGATGCTTTTTTCCCTGGATGTCATAGCTTGCCGTGTCCATTCCTATAACTGTGGATGTGAAGATGGAAAAGAGCCCTTGGACCCAGCAAAGGTGTGAAAAAATCCTGTGACTGGGCAACTCCTGCATCTAGGAAAATGTAATCTTCAATTATTTTTTAATTTTTCATTTAAAGCAGGAGACACTTGCCTTCAGTTGTCTGGGGCAACCACAGACTGCAGTCAGTGGGATCCATTCTCCTGGGGATCTGTAGCCTCTCCATGAATTCAAAGACAACTGTAGGAATTTGTGCATGTTTTTTCCTAGTGGCTGCTGGCCAAGTGGAAAATCTGATCAATCAATCATGAAAAACCCTTCAGGCCTCAAATTCAACAACTTTTTATCTTTTTTTTTTTTTTTGGAGATGAGGAACTTTATCCAACTCTTGTGTGTTACTGTGGTCACCAGGGGGATGTGATACCTTGTTAGGGTGAGTAAATTTGGCTTGCAGTTCATTTTTAATTACTTGATGTGCAGTTGCTAAAGGAGTCTTTCCCTGGTGCAGGCTCAGCAGCAGATGCTATTTTGAGGTCTTGGCCTGATTTGACTGAAATTGGACAGTGGGTCAATAGCTTAGTATGTCCAAGGACATTTGGACACGACAGACAGCTTCTTGTGGCCAGGTTTGGGATGGCCCCTGTTTGCAAGGGAGGCAGAGGAGCATTACCAAAGAGGAGAGGGAGCAGCCCTTCCCACCACCTGGAGAGCCAAGGGAAACTTTCTGCTGCCCTGTGGAGGTCCCTGTTGGAGAAGCCCCTGCTCACATGTGTGCTAGTACACCTCCTGAAAGTTTTGCTCCTTGTTTTTAGCAGTCAGGGAAGGCTGCATTATTTATTGACTGGGAGTTGAGCAGGAAGATAGAAACACAGGGATTACTGGACCTTAAAAGCAAGGCAAGCCCACTAACCTTTCTGTGGGATATTAGCACGGCAATCTGTACTGTCTGTGGGAATCTGCTTGGACAGTTAAAAATATCACCAGAAAGGGAATAGTTTTATGGTTTATGTTCCATGTATTAAACAAAAATGACTTCTGCAGTCATAGCAGCACAACTTTGCTGGATTCCAGTTAACAGGGGTACCCTGCTACATAACTGCAGGCAGTTTCAGGAGTGTTTCTCACAGGTATTTCCTCTTCAAGGTCGCCCCCAAGGACGAGCTGTTTGCCAGGCTCTACCTCCCACGCACACTCGTGCTCCTCTCCTGAAATCAGCCCTTCTCTGTCTCTTCCCACTGCCTCGGTGCTTTCTGATCTGCAGAGGATGAAGTATCTGCAAAGTCATGTGTCAGGCAAGGCAACTCACACCTTTAAATGTTTGTGCCAGTGAAACGAACCTTTTCTCTGAAGCCTCGGGAGCACAAGTGTGTTTTTCATTATTTGATGACTTCCAGCTTTTGATTCTCTCTGATATTAAAAAGGAAATTGTGAATGTTGAAAGTATCATCATCTCTAGGCTTGCCAGGGATCTTCAAGGATTGCTTTAGGCCTTAGTTGATGCCAGACCCCAGTGTTGAACACGGGTATTTCTCTCAAGGCTTTGCTGGGTGTTAGAGCTGAAGGGGCATTAGCCAAAACAAATTTGCAGTCTGTGGTGGTTAGACAGTGTGAGTGGTGCTCGGATGTTTCTGTTCTCTGCATTCTCATTCTTCTTTCTACTCAAGTGTAACTGCTGAAACTGATGTTTGCTGCCATTATTTGTGTGAAAATCAAGACAGTTTTATTGGTTGCAGCCTGGATGCTTCTCTTCCTACTGCCTTCACCAAGGTATTTGGGGTCACTTGGGCACTCTTGCAAAAGAGGAGTCTTGGCTTCTCGCCTTCCCCAGCTTTACCTGTGAAGTGCTTGGAGCATCCAAGGTGCCTTTATCGAGCTTACATTGGTTCAGTTTAGCTGTGTTAGCCCAGACCGGACTGTTTAGCCTTGGTGGGGTGGACCTGGAGCTTCTGTGTGCTGCAGGTGCATCTGTTGGACACCTACACATCTGCTGTGATGTAGATGGTGTTTTTCTACTGCTGATTTACGAGGCTATTCATGCAAGTTTCCTATCCCGGGACTAGGGGATCACTGGATGGATCAAAAATTTAGTTAAGATGGGAATGTTTGTATTAGGACTGCTGTTCATCATAGTGATATGCTTGCCTTGCTTGATTCAACATATTCAGAGATTGATTAATAAATCAATAAAGCAAATAATGATCGTTGAACAGAGAGGGCGAGTTTGCTAAAGGATTTTGCTAAAGCGAAGATGAAACACAGTTGGAAGTTGGGTATGAGAGCTTCGTGTCCTTGCTCAGCTTCAGTAGCCAGTGGGTGAATGTAATGCTGTTGCTTATGTCCTCAAGGGCAGTATTTTCAAAATGCAGAGAACTGAGTGTTTCTTGGGGTCTTCCTTCATGATTTTTTCTAATGCCAGCAGAGATGTCTAAGCTGACATTGGATATGATCCTTATTCTGAATGCTGAAGCAACAGGATGGATGCTGTGTCTGTGTGTGTGCACACTTCCAGCTGCTCCCTGCCATACACAATGCTGTAATTTTGCAGAGGCACTCTGAAACAATGAAGCACTCAAAAGCAAGTTCTTAAGCTTTGCTTCCTTCAAAGAGAAGGCAGGAGTTTATGTTTCTGTTCAAGGGAGCTTGTGGAGAATTGGTGGAGGCACTGTGTTCCCTGGGAGCCACGTGTTTGCAGTGGAGATACTGGAAAATCCACATAATCCTCCCACATTCTCTTTCCCCGCTCCTCCAGGAGAGAAATAAATGCAATATCGAGCTTCGCTGAACTTGGACGGGAAGCCACCTGTCTACGCATTAACGCGGAGAAGGGAAACAGGGAGGAACGACAAACACCCCGCGTGTGGATCAGAAACAAGGCCGCGATGAAGGCGGAGTGGGTGGTTGACAGCAGCAGCAGCAGCAGCGAGCCCCGGCGCTCGGCGCAGGTCTCAGCTGGCCTTCCCCAGGGTTGCGGGGCCGCGGCGGGCGCGGGCTGTGCGGGAGTCGCCGCGTGCGGGGCTGGCGGCGGGGCCC